>CM033274.1:4871781-5471781 GCA_019343175.1 Oedothorax gibbosus
CGACCCGCTTATAAACCTTCGTCAAGTAAGACAGACACAACAGACAACACACACACATAAGTGGATCCATCTAATTTTTAGAGACAGAGGAGATACTAGAGGATCCCCAAATATGGTTGTCACTGCCAAAAGTATTGTTTGTATGGGAAACTTTAGAGGACTTTCGACACCAAACAGAAATTTGAACGAGCACGTACTCCTCAATACTTACTCGTAGGTTTCATGGTACGACTCATCGAAGACCTTCGAATCCCGAACCGAGACGCTATCACTAGCTCAGACGGCCTAGCCAAATGTTTTTAGGTTACTTTTTTAAAAAATGTATGCTCAAATAATAAAGACGCTATTGATAATTTCGTCAACTCTCGATAGAGCATTTGGTGCTGTTATATTACCTAAAGCGCCGTGTTGAAGAACTGTTGGTCGTTTTTAAAATACGTCACACTACGGCGTACCTGTTCTATGTACGTACCTTTTTCAAGGATGCCGTTGATTAGGTTAGGTTGTATGCTTTCGGGCAGTAGGTAGGTAGGTTAGTACATGTATTTTTCGGTTTGTCTGCTTGGTCAGAGACCCGCTTGTAAACCTTCGTTAAATAAGACAGACACAGACAGAATTTTTACTGACACACAGATAGAAAATGCACAGGCTGGAATCGAACCCGCACCCGGTACAGTGCTCAAACTGTTAGCATAACGGGCTGCGATCAAACCTTTTAGGCCACCCGGCCTTAATCGGGTAGTATATTTCTAGCCTCCAAGGATATTTAACACAGCCAAATTTTGGTTTGTTTTAGACCCTTTTTCGAAGTTTTCCTCCGACTCTTCGTTTCCTCCTCGTGATGTCGTGTACGTCCTTCTTGACGATGGTTTATAAACGGGTCTTGTGACCAAGCACACAAGCCAGAAAATATGTCTACCAACCAACCAACCAACCAACTACAGTGTTAACTGTATTAACCCATTAACGACTTGTCACTTGACTGCGGTTCTAAATTACGAGGCGTAATTGGCTGTGTTAAAGCTCCAAGGCTTGAAATATACATTGGGAATGCGCAACCTAATCTAGCCCATTAACAGCGATTTGCAAGAAAAAATTTGCCACGCGAAAATTAGATATGTGGCCAAAGTTTATCTACATCAACAAAATATATAACAAATGAAGACCACAGCATTGAACAGTTTATCGAAGACAAAGTAAGTTTTAGGATAAATTATTCTAAAATATGATATTCACAAAGTCGTCGTTTTACTTAGTTATCATAACCATACACTTATTTTTTAAATTATAATTAAAACAGTTTTAATTGTTGTAAAATAGTTTATATCTTATTGCTAACGTATATTTACATTGTGTGTATCTTTTTGTGTATCTATTTTTTTCAATGACAATTCGGGGCTCTGGAGCCCAGTCGGTTTGGCATTCGCCTAGCATGCGGAAGGTCCCAGGTTCGGGTCCGGGCATCGCCAAAATAACTGCCGACCTATAAAAGGCCCGTGCAGCCAAAATGTCCGACGAATAATACCCCGTGTGGAGGGAGTCCGCGCTAAATATCCTTCAAAGTCCTAACGCTGCGTACGATGTCGCCCTTAATGGTCGCGTTGGGTGCCTACTCAGGTGTCGGCTCGTCCCTTGACTGTGGTTCTAAAATACGACGCCCGTCGACAATAGCCCTCGTGTAGCTCTAGTGCGACGATAATTCAAACTAAATTAAACGAAATTTCAAAATTTCAATGACAATTCAATAACCAATATTACAAACATTGACTAAGCATTGTTACCAATATACAATACATAGTACTTCCACGTAGCTTTCTAAACTATTCAATCTCTGTAATGCTGTACAACGCATCACATGAGTGGCTTCATGCAGTTCACATAATATAGTAAAGGTATGCAACATTTACGTCATCAAGTTGTAGTGATTAACTACTACAAACTCGGCTATCCTAATCTCATTATGTATAGTGCATTGTTAAAATGCACTATATTTAATTATGCATATATTACAATGCGTTGAGTGTTGTTGATGACAAAGTAACTTGCGTAATAATCAGAATGTGTGTGTACACTCTTAAAACAAAAGAGTGAAATCCACTCCGGTTAATTTTAATTTGACGGTACTTCTGTCGCCAAGGGATTTGGCGCTTTTGTAGGGAGCGATAAACAATTATTTTTGGTGATGCGGCATTTTCTGGTGAAATGCGTTGTGGCGTCTTTCTTGTGGCTAGGTGGCGCTGGTTATACTTGCGCGGATGTTAGGCGCGTGGGATTTATTTGTTCTAAATTAGTTTTTGACCAATCGCCGGCGCTGATAATACTTGCGTGGTATTTAGGTTGCGCGGATGTTGTGCGCACGGAATTATTTTTATTCTATTAAATTTCTTTTTGTTATATCGTCATTACGTTTGGGGTTACGTTTGGCTTTTGAACATCCGATTATTATGGATGGTGCGTATTAAAATTCTGAATTTTTTATCGGTTTGAAAATGGCTGGGCAGCTAGCTATCATTCAGTTTTGAAAGAATAAAACTAAATTTTTACTTTAAATTTTTTGTTTTGCTTCGTAAAACAAAACTGCCCGGGGCCCCAAACCAATATTTAGGCTTTCAATGGGCCCTACAATACTGCCCCATGTTGGATACTAATGTTTTTTAGAGAAAACAAAATTGCCCGGGGCCCCAAACGAGTATTTAGGCTTTCAACGGGCCCTACAATACTGCCCCATGTTGGATACTAATGTTTTTTAGAGAAAACAAAATTGCCCGGGGCCCCAAACGAGTATTTAGGCTTTCAATGGGCCCTACAATACTGCCCCATGTTGGATACTGATGTTTTTTTTAGGGAAAAAATAATTGCCCGTACCACCAAACGCGTGCGTACTGGATTGCCACTCATTCGTGTAGCTCTAGTGCGACAATAATTCAAACTAAACTAAACTGGATTGCCACTCGTGCAGCTCTAGTGCGACGATAATTCAAACGAAACTAAACTGGATTCCCACTCGTGTAGCTCTAGTGCTACGAAAATTCAAACGAAACTAAACTGGATTGCCACTACTAGCCCATTGTGTAGTGTAAAGTTTGTTTTGTGTTGCCCAAAGCAAACCAAAACCCTGAGTCTGGTTTTTTTTCAAAAGTAACTAGGGTTACTGCATCGGCGGAAAGGAATCTGGCAATGTGGAAACACGCGAGTTTCGCCAAGTTGTTGTTGTTTCTGGAGCCGCGCCAAGCAGTACCGTGAAATTAAAATTTACCTCCACTCCTATAGGGGAAGTGCATTTTCGGCACCGGAAAGGAGTGGAAATTAGCTCAGACTGAGTTAAAACCGCTCGTTTTAAGAGTGTAGGACGTATTGTTTTCTTTTATTTCTTTTACCCACTCCACAAAAGGAGTGAAATCCACACCTATAGGGGAAGTGCATTTTTGGCACGGAAAGGAGTGGAAATTAACTCGGACTGAGTTAAAACCGCTCGTTTGTTTTAAGAGTGTATCTTCTGTTGATATGTTGCTTTTTGGGAATATAGTAAAATAAAGATAGTTATTTATGCAGCTAGTGGGAAAAGAAAGGCTTTTTAAAACGAGTTAACGAGTTAAACGACGATAAATTATTTCACGAGCGAGCTACGAGCGATAGAAATAAATTCAAGAGTTTAAAAAATGCAATTTTCAACGTGTTGTCATACACTAATTTTTATAATAACGTGCAAAAAGTATTTATTAAATTGGCATTTATTGATTGGATTATTAATTATTTTATTATCACGTTCAAATGGTTTGAAGGTGATTATTTATATTAATGATTATTTTAAAATCACGTGCAAAAAGTATTTCTTAATTTTACACCAATCACAAAGCCGCCGAATAAAATATCACGCTCAAATAAAGAATTTTACACCAATCAGATGCTCTTATTTACTTTGTCGCACTATTGCGTAAAAGTAACTTTGAAACACGATTTCGTTAAAAGCATAACTTTTGCCACAATTATTGATTTGAAAAAGTTAGTTTTTTGGCACGGTATTATAAAAATATTTTTTAATAAAAATAGTTAGTGTAACAATGCATAAATAAGTTTTTTCCTTAGTTGCTATTGTACGTAATAATTTTCCCAATTTTGAAAATTGTGTATATTTGTATTAATGAAAGTTATATTTAAACTATACTTATACTATCTATAATGAAAGTATAAACAGATCATGCTGAGAGCCTAAATATTATTTACGGAAATTGTAAAATCCAGCATTTGTATAAACCTAAATTTATTAGGTTTTTTAAGTCGGAAAAAAACCTTTTTGATTTTTAGCGAAACTAATGTTTTTATTTACCATCGTTTTGAGAGAGTTTTAGTCCACAAAACTTAAACTGCAGAATAAGTTAAGTTATATAACTTCCAGAAAATAAATGTAGGTTTTAACAAATATTAGATTACACAATTTCTGTAATTAATATTTAGACTCGGCATGGACCTACATTTTCCCCTATAGCTCTCTAATTCTTTATTTAAGGGGAGTCGGATGGGTGTTTGGGTTAAAAATGTCGATTTTCTGTTTTTCTTTTATGTAAAATATGCATATCTATATCTTTAATTTAAGACCAAGATTATCGATTTCTGTTTGGTGGTTTTCTTTTTATAAGTATTTTTCAGAAACTCTGTATATCAGTTCTTACCTATACCTTACTTTTCTTTTGCGTTTCATGAAATATTAAGGTTTTTCAACAGTAAGGAAAATTTTCTTCAGGAACTATAAAATACATCAACATGTTTTGTTTTACTATTTCTTCCCCATTAGTAGCTCTTTGATTTAAACTGAGGAATTTTAAATATCTTTGCTCAAAAAAAAATTATATAACTTTAAATCGGATTTTTTTTGTTTTTTAATACATATTTTAAAAACATCACTGTAAAAGTGTTTTATTATACTGTGAAATATCGTCACTTTAAATCAAAAAGTTATATGTAAGGAACAAACTATAAAAAAAATCATAATATCTCGTATAGTTCCTGAGAATAATGTTCCTAAAGTTAGTAAAATTAACATGTGCGAGATGGAACCATCTGGCTCTCCTTAAGATAACTAATAAACGGTTTTGTTTCGATTTAGAGTAAATTATTATTTATTTATAAAAAAAGTTGTGCGTCTTTTCAAGTATAAAATCCCAAAAAAGGTTATTAACTCTTTTTCAAGTGAGTACATGATGTATGACTTTTAAAACTTCGATGAAAGCTTTCTTAGGTTGTTATAAAAGCAGTGATCTATAAAATAATTACAAAATTATATGAATTTCAAAACTGTTTTATGTTTATCTGACATAAATTTCTTTTCTTGCAGGTAAGATAATTTTTGACACAATTGAAACTGTGATTGCTAACCGTAAGTACTTTAAATATATGTTTGTTATTTTTTGTTATTTTAAACGAATTACCTTAAATTTTTTATGTGGTTTTGTGGTTTGTTGTCACACATAAGAAATTTACTCTGAATCTCCGTTAAACACAGATTATATCATTCCAAAAAATTTCATTTATTTCATTCTAAATTTCTAATTATAACTTAATATTCTACAATTTAAAAATGCATGATTTATTTTTGTAAAGTAATTGGTCTAAAATAATAAATCCTACAATTGTTGCGAAGAACGTGAAGTTAATTTTTAGTTGTCTTTTAAATTAAAATTCTTTTAGTAAAATTTATATTATACCTATGCGGCAGTATGAATGGTTAAAATTCAAGAAAATTTTTGCAGCTTATTTCTCAAAATTTAAACAAAAATGTACCATATATTCTTCCTCACAGTATAGAAATGGAAAAACAGTGTATGGTTGTTTTCTTAGCATATATGTTCGTTTTCTTTTGAATGAGATAACCATAGAATAGTTTACCAATGAAAAATTCAAGAATCAATAAAAACACTCCTTATTTATATAATTTTGCAATGTAGGATTATTGGTTGAAAGTCGGGTCTATACATACTATCCAGATCTAACGCTCACAAGGATTAATAAAGGGAGGTGTTTACGTTTTTTGTGTATGATAGACACATACATTTTAATCAACTAAGAGTATCAACTTAAGTCTACCTAACCTGCAATATTCCCACTGAACTGAACTGAAACTCTGGAAGGAGCATCAAAACGCTCGCCAATAGGGTCGGTGAAGCGCGGCAACCCTGTAAGAGCAACCCAACTTTTGCCGCCAATCCTATACTTTACCTGTTAAAATAGGCATTTTAAACCAACTTTATCAATATTTTTTTTAAACAGAAAATTGATATGATATTGCTTTAGGAGGTTCTTTATATAATGAAGTTTCGGAAACATGTATTTAAAAAAAATTAGAAATGCAGGAACAATCTTTGAAACTTGAATTCCTTGGAGTACTATTCTTGGCGATGCAAACTGTCAAGTCAAGTGTCAATTGTGATCGGCGAATCTATGCCAAATGTGGCACATATTCTCCCTAAATCTGTCGCCAAGTGACCCAAAAATAGGCTTCACCAGTTTGTCATGGGGTGCTCCTTCCATAGTTCCAGTTCAGTTCAGGGAATATTCCCTATCAAGCTAAAATAAAGCCATTCCAATGATTAAAATCAACTCCCTTCAGTACTCAACGGAAATATAACTAACCAATAACAGCAATTAGATTTACTATTCCATTAGATTAATAAGAAAGACAACAGTATAAATATGTCTTTTAGTTTATTATAATTAACCAAAATATAACTAACAAATAACTTCAGTTAGTTTTACTATAGCATTAGATTAATGAGAATGACTACAGTATAAGTATTTACCTTTCAGTTTAATATAATTAACTAAAATGCGAATATTTATACTATAGTGCTATTTTCTCTTCAACGTAAACTAATTCCAGTGCTTAGTGATTAAAAACTTTCTGATGAAACTTTTTTAGGCTGTTAGCAATTAAATAATATATTTATCTACTCAAGTACAAAAAAAGACATATTCTATGTTCAGCCATTGACAGGTCTTTTTCTGTTGTTTGAAAGATTTAATAGCGCTCATTATGGCTTCAATTGATGGCCAATTATAATGAGTATTGTCAGTTTTGCTTCAGAAAGTTAATTACTCGGTATGAATTAGGTTGGTAATAAATATTATATTCGGAAAACTTTGTTGACTGTAATAAATATTCTGATGTAAAAATTCAATGCCAATGTTAAAGAGATTTATTTCTGTATTATCAAGAGGAGAGAAGTTGAATAAATAACACTTGTCAAATAAAAATGCTTTTATGTTATCATGGTGGTTTAGTTTCATATTCTGAACTGATTTATTTATGATGAAGGATGTTATTAACTTTTATTTAAAAATTTATATAATTTCTTTTTATAATCTAGACCAAAAACAATGAAATATATTTCTTTACATTAAACTATCTCGAAATTAAAAAGATGTCTATTTTAAATGCAGGATATTCAAAACAAGCTTAACTGAACGTTGGGTGGACTTATAGCGAACAATGCAATTGTGCTAATTGAAAAATCATTTGAATTACAAAACTAAAATGTATAATAAAATCTCTAAGTTTTCCGTAAATATTTTAGCATTCTTTTAAAATCATGTACGTACAATATTGTACTGCATTGTGCAATACAATGCTGCATTATGAATGATTCAACAATAGAACAACAATTCAGAATCAAGAACTTTTTTTAATTTAAAATGGCTACTTTACTATACATGTTTCAATAAAAACAATTTTTAGTAATATTTTAATATTTTTAAATGCTTAAAAAATGTTTTATAAAGATTTCCAATAAAAACAATTTTAAATAATGTTTTAAAAACAAGAACATAGAACAATAAACCAACACCTCTAAATGTTAAAATATTTATTATTCAAAGTAATATTAAAACACATTTATAAATATATATTTACTCTTATTTTAGAAATAAAGATTATCTTCCTTCGCGAAAATAGCCTTCTCAGGGGACCAAATCCTATCAAATATCATCTATTCCGTTCAGCCATTCACAGCAGTGCAAACGATTTTTAAATTCATAAAATTAAAAAAAGTCTTTATGGTTCTCATTGGTCGTGTCATCACTGACGTTTGACCTTTCAAAAGGCATCAATTTACGTCATGCATGACGTCATAAAACCGAATATACGACTAACGATGCGAAATATTTTTGTTACTTTTGGTTAACAGCTGCTAATCAGTTATGTTCCATCTGAAAGCTCATTTTCAAAGTACTCGACGATATTTACGTCTTATGCAATTCATTAAAGTTAAATCTGATACTTAAAAAAATGCTTTTTCCAATCGGGGTTCAGACTATTTTCAAGTACTGTTGTTATTGAAATGTGGGAAAAAATATTTTTTAGTATTCAAATCAGTAAGAAATAATGACAATTTGTACAAAAATATAAAAAAAACAAAAGCTTTAATGTGAGAAGTTATGTGTTATAAAATTCCATAATAGTTTCATGTTCCAAAAGTAAAAAAAATTATAAACTTACAGGTTGTTGACACTCCGTTTGTTTTACCAAAGATAGGCAAAGACCTTAACTTTTGATCCCTATCTAGGGTTAATTGCTAAATAACAAAGCAATTATGCAATTCCAGCGCGATGACCTTCGGTCAACTAGCCAGCTTATAAATCATGACAAAAAATATTGTTTTAGATATTTTTTTTATCTTTCGTGAGTTTGGCAACGTATTTGACGAAAATAAAGCCACCAAACCCTGATTTTCAGTTTTATTCCCATAGCTATTGAAAAACTATCGTGGTTACAAATTTATGGTAATAGCTTTTATGCTCATAAGTCCCTTCAGCAGAAATCCATCACCTAAACCATCAATAAAATCCTGGATGAAAGGCTGGACGGAATACATCACGTGAAACATGCAAATTATATTTCATACCCTTTTGTGTTTTAATTTTAAGGGGATACGGTACCCAAAACATTATCTCTAGAAATAATATCATAAAGTTGTAAATTATAGTGGTTTTATATAATGTTCACTCTAAATAAACATTTTAATAACATTAATTAACATCAAATATTTACAAGTAGTTTTTCATTTTTTAAAAGAAAGTCAAAATTTTGAACTTTTTTAAAACGCTACTCCTCTTTCAATTTTGAGAATAACTCCACCAAACTTATATAGTTTTTTTTTCCGAACTATTTGTTGAAGAACTGTGCATGGATTTTAAAATGTGAGCTGCAGTTCAAAAGTAACATGCATTTAAACTGAAATCACAAAAAAATTACAAATTATTGAATTAAACATTTAAAAAAAAACGACTATACATAGTAGACCTTATTTCATGTACAATTTTGTGCATCATATATATATAAGAACACAGGTTAAAAATCTCAAAATTCTAACGTAATTAGCAAAAAAGCCTTAGGGATTTATTACACACAAGAATTGAAAAACGCGAAACAGAGAAAACAGGATGACAGCAGCCGAAATACGTATTCAAACTTATAGGAATGACTCCAGAAAATATTTAATAACTTTTAATAACTTAATATTTAATAACTGAAAAATCAATATTTTGACCAATTCTTGGGTACCGCGTCCCTTTAATACATAAGTAACACGCAAAATAAGTACACAGCATTTAGTATGATTGCACTAACAAGTAAAAATCTTGAACTTGTTATATTCTTTACCATCCGGACTAACTACCAACAAGCTATCCCGCTTTTGATCTTCTAATTTTGCTCTTCGCGCCGGAGAAACAGGTAATAATAAATAATTGATTTACAGAGCGCTTTGGCAGAAAACGCTGACAAAAAAATATCCGAGGATTTGAATGTTTTTGAAGCGAAATTCAAAAGAGCGTTTCTCTAAATTATTAATCATTGTAATTCGAAGTGGATGGTTGTTTGTCAGAAATGTCTTTTGTTATGAAGAAAGTATGCTGATATTTCTGAGACAAAGTGAAATTTTAATTTGGTTATGTTGTCTTTGTAAATGAAAAGGTTTGAAAAGAGATAGTTAAAAGTGTATTTGAAAATTGGAAATTTATATAAACTCAATGCAGAAGACTATTTAACCTTTTTCTTACGCTTTAAATCTGATTGCATTTAAAATGTTATTGATAAAATGCGAATGTATTACTGCTAGAAATGGTTTAATGTCTTAATTAAAATTATACATCGTAATAAATTAAAGAGTACAAGGAAAAACCTTTCATCAATAGCATATCTGTATGCCTCTTGGACTCTTTTGGCGAAAGAGAGTCGTCGACATTGTAAATTTCAGAAAAGAATTCGAATTCGAAATATTTCAATTATTTAAAAAAACTGCAAAATTTAATGCTCATTTAAAGAGGTTAGGAAGTCATTCTTATTAGAATTTAATCACCATTGCCATTCGCAACAGTCGCTCGAGAAATTTTAATTTTTTAGACAATAAATTAAAATAAATTTATTTTTGCGACATCGATCAGTTTGAAATGACGTCAAATATATTTCACTAGGAGATTCTTTGTATGTTAACATGAAATATTTTTTTCTTTTTAAAAGCGAGGAATATTACATATTTATTCTTTGAAATATAAATTAATTTTTGCAAACTATAAGTAATAATTATTGAGTTTTCGAAATAAAATAAATGAAACTAGCCAAATTTAGCATATAAATGTTTAATATAGAATATCAATGCTGTGTTTGTCTCCTTTTTACCTGTTAAACACAACTGTTATGTGGAAGCGGGTTAAGTGACGGATTCTGTTACAAACCTACTATTTCTAATGTTTTTTAGTTATACTACCTTCTAAATAAATATTCATTATACAACTATGATTATGTGGGATTATAAGTGTCCTCAATTTGAAAAGAGAGGAAAATTCTACGCTATTGAGTTTTTCTTTGCGTGATAAGTGTTATTAGCAAAAACAAATATTCAGTTTTAGGAAATTTTTATTTTGAATCCAAATGTTATGGACAAATTCAAAGTGTTATGCTAAACATATTTTAATATTTAGTTTTCAACTTTAAGTGTTCTTTCAAAAATCCAAGCGATTTCGCGAGACAAGAGTTTTGTTGAGGATGGACTTAAAAGAGGACGCCATCAAAACTGTGACGCAAGATACTCTGCAATTCAGTATTTTGAAATCATTTTAGTTGATAATATAACATGTTTTAAGTAAGAATATAAACATGGAAATAATGTTGGCATCATACCAAAACATTTATTCAGTTTGAAAATTTAATATAGTGTTTATAGTTTGAATTGATTTCTTTTTAAAGACGACTTTGTTATACCTTTTATTTTTTGTGACTACGTATTTGAACTATGATAATAACTTATAAGAATTTTATAAACAATTCAATTGGAAATTGTGTACTCTAAACCTAAGTGTGTGTGGAGTAATTTTCAAAAAAATAGTTAAACACATTTATTGATTTAAAGAACTGTTGTTTCACATTCAGCACATTCTGCTATATCAGCTAATTTTTTATATCGAAGCACTGCCGTTACACAACTCTTAAAAACAGTACTTAAATCAACAAACTTTATTTTGTTTTTTAAAAGCACGTTAATTCTTATATACAACCTTTTAGAAAAGTAAACCTCTTTAAAATGTTTCTCCACTTTTCACGTAAACACCTTAAGGCCCATTTTCAAGTCTTGGTAGTTCTCCTGGTAGTATTAGAAGGCTTATGAAAGGTAAACGAAAGATTGTGAGCTTCGATGGCCGTTTGGTGTAAGTTCAAATCCCTGGAAAGAAAGGAAAAAAGTTAGAACTTATTTGCAATGCATTATATTTCCATTTAAATTATTTAAAGAGCAATGGACTTGTTTCAGGTGACGTAAATCCTTTCAGCTTTTATTCCTGACTGTTCTTCTAACGGTGTTCGATTGGTACTCTGTTTCCATGTAACATTTATTTACCAATCGAGTGTATATGGGAAAAAATTATTTTCATTTTCAGCTTTTCTGTTGTCACTTAAGACCCGAAACATGTTTATTACCGAAATATTTCTAAAAATATTCTTAAAATTTTATTTATTTGATAAATGGTGATAACAATATTTTTGTTCTCTATATTGAAGTATCACAAATGCTGTTACAATGCTCTCTTTTGTTAACCTGCTTTCCATAAAATTTAATACAAATACAAATATTGTAGACCAACAACAGGTCAGAGGCCCAGCAAGGTAGGTCCGAAATAAATCTAATACATTACCAGTTTCCAATGACCGTCAAGTTTCTTCTTAAAATCTTCTACTCTCTTCGAATGCACAACATAATCTGGTAAAGCATTCCACTCATTGACAACTCTATTCTAAAAATGTTTTCTTACCCCCCTTCTAAAGCATGATTTATTCAATTTCTGATCATGTCCTCTGGTCCGGCTATTTAAGGTAAAACCTAATCCCTCCCTGTTTTATGAACTTGAATAACTGTATTAAATCACCCCTAGCTCTCCTGTTTTCCAGGGAATACATGTTTAAAGATCTTAATCTGTATTAAGCATTTCAATGGATATCTTTCGAGAAAAACACAAAATCGCCTTTTTGATTTTATAATTTTCATGTGCTAATTCCTTCACTTAGCAATATGTCTTCATGATAAAATCTTGAGTGTTATTCGATCTTGGTACAAACCCGTAAAAACAATAATTCCCTATTATTGTCATGTTTTAAACATACTTTAATTCCACGAAACCAGACAAATGGTTGCAATTATTTAAAAAATATACACTCTTAAAACAAACGAGCGGTTTTAACTCCTTTCCGTGCCGAAAATACTTCCCTTAAGAGTGGATTCACTTTTTTGCAAGTGGTAAGATAAAAGAACATCTACGTCATAAACTCTAACGATCGGTTACCATCTGAGTTATTCTATTCCTTTCTGGTCGAATACTTCCTATAGGGTGGAATTTCACTCTTTTGTTTTAAGAGTGTATAGAATGTAAAATTTACAAAAAAAAATATTCTATGGTGATCGCGAAGCGTAAATCTAGTTTAGTGCGCATTTTTATTTCGATTAAATACACAAATTGTGCTTCCATACAGAATCCTACTAAACACATATGAAAAAAAAACAGCAAACATACTCCACTTTTGATTAAAGTTTTTCTACGACTAATTTAAAATAAACTATGATTAATTTTATATTTTTCCAAGATCTGTATCTTTGGTTTATTGAGACATGAGAACCATGTACAAGCATTAAACACCTGACTTACACCAACATAGTTCCGAGGCAGACATATCCGTAGGCAATTACTGGATCGCCAATTTCACAAAACAAACTTTGGTTTTTAAAAAGCATTAGAGTGCATGTTTGTTGACTTAAATGAAAACTGAACCTTTCGCTCCAGTTTGAGCCATGATTTTTAAAAGTGTTCTTCACTTTCGGTATTAAAAGACTTGTTAGTTCATTCTTAAGGAAAGTTGTCAGAGCCCAGGGCGATTACTTAAGTTGTCTGTTTACTGTATTAATTTGACTCGAGGGTTGTTGTAGTATGTGTTAGGAGAAAATTATTATGTACATTTTTAATGCGTTTTTTTTAAAGATGCTTGAAATTAGTAGCTTGTAGGCGTTAAATAAGTAACTTTAACAATAACGCGACTTTTTATAATTTGAAGGGTGTGTTGTGACTGTAAAATCTCAATTGATAATATTGTGTGGTGAAAGTTTGTTTAACTTTTTTCATTTTTCTTTGTTTCGACCATAGAGATAGGAAGGAGGTGTAGAGAGGTCCACTAGTTGAGAGAAATTGAAGCAGGGCTGTCAGGTGTTTCGAGCTACCGCGCTTAACATACTGACACGGACGTATCCCAAGATGCACCGCTCTAGTCTGCTTCATTTGTGCGCTACTGCGCAGATCCAAGGACCTCTCTATTCTCCTTCTTAGCTCTATGGTTTCGACACATAGATATAGGAAGAGGAGCAGATATGCCCCTAGAAGAAAAGGTGAAGCCTCTTTTCCACCAGTATCCCATAAGGCAGTTCGCAAGCCAAAACATCCCGCTCGCCCATGGCGTGCCATAATCCACCACATGGCACCATGAGATAAATTCGATTAATAAAAAATAATTATTAAATATTAACTAGTTAAAAACTTTTTGCCAGTTTTGCTAGCATAAGTTTATCACTGGATATGTTTTGATAATTTCTGGTAGATATGAGGTATTTATTCATAAAAAAAGCATTTTAAAAATGCAATTCTTATTGCATGTTACTCTTCGGCAAAAGCAGTCTTTTGCCAACAAGTATCCCGTGATGCATTGCGAAAACGGCGAAAAGCGGCTTCATCACACAATCGCGGGATTCGTATTGCGTTGTACGGGGATTGCGCAATCGATGCACATATCTGCTACTCTTTCTATATCTATGGTTTCGACACCTCACTTTGGGGGAGTGAAACTTTTGCACACGGCACTTCTCTTTGTACCCAAATCATGTAAAATCATGAACTAAAACCGAAGATCTGTCACTAGAGTTAAACGAGGGCGACGGCGTCATAATTTAGAACTAATATGAAATGACGAGCCTAAACCTGAATCGGCACTTATCGCATTTTTTAAGGACTACAGTCCCTGGACAAATTATTAAACGCACTGCAAGATTTCGTGTGTTTCTGTTCTTCGTATAGCTAAACATATACGCAATGATTCAGTTGGATTTTTTCACCATGTGGTCGGCTGACTGAAAGGAAAGAGATGATGCCACTTTCAACTTATAAAACTTTTCCAATGCTGCGAAAGGGCTTTGGGTCATGTATCCCTATGGATCACAGTGCGTCTAATAATTTGTCCAGGGACTGTATATTGTACGCGGCGTCAACACTTAAGATCATATTTAACGTGCGCTCCCAGTATACGAGGAATTATGTCTGACTTTTGGGCCAAACAGACCGTCTATACGTCGGCAGTTTTGGTAATGCCCGTGTTTGAACCTGAGAATGTTTGCCACGCACGGCAAACACATTGAATAAAAAGACCAATGCGCTAAAAAAACATATTTGTCCCCTAAACACATGCATAAAATATCTCTTACAATTACTCAAAATATCCTTTTATTTTATTTAAAATTTTTAAATATATTTTAGAAAAATATATCTCTATTTCAATTCCATTAGATGTCAGTGCCAATCCGAAAGACGAAAACCGAATGACAAATTCATAAGACAACTCTGCCCAAATACCCGGGCAGAAAAATCTTTTCCGGTGTATTACTTTTTGAAATCCACTCTTCCAGAGTAAATCCCTGTGATCGAATTTCTTATTTAGATTCCAATAACTGTGGTGGTTTGACAAGATTGCATGTGGATAAAATGTCGCATTAAATATGTTTATTGAACGTGTAGATAGCAGACGGGTTTTCAATATCACCTTTAACCCTTTGAGTCCCAAGGAGAAATTGACATCATCATTTTAGAAAAAAAATTCTGATCGTCTATAGCCATTTATGATATCAAAAGGCACATCATTCGATTCTTCAAACTTTTTTCGATTAGAAAATATTTTTTTATTAATCCCAATAGATGTCAGCCCTATTGTTTTTTTAAAAATTATGATAAGAAAAATGATGATGCCAAATGGCATCACTGGGACTGAAAGGGTTAATCTAATGTATGGAAGCTTTGTAGGATTGTTAGTTGGTAGGTTGGTAGACATATATTTTCAAGCTTGTGTGCTTGGTCACAAAGACCCGCTTATAAACCTTCGTCAAGAAGCACGGACACGACATACACACATACAAGACAGATGCTGCCATCTATCGTCACCTCCACAATTTAGACATGTTCCTGAAGGGGAGGGAAATAGTCTCCAGGGACCTGTACCCGTGGTAAACTGCCCTATGACCGACCACAGGACTTTCGGACCCAATAGATTTAACGAGCATGTGCTTCGCATATACTCGGTGGGTCTTCAGAGGTGAGTCCTTCCGATCCCGAGACCGAGATTTTAACCACTAGGATCCCCACGGCCCTTGTAGGATCGTTTGGCATTGAAAAGTCGCTGATAAATACAACAGGAATATAAGCATAAAAAATTGTATTCTGTTGATTGAAGTAATTTTGCCCTTTGGGTGTAAATTTGGACGAAACATTTCAAGGTAATAACTTCTTATTAAATACATGCAATCATTTCAATTTTGCATATTTCTTATTTCCGAAACCCCATTTTGGACACTAGCAGTTTATTGTACAATCAACACCTCCTAGCGGCTCAGTGGCTGAGAGGTTAAACGTGTCCGCCTCATGAGCCCAATATCGCGGGTTCGAGCCCCGGCTGAGTCGTCGGATTTTCTGGATGGGAAAATCTTGGGCACACATGTCATGATTATGTGGCATGTAAAAGATCCCTGGAGGGCCCATTTGGCTTGGGTTCTCTCGGCAAAATTAAATCTCGGCATACTTTAACATCCACAGAGAGCTCAGATTCCTTGTAATCTGGGCGTCCAAATTGGTAGCGAGAGTCGCCTATATGGTGCCACAAAGAAATGGCTCTCAGTTCTGGGGAATATGCCGAGTCTGCAAAAGGCTTTACCGCCAATATTGCAGCCCCATTAGAGAAAAAAAAAACCTCCTACAAGATGAACTCTCAAATAGTTATTATTTTACGAGAAACGTAGTGAGAGCATAGAGGTAGGAATGAGGTGTAGAGAGGTCCACCAGTTGAAGAGAATTGAAGCAGGGCTGTCGGTTTTTTCGAGTTACTGCGCTAACATATACCACCCGAGGTATCCAAGATGACACCACTCCTAGCCGCTTCATTTGTGCGCTACGCGCATGACAAGGACCTCTGATTCTCCTTCCTACCTCATGAGTGAGAGTACAGTCCACTCTGACAGTTCTTACCTAAAGAAGTTGGCAAATAAGCTTTAACAGTGCTTTCGCTTTTTTATTGTTACACTCTAAACAAAAGAGTGAAATTCACTCCTATAGGAGAAGTGCATTTTCGGCACGGAAAGGTTGAAATTAACTCAGACTGAGTTAAAACCGCTTGTTTGTTTTAAGAGTGTAGATTAGATTAATTTAACCAGGTGATTATTTGAGTGCATTGCTTTCTCTATAAGCCGATGTTAGTGCAGTACCTCAATGTCGACTTGTTCTAATGCGCATCACAAGTCATTTTTTTCAAGTGAAATAAACTATTCCCTTCACCGCCCTGGACAATTTAGCTTCATTTTTGGTGAACCCGATTTACCGTGCCGTACACAACACTTATAACAATAGATTCGTGTCATTATTATGGTTGTCAAGATACTCTGTTTACGTCCGTGAAGCCAACGTCTAATAACTCTGCAAAGACCCTGTTTTGGCAAAATCGTTTAAGTGTCATTTAGACTTTTGTCTAACCGACGAAAGCACATGTCAGACACGGTATGCTCTTTCAATTTGGAATGAAATCGAATTTTTTTTTCTTACTCAGACACGGTAAAACACGAACGAATCCGTGTGCGTAAACTGGCAATGGAAAAATATGGATTAATTTATTTTTTTAATGCTGTTAGAGGTATTAGTTTACGTTTGGAATTTTTTTTATTTAAACTGAAATGCCAAAAACGTCAAAAACATATTGGTAGGTAAGATTTTAGCTATGTGCACGCATAACAGTAAAGTTCTAGTTTTTTTTGCTATTTTACATACGCCAGAGAAAACGCGTAGAACAGTCTCGGAAAAGCTGATTTCGGGGAATATATGGATAGATTTACATTTTTTTAGGCTGATTTAACTTTTATTTTTTTATTATTTTTTGTTTTGCTTAAGTTGAAATGTCAAAGACGTCAAATGCAGCAGTTAAAGTGTAGTTTGATAGATAACTACTGACAGGACTAGTAACACGGTTGAGGGTATTACTTATGCAAGATTAAAGAAACTTGGGTGACGGATACACACTTAATTCTGTCGAATACTTCTATAAAGTCAATAAAACAAAGATAATTTGGTTGTAATTTATTGACCTTTCCAATGCCTTCATAGATTAACGTGTCATCAAATTTCAGAAATTCTATTTCAAATTTTCGAACGTGCCAAACAAATTTGTCTCAGAGACAGGAACTTATTACTTGTATCATGCCTTTTCACAACAAAATAATTGGGGTACTAAAAATGTGCGAAATATATCCTGGCCGTTAGGGACTGCCTCCATTACTCTTTTTATGTCGAAAATGAAAACACCTAGCTTTTTTTCCAGAAAATTAAATCTAATTATTAAATTTGGCGTTAGCCTAAATTTTATTTATATATGTGCTATTCTATAAAATATGTACAAATATGATCAACATGTTTGAAAGAACCGTAAAAACAAATTTCATATTAATATAAGTCAAGACAAAACAACATTCAAAGAAAAATATCATTCTTCTAAATAGTATTTCAATGAAGGCCAAAAAGGATTTATAAATACTTACTTAAACAAATGTAGAATACATTGAAAAATTAGAAATGAAAAATCGCTAAAAAATAATTAGTTTTTAGAAACATTATTCTTTAAAAATGCTTAAATATAAAAAAAAATATTATGTTTTGAAAACAAAATAGAACGCCTTGTTTCTATGTATGAATTCTGAATTTTGAAACAAAAGCAAGTCTGCCTTTTTAAAAAAGGTAATTTGAGAAATCGTACACCAACATCAAGTTTTAAAATACGCTTCAGTACCCAAACCCCGATTTCTAAACAATTTTCTGCAGCATTAACTGCCATCATTATTTAAACAAACAGATGAACATTAAACGGAAATAAAAACAAATCAAAAAAGCACTTTAACTTCGATAACGATCGTCTGAATTTGACTTTTAACTTGAATAAAAAAATCATGGAAGGTAAAAATTCGAATTTGGTTTTTTAAACGGGAGTAATGATGAGTCATACATATTTCCTTTCCTCTGCTACAGATTTCTGGTTTTACGATGCAGAAAATAGTTTTTTTTAATGCTCAGGTACATTTATGTAAAAGTGGATGCTTTAAAATATATCTAGTAGATTAGTTTTGGATCTCCTTTATTTGTATATTTGAAGCGTAAAGAAAGTGAGTTTTCCTTTTTTTTCGTGATCGTAAATTGGCTTTAGAATGTCATAAGTATTTCAACTGCATTTTCGAATATTACTTTATAATGTTACGTTCGGTGAGTCTTATTTTTACTTTCAAATTAAATCTAAACAAAAGTATTGAATTTAACGTTAAGATTATGAATTATTGATTTTTTTATTCAAAGTGTTGAAAAAAGGCTTATACATTCCACGAATTTATGTAAGCTTATAAACGTAAGTTTTTTTACGTAATATTTAGCATTATTGGAATCTCTCTCTTTACTTAAAGTGTTAAAAAACTTTGCTAAGGCATTTTAAAAAATATTTAATATTCATATGAGTATAAGTTAAGCTGAACTAAAGATTTTTATTCTTTGAGAAAAATGTTCCCTTTATTTCTTGAGTTAATATGCAATTTGATGCACAATTTTAAGTTTTTTGTACCTTTTAAAATAATAAAAAATCTGTATGAAAAGTTTGAATACTTTTTTTTCATCTTTTTAAAACCCAATTAAGCAAAAAATAAACATAGTTACTGAATATAATTTGAACTATTTTGACAAGACAATTTCAAAAGTCGAGGATTTTTTCATCAAAAAAATAAAATATACATATTTTTGAAATGTTAAAAAAAAAATGTCTGAATTTTACAAATATACGTTCAAAATAACCCGTCTGAACGCTTCTGAAAATTTAAAATACCGTAGCTGCCACACATATTCAGAACCGTTTCTAAATTGTTTAACAAAGTATGCATATCAGTTTAGATACAAAGTTATACAAACAATGTATAAAATTAATGAGGTACAATTGTAACCATGTGTTATATTGTATTTTTAATTAAAATATTTTTCACATTGATTTTACAATTTTACTCCATACCTGTTCCAATATTTACATTTTACAATCATCACAACAAATATAATTGTTTCGTTTCACTAATAATAATAATAATAATTAACCAAATCTCAACTAAAAATCATTACTGCATTCTGAGCTTAAAACCACAACCATCTGTTATTCTATAAATACATACAATGCAATCTCGTGTTGCATTTGGTTATCGCATTTTGTGTGAAAATAATTAACCACACTAGTTTGCGTATCTGATTTAAAGAGTTTTAGTGTGAGAACATTCTAAGTGACAAAGAGGTGAAAACGAGAAAATGGGCTTTACAAGTTTTTAGTTTGCACACGGATATTCTAAAAACGGTACTTGTAAACCGTAAAAATATACATAAGTTAAAGTTTACGAAAAAGGAGAAACTTGTTATCGTTAAATAAGTTAGTAATATGTTCGTTTATATACAAATCTCTAAATTTTTTCAAAAATGTCACTTAGCACGTTTTCCCAGTAAGGTCTTCAATTAACTAATTTGAGAAATCCGAAGCAGCTGCGAATATTCACAAAACGCATCAAAGCTCGTTTTGCGATATTTTTCCGGTTGTTTAAAATGAGTTTGGCGTGCGAATCTTTTGTTAATTTAAGTGGGCTTAGTTTGAATTCCGAATGTAGGGTAGATGGCCAGAAGTACCTGACATTGAAATGCAGCAATGTGTATGCATAATTATTGAAGAGCGTTACTTGATTATAATTTCAACTTTGGTCATTGAAGAGAAGAGCTTAGTGGAAAAACGTGATAAGTGACGAAAATGTGATAACGAGAAAATGAGCTTTAAAGTTTTTAGTTTGCACTTAGATTCGTTTAGTTTAGTTTGAATTATCGTCGCACTAGAGCTACACGAGGGCTATTGGCGACGGGCGTCGTATTTTAGAACCACAGTCAAATGACGAGCCGACATCTGAGTAGGCACCCAACGCAATCGTCAAGGGCAACATCGTACGCAGCGTTGGAACTTTGGAACATATTTAACTTGCACTTCCTCTACACGGTGTATTATTCGTCGGACATTTTTGGCTACACGGGTCGTTTATAGATCGGCAGTTATTTTGGCGATGCCACCTGGGACCTTTCGCATGCTAGGCGAAAGCCTAACCGATTGGGCTCCCCAGCCTCTCTTAGATTCGTTAAAAACGGTACTTGCAAAAATAATACTTCACTTTTAAGTTTACGTAAAAAAGTAAAATACTTGCCATCATTAGAGGAGGGAATAACCTGTTCATTGACACAAAAATCTCAATTTTTTTCAAAACTGCTTTGCAAGTTCTTAAAACTGCAAGTACCAAGTTCTTCAATTAAAACTGTAAAAGTGAGTGCTTCATTAGATTATTCTCAGCAATAAACAAGTTTTTGTTAAAGAGGAACTGGCATTTGAAGTTCTTGATTCAAGAGATAATTCATTCCTGGATTTCATTGTTTCGATGTTTCGTGGTATGGCGGTAAGTTATGACCACTGCATTCCTTAACCATTTTGAGTTTTAGTTGCCACCGCTATTTGGAGTGTTGATTTGCCGATTTTTCGGTAAATCAAAATTATGGTTTTACCCCAAGATTTTTGAATAGGGTGATTGACTAAAAATTTTTTTATTGGCTTAAAATATTCTTATGCCAAAAATAGTAGACCCGTATTTTTTCTTTTTTTCAAATACCCCATAAAAAGGGGGGGGAAATGAATTTTAAAATTAGGACGAAAAATCACTCCCGAAAACGCTTTGTGGCTGGCACGTGGTATCTATGATGTCACTAGTAACTATAAACAAACTTTGAAACACCATTTTGGAATCTACTTTAAGCAAATTTGAACTATCCGCTTCTGTAAAACCTCCACCCATTATCTATATAATTCTTATTTTAATAGTAAGTTAGATTAAAACCAGTTTAAATACAAACAAAAAAATCCCACCGGTTTGTTTATACATACTAGTGACGTCAGCCAAATCGACGTGTTTGTGATCATGTGACAAACCGATGAAAAAAAAGCCATTTTAAAATGCTTTTTCTGAATTATTTAAAGATTTATTTTGCAAAAAAAATATATAGGTTTGTTATATTTGGGTTCAAACTAGAATTTAATTAATATTGGAAGGTATTTTAGCGATACTGTCAAGTACCATATTGACGTACCAGATACCGGTGGCAGCTAAAAGTTCCAGATATAACTGTGCAATCTTGCACCAAACTTTTTAACAGTGTAGTTATTGCTTCGAGGGTTGCTGAAGTACAACCATAGATATCATAGTTAAAGTATTAGATTGGCAGATCAAGTGACCTCCAATGCTAACGACGGGACGCGCATGAAGGCCAAAACAAGAGGGCTAAATGGCCAGTGTTGCCGCCACTTTAAGGAGAAAAATACTATGAAAAAATACCATTTAATTCTAAAATTACAAAAAAAATATCGTAAAAATACTAGCTGCATTTTGGAATCTTTTTAGTGACTAATCCTTTTCTAGTATTTTTTTGTAATTTCAGAAATAAATGGTATTTTTTCGTAGTATTTTTCTTCTTAAAGTGGCAGCAACAATGGCCATTTTGCCCTCTTATTTTGGCCTCCATGCGCGTCCCGTTGTTGAGGTCACGTGATCTGCCAATCTAATACTTTAACTATGATATCTATGAGTACAACATTATTTCTTAAGCAACACATAATTCAATAATAATAAAAAAATCCTTTTTTTACTTTCTGTTTGTGAATAATAAATAATCCAATAAAAAATAAATATCCAACCACTTCTAACAGAACTGTGTCAAAACTACATTCCCCCACACTACATCACGTACTCTATCGAACTGTTACGATGTCCAAAGATTACGATCCTTACGGTCACAGTTAAAACACAACAATAAAAAAAATCGGACCCATATTCCCCAGAGATATGAATCGGAACCCCCATAAAGCTCCTTCCGTTTAAAGTTATAACTCTATTTTCGTCCAACAAAAAGAGCCTTTTTAATCTCGATGAAGCGTGATCGAAATGACCCTTCGTCTAACTGCAACATTAACTGTGCCGTAGATCAAGGTTTATGTGTAACACGTTAGGCCTAACGATAATGTAACCGCAAGAACGCTGGCCTCTGGTGTCGAGATTCATTCGCGACTCCACTATAGTATTAGTACGTGTTTCAAAAATAAATTATAAAAAAATAAAGTAATGCTGAGGTAATAAGAAAAACTACGATGTTTCCAAATAAGGATTTTTTTCATTTTAACCCTTTCGGTCCCAATGACAGTTTGGAATCATCATTTTAGATTTTTTTTCTGATCGTCTATAGCCATTTATGATATCAAAAAGCACATCATTCGATTCTTCAAACTTTTTTCTATTAGGAAATATTTTTTATTAATCCCAATAGATGTCAGCCCTATTATTTTTTAAAAATTATGATCAGAAAAATGATGATGCCAAATGGCATCATTGGGACTGAAAGGGTTAAGAACTATAAACCGGGGTAATTAAATTATTTTCCCCATGTAGATCTGTATTCCTAGGATTAAGTTGATAGCCCCACAAATTGTAGCTGTAGAGCAACAGTATTTCAATCACCAACCTGTTAACTCTCGGTATTTAAATCAGTAATAACCGTTTTACGTACGCTTAAAGAACGTTTAATAAATCCTCCTTCACAAATCCAGCAATTGGTACATATGGTACAAAATTCAGGCAGCAGATAAAAATTTGGTATTGCCGGAGTGATTAAAAATATGGCAAGTCTGACCTGGTCAGTGACATTTTCAACTTCTATTAAAATCGATTTCTTTATACGCTAAACTTAAATCAAATTGAATTTACTCCTCGAAATTTTCTTCGAAATGAAAAAAAAATCATCTACATAATGAATCAAATTACTGCCTACAGAAATTCTTTACAAGCAAAAAGTGGATGCCAAGCTAGTGGTTTACAAGTAGATCCAAGCTAACAAGTCTAACATTCTTTCGGTAAACTTTCTAGTTACTTGTATATCTCTTCTTCCTCGAGGTTTAAATAGTGTTTCCTCTTCTACTCATATCTCAATCTATTCCCTGGCCTTGTAAGTTGAGGTGACCTGGGATCAGGTCGGTAAATTTTAGCGACGCTACCCTTCCAATGCTAGAGACATTCTTTTATGCAGAAAGCGTTGGTTTACGTAGTTAATTTTATACATTTCCACACTACGCTTCCACACTACGTTTATAACGTAAAAAGTGGAAGGTATTATAATCGTCCAATCCGTCCGTCTGTCACCCACTTTCATATCCCAAACTACAAATTCTATGGACAACTGCGATACGTCAAAAAAATCAGCGCATCAAAGTTAGAATACTTTGAAAATTTCAGAAAGGAATTCGAATTCAAAGTACTTCAATTATTTAAAAAACTGCAAAATTTAATGCTCATTTAAAAAGCATAGGAAGCCATTTTTATTAGAATTAAATCACCATTGCCATTCGCAACAATCGCTCGAGAAACTTTAATTCTTTTAGACAATAAATTAAACTAAATTTATTTTTGCGACTTCGATCAGTTTGAAATGACGTCAAAATATATTTCACTACGAGATTCTTTGTATGTTGATATGAAATATTTTCATTCTATTTAAAAGCTAGGAATATTACATATTTATTCTTTTAAATATAAATAAATTTTTTTAAACGATAAGTAATAATGATTGAATTTTCGAAATAAATAAATGAAACTAGCCAAATTTAGCATGTAAATGTTTAATATAGAATTAATGCTGTGTTTGGCACTTTTTACCTTTAAATACAACTGTTGTGTGGAAGCGGGTTAAGTGACAGATTCTGTTACAAACCTACTTGTTTCTTTCGAGATTTTTGAATGGGGTTTGCTCTTCTATTTCCTCATTCCATTCCCTGTCCTTATAAGTTGAAGAAACCGAGGTTAAGGTCAAAATACTTCAATACGTCACCATTACGATGCCAGGGGCCTTCTCTGATACAGAAGGCATTGACTTACGAAGTTTACTTTTATGCTTTTTTCCGCTAGGTTTGAATGGTATTTCAGCTTCATTACTTAACTCAGTTCCATTATCTGACTATATAAATTGACAAGGCCGGTTTTCAGTTCGAAACACTTCAACTACGTCACCATTTCGAGATATTTTTTTTGACACAGAAGGCGTTGACCAAAACCCCATTCAAACTCCACAGTGGGATGCTGCTCAAATCCATCAGTTGAGTTTATGGGCCGACCGAAAAAAGATGTCTTACTTAATTTCGGTGGAATTCTGGCACTGTGGGAGTTTTTAGAGGGCCCTTGATGTTTATATGGCATGAATGACCGTCTTGGGAGAGTTTCCAGTTGTGTATGAATTATGGCTGGTTCTTTTCTTCTAGGGGATACGGGTAGTTTGGTTTTTACAGTCGCCGTATGTTTTTATGAGTTGTTTGGAACATGCAAATGTAGTTTAAAAGAGGTGGTGTCATAAATTTACGTATAGAAAATGGTTTGATGGTTATTGAATGTTGATAAAATTTGATAATGTATCTGGGATTTAATATACAGCGTGGCCCAAAAGTAGCCTAACAGTTAGTTAGGTATACAGTTATTTATACAGAAACAGTTATTTTAATACAGGTTAAGTTTAGTTTGGTGGAATTATCGTAGTACTAGAACAGGAGTTATTGGCGACAGGCATCGAAATAAAGAACCATAGTCAAAAGTGACAGCTTTATTTACATACATAAATTTACATTCTTAATCCCGAAGGTGCTCAAATTGTCTACCTTCGACATTGATGCATTCCTGCAACCACCTGTTCCCGTCCTCTGGTGACATTTGCATAT
Source organism: Oedothorax gibbosus (assembly GCA_019343175.1). NCBI lineage: Eukaryota > Metazoa > Arthropoda > Arachnida > Araneae > Linyphiidae > Oedothorax > Oedothorax gibbosus. The sequence goes on from CM033274.1 coordinate 4,897,451, forward strand.
TTCTAGAGCATCAAATACATAAACGGGGCCGGGATCGATAGCCTGGTCGGTAAGGTCTAATAAACCGAAGATATCTCGAAACTACACCAATCGAAGTCTACGAATTGCTACTCTTTGACTGAGATACGCTGTAGTACGACGTTATTTTAACCAACCAACAAAACTAAGCACGACTATGTCAAATACCTGTTCTAAATAACCCAAAATTCTTACCAATGGTACAGCATTAACTGTTAGGCTACTTTTGAGGCACCCTGTATTTTTTTATTTGGAAATTCGCAAATTGTTTGCTTTCCGTAGCCAGTAGAGCCGAAATTCATTTATAGAAATGTAATGCTCTGACCTTGTACGTATTTAGGCTAAAAAAAATAAAATTGGTAGCAAAGAAGTATTTATCGAAACTAGTATCGCACATTTACCAGTAAAAACATGTAAACTACGAATTAAACTAAATAAATAGGGGCTGGGTAGCCCAGTTGGTTAGGCATTCGCCTAGCATGCGGAAGGTCCCAGGTTCGGGTCCGGGTAATGCCAAAATAACTGCTGACCTATAAAACGGTCCGTGCAGCCAAAATGTCCGACGAATAATACCCCGTGTGGATGAAGTGCACGTTAAATATCCTTCAAAGTCCTAACTCTGCGTACGATGTCGCCCTTAACGGTTGCGTTGGGTGCCTACTCAGGTGTCGGCTCGTCACTTGAATGTGGTTCTAAAATATGACGCCCGTCGCCAATAGCTCTCGTGTAGCTCTAGTGCGACGATAATTCAAAACTAAAAAAAAACAACTAAACAAATATATATGACTGTACCTAACCCTACGCTAACCAGCTCTTTTAGTTGTTTTCCCTGCATTTAAAGTACTATATCTATTGAAAACAACTTCTACTGAATCTGTGTTCCATCGTTAAATACTGTAGACAACAAAACCGTGTAACATTAAACCGTTAATTAAACTACGGAGCTGTAAGCCTGCTTTTTTAGTTGTTTTCACTGCATATAAAGTACTATCGTAGCAAAACGACTTCTACAGAAACTTTCACAAAATGTAATACATGGAGTACTTTCACAAAATGTAATAACATGTAAATTGCGAATTAAATAAATCCTTTTGTTCAAATTTATAATGAAATTTTAAAACATAATTTTATAGATTTACTTTGAGAAAAAAGTTGAGAGAAAAAAACTTGAGAACTTTGAGAAAAAAAACTAACATTTATTATGTTAGTTTTTTTTCTCAAAGTTGTTGAAGAATTTTAACTAAATTTTCTTTCAATAATTTTATCCCAAAAATATTTTTTTATCCATGAATACAGTACATTTTATGAAAAATAACAGAAAACAAATTCTCATCCGCCCACTGGGCGGATGAATTTTTCAGGGACCTAGTCAGGCAGGCAGTAGGTCCCGGGTTCGAATCTCGGCCAATTGCCATGGGTACTTTTGTTGTGTGTATGTGTTTGTGCAGTCCTCACTTGTCCTTAGTACACTGCGACATACGTGCTCGGCAATATGTGGAGTAGAAAGCTACGAACAAGCAAACGATGACACCACTGGTTTGCTTTAGGTACCTGCTCAGTTGTCGACCTCGTCACATGAGCAGGGGTTTAAATTACGATGCATAATTGGTTGCGTTAAAGATAAATAGAGGGAAAAAATAGGTTATGTCTAATTATCGTCGCACTTAAAGCTTCACGTGGGCTATTGGCGACGGGCGTCATAATTTATAATCATGAGCTGATACTTGAGTCGGCAACCAACGCAACTTTCAAAGGCAATATCCTACTACTAGCTGGTACTTTGGAGCATATTTAACGTGCATCACCTCTACACGGGGCATTAATCGTCTGTTTCGGCTGCAGAAGCCGTATACAGTTATTTCTGGCAATGCTCGAACCCGAACCTGGGACCTTTCGCATGCAAGGCGACCCCTTTACCCACAGATTCCAAAGCCTGAGGCTGAAAATAGACATACGGTTAGGTTAGTTTGAGTTATCGTCGCACTAGAGCTCAACTGGGGTTATTTCGGTGGGCGTCGTAATTTAGAACCACAGTCAAGGGACGAGCCGAAACCTGAGTAGGGACCCAATGCAACCGTTAGGGAACCGTTGTAGTTTGTAGCATATTTAACGTAGCATCCTTCTACACAGGGGTATTATTCATCGGACCTTTCGGCTGCAGAGAATTTTAAAGTTCGACATTTATTTTGACAATGCCTGGACACAAACCTGGGACCTTTCGCAAACAAAGCAAGCGCCTTTACACACTAATTCCCCAGCCCGAGGTAACCGGAAAACGTATAACCTAACTTATCATCGAAACTACCTATACCCAAAACCTATCCATCTCCTCTGACTTAATCAAAGCCAAAAGGTATATTCCAATGATATTTCGCAGCTATTCTTCCCGAAGATAGCTTCTTTTGAAGGAAACACCTACACATGTGGTTACGATAGAGAAAATATCCTTTTCTTCTCCATTGTAGCTACGCTTATCTTCCCCCATCCTTTCTTCGCCGAAACATTCTTTGTGTTATTGATGATGAAGGTTTCGTTCGTGTTTTGCCAGCGTCAAAATCTGATCAGAATCCGGGAGTAGATGGTAAGGAAGGTAATGTTTGTGTTTGGCGTGGTATGTTTGAATTAATGGATTGTTTTTCGGTTTTGACCGGTTAATGACGATTGAGAAGTGAATTTGAGACGCAGAAATTTATCTTTCTGATTAAGTTTCTCCAAATAAATACAATACAAGTAAAAACTATAGTTGAGAACAATTTATGTAACACAAATTTAGTTTTAAGAAAAACAAATTTTAAATACTTAAAATTAACGTTTTTATTCGGTAATAAAGGTGTTAATGGGCATTACTAAAGTTGTTATTGGGTTAGATTGAGTGCGTTGTAGGTACGGGAACTGTTAACTCTTCAGAGTTATCACTATCCTTCAACCATTTTAAACATTTTGTTGCAACAGCGGATGCCATGCGATGTTTGAATGTTTTGCACTTCGAAAATCTAGAAATTGGTGCATTTACCACTAAAACACGCTAAAAAAACAGTATTTCTGGAGAGTTGATAGATTATTATAAAAGTGTCATAGACATCTCTCGTCATATGAACGTGGTTTTAAATAATGAAACGCTCTGCTTAATAGCCTATTTGTTTCTAAAATTATCAACGTAAAACCTTACGTTTACTTTATTACTGTAATACAGTGAAGATCTATATAAATTTACTGCATTACATATTTTTTTACTATTAGCTTGAAGTTTTTAGCTCAGTTAAAATTATATCAGGAAACATTTTTTTAAAATCTGGAACACCTTGCCGAAAGCTTTAATTGCATCGTTCCAAATTTTATAATTCGTAATCAACATCAATGAAAGTTATGCGCTTTCCATTTCCAACCTCAATACAATATTTCTTAAAATACAAAAAAATATTTTAAACCAATAAAACTGATAATAAAAAAAAATCTATCCTAAATCAACCATTCCTAAAAAGCAACGTATGCCATAACTATGTCCCACAACCGGCGTTATTAGAGGCAGGCCTTATCGATGAAGGATGAATCGAATATTTTTGTTGATGTTTTTCATCGATGGAGATTGAGTTTTTTTCGTTGTTGCGATGCAATCAGGGTTTTATTATTTGTAGTGATGTGCGGTTTATTTATGGATAGTTGGGTATAGCTTTGATTGCGTTTTTATTGGGTTGCGAATGTGGAAATTTAGTCTGGGTGTTCATATTTAATAAATGGTGCTAAAATAGTTAGATTAGGAATTGGTTTGTGATTAATGATTGTGATATGGTATGTAAAAAATGCAGTGTAGTATGATCGGATTTTTATTGGTCTTAGTTTGAGGTTCTGATGTAGAATTATTATACGGGGGGGGATTATTTATTATATGTGGCCGTGGATAGCCTAGTGGTTAAGGCCTCGTTTTTGGAATCGGAAGTTCCCGCAATCGAGTCCCGATACCACTGAAGACCCACCGAGTATATGCGGAGTACATGCTCGTTAAATCTGTGGGTCCGACAGTCCTGTGGGCGGTCATGGCGCAGTTTCCCACGGGTACAGGTCCCTGGAGACTATTTCCCTCCCCTTCAGGGATATGTCTAAATTATGGAGGTGGCGATAGATGGCAGCATCTGTCAGCACGATGTCAAGACGGATTCCTGCCGCGTAGTCTCTATACGGGCATCTCTCCTCAGGAACCGCACCCATTTGCCTTAATCCTTGCCCGCTCCGCGGGAAGAGCTTGGGTTTCCCAAGTGGCATTAGTAACAACACAACAACAACATTAATTATATAGTGTTAAATGTAGTACGAGTTTCCTAGGTAATATAGCATTGGATATAATGATAATGCCACGTTTAAGCCTCTTTTGACATTGGATTGATTCCCGGTTGCCCACACTATTTTACTATTAATGAAAAACTTAGCCAAAACCCAGCAAAAATAAGCTGAGCATTGGGACGCGCGTGTTCGTTAAATCTGTGAAGCTCTGATGTCTTCTAACTATGTTGCTAACTAATTACGATACCTTTGAGATGTGGAATGGTTTCAGACAGCCAGGTGGACCAGTGCTCAAAAACCACTTTTAGCTTCCACACTAAGTTTATAACGTAAAAAGTGGAAGGTATTATAATTGTTCAGTCTGTCCGTCTGTCCGTCACCCACTTTCATAGTCCAAACTACAAATGCTACGGACAAGTGTGATGCGTCAAAAAATTCAGCGCATCGAAATTAGAATACATTGATAATTTCAGAAAAGAATTCGAATTCGAAGTACTTCAATTATATAAAAAAACTGCAACATTTAATGCTCATTTAAAAAGCATAGGAAGCCATTTTATTAGAATTAAATCACTATTGCCATTCGCAACAATCGCTCGAGAAACTTTAATTCTTTTAGACAATAAATTAAAATAAATTTATTTTTGCGACATCGATCAGTCAAATGTATTTCACTACGAGATTCTGTGTACGTTGATATGAAATGTTTTCATTCTATTTAAAAGCGAGGAATATGACATATTTATTCTTTGAAATATAAATTAATTTTTGCAAACGATAAGTAATAATTATTGAATTTTCGAAATAAAATTTAAATGAAACTAGCCAAATTTAGCATGAAAATGTTTAATATAGAATTAATGCTGTGTTTGGCGCCTTTTTACCTTTTAAACAAAATTGTTGTGTGGAAGCGGGTTAAGTGGAAGATTCTGTTACAAACCTACTTGTATTAGGTAATAAAAGGAAAAAAATGTTTTAGTTTTTTAAGTTACATAACTAATTTAAAGAAAAATTTTAATAAATCCAGTTTCATATTAAAACACAAAATATTATAAAATAGACATTTTATTTACCACCAAACTTGAAAAAACAAGCTTGTCCAAACCAGCTTACACACCAATTAATTCCACCTCCTATCGATTTCAATTTACAAAACCATCAGCACAAACTTAACACAAATACAGCTCTCTAAACTCCACACCGAGTGATATATCGCAATTTCAGCGTTCTGTCACGCTACTTTGTCATGTGAAAACTTTACTCACCGAAACTCGGACAACGTCCAATGAATAACAGGGCAAGGCTAGCCCTCAAAAGCTTGGCTCTGGGGCCGTTTATGTTAGATTGATTGGGGACTGGCTTCGAGACTAATGGTTTACGATAGATTTGGTCTGGAATCGATTTCACTCGGGCGAAGTTTCGAAAAGCGGGGGATTAGGGTCAGAGTTTTCAATGGTCTTTCCGAATGGACTTCGAGTTTAGAAAGTTTTGTTTTGTAGTTAATATAAGGTTTGGGGGGGTTGTGAGGTATGGAAGTAGGGTTTGTTGTGGTTGGTGTTGGTTTACGCTGATAGTCAGAATTAATACAGGATTGATAAGCAAAAATATTTTTCTTGGTTAAGTTTCGGTTGCGTTGTGTGCTTATTCAGGTGTCGGCTCGTCACTTGACTGTGGTTCTAAAATACGACGCCCGTCGCCAATAGCCCTAGTGTAGCTCTAGTGCGACGAAAATTAAAACTAAAATAAACTTGGTTAAGTTTAGTTTGAAATATCGTCGCACTTGAGCTACACGAGGGCTATTGGCGATGGGCGTCGTATTTTATTTTTCTTGTGAAAAACTTACTTCATAGGATCAGGTTTGGGTAGATTTCGTTTAGCAACAGACTGTTATCGTTAAAAACTTTACTATCATAAACAGCTAAACTAATCAATAAACCAATCAATAAACGTATCGTATATAGTTAAATAATTTTATGAGTTTTCTTATTAATTTCATTTAGTACTCCAACATTTTCTTCAATTTTATAGTATTTTAATTGCATATTTGAAGTTACTAAGATCAAAATGGTTACTTATGCTACTCTAAAAAAAATAACACTTTGAAAATTAACCTATCTGACGATTTATAACTAAATATTAATACTTGTTGACAATTTCAAGAAATAATACGAATTTCCTTTAAAAATCCTTTTGCATAAATGAAGTTTCGTACTAGACAATTTTTGTTAGTTTTTTTAATATTATTTTAAACTGCAAATTTATATTAAAAAAGGTTAAAATGCTACTTTAAAAATGTGTTAATTTGTTTTCTTCTAAAAATAAGAAAGTACAGTAATAATTATTATTGGTCACTAAAATCCGAAATATATATCTAGACATAAATTTATTCTTTAGACATACACTGTTGTTTCAAGAAACTAAGTTAAAGCTAAAACTTTTTATTTTAAGGCTGAAAGCTTGCAAAAGATTATAAAGGATTACTTGTTTTGTTTAATCATAAAAATAATCGGAATTATTTCTAAATGAAAAAAAATATTTCTTTATCGTTTTTATTCATATTTTCTAAAAACATTCAAATATGGAATTCGAATAATTTGTAAGATTGACTTTGCACGGTTTTTATGCAAATCCTAATAATTTTGACGCATTAACAAAGTTTTCCAAAGAATTTGCATTTATTATTTATTTTCTAGAAATGAATGTTTATATTAGTATTTAATAACAAAAATTATATTGGAAAAAAATATTTCTCTATCGTTTTTATTCACATTTTCTAAAACATTCAAATATGGAATTAGAATAATTTGTAAGATTGACTTTGCACGGTTTTTATGCAAATCCTAATAATTTTGACGCATTAACAAAGTTTTCCAAAGAATTTGCATTTATTATTTATTTTCTAGAGAATGAATGTTTATATATAGTATTTAAATAACAAAAATTATTATTGGGACATATTTTTTTTAGTTATTCATTAGTGAATATTCTTTTTGTGTTATTAATTAGTTAATTTTTTTAGCTGTTATTTAGTAATTTTTTTATAGTTAAGGTATTTATCAAAAAATATACAGTTGGAATTAAGGGTTTTATTTGTTTTTTTTGGGTAAAATAATGTCCTGCTACAGCGACATGCCGGGGCTATTGGCAAAGAGTTTCATTTCGCAATTTAGAACCGTGGTAACCCAACCAACGCAATCTTTAAAAAAAAATTGAACGTAGCCAAAAATATTCAGGAATTTTAGGTGATTTTCATGTAGCCCTTCATTGAAAGTATATAACTTAAATATATATGGCCCTTTTCATTTAAAAAAGAGCTGATAATATTATTATATTTTAAATAGTTTAATTAGCATGTTTCAGATCTTTAGTGAACAACGAGAAATCTAACTGAAAATAAGTTCTTTATCGAGCATTGATTGGTGATTAAAATAAAATTAAATGAATTATTCTAAATCAATTGATGATTAATTGATGACGATTAAATGTTACGTATAAAAGCACCTATCAAACACCGATTGAAAGAAGTGCATGAACGAAATCTGAAAAAAAGTCACATGAAACAAGCCAATTGTAAATATTTATAAAATTATTAGTTAACATTTAGTTTCAGTAATAAAATTTACTGACAGTGAGTACGGATCATTTGTTTATTTGATTCTCTTAAACAATAGTTATTTATGAAACTATTGTGAAAAGTAAGGCTTTTTTAAACGAGTTGAATAAATTATTTTACGAGCGAGGTACGAGCGAGTGAAATAAATTCACGAGTTTAAGAAAGGCTATTTTCAACGTGTTGTCATACACTATTTTTTATAATAACGTGCAAAAAAGTATTTTTTTAAATTGGCATTTATTGATTGGCTTATTAATTATTTTATTATCACGTTCAAATGATTGGAATGTGATTATTTATGTTAATGATTATTTTAAAATCACGTGCAAAAAGTATTTCTTAGATTGGCATTGGAAATAAGACGCCAAATAAAGAACCACGTTAAAATAAAGAATTTTACACCAATCACAAAGCCGCCGAATAAAATATCACGCTCAAATAAAGAATTTTACACCATTCAGATGCTCTTATTTACTTTGGCGCACTAGTGCGTAAAAGTAACTTTGAAACACGATTTCATTAAAAGCATCACTTTTGCCACGATTATTAATTTGAAAAAGTTAGATTTTTTGCACGAAATTATAAAAAAGCATTTGGAAAAGAAAATGTTGAGCCAGATGTTTTATAACTTAACAATTTTTAACTACAAAAACCTTTTTCAATATGAATATTCCCTTATTAAGAGGGGTCGAAAAACAAAGTCACTAACATATTTGAATAATAATTGATTGCCAACTAAAAAAATCAAATACATTTTTTAATATATAAACACAAAAAGTAATTGATTCTGCCCCAACAATATCTATTTATCTTCTTTAACAAAAGCTAAAAAAATATTTTTTTTCAAAATTAAATATTACAAAGAGCGATACAGTGGAAGCAAAATCCGAAAAAAAACATTATTTTAATATTTTCTAAAAAAGCTGTAATCAATATCTTAAAAACTTCATTTTCGGTTAATAGAAAAAATCAAGCCAAAACGAACACACATGTTTAATATGAAAAACGAAAGTTAATTTTAAAATATGCATTCATCTGAGCGAAGAATTTTTATGAAATATTTTTAAAGTCTTTCAGATGAAATAGCTTGGAGCTATCCATATGCATGTCTCATTAAATTAGTTTTGTAAACGAGAGTTATTTTTTTCACATTTTTTTGTTCTGTGCATGTTAAGGCTTATTTAAAAAATTGCCAACAGCTTGTAGTGTTTCTGGTATTTTTGAGGAGTACTTGTTTTTAGCTTCCACAGTACGTTTATAACGCAAAAAGTAGCAGGTATTATAATCGTTCGGTCCGTTTGTCCGTCACCCACTTTCATAGCCCAAACTACAAATGCTACGGACAAGTGTGATAAGTCAAAAAATTCAGCGCATCGAAATTAGAATACATTGAAAATTTCAGAAAAGAATTCGAATTCAAAGTACTTCAATTATTTAAAAAACTGTAAAATGTAATGCTCATTTAAAAAGCATAAGAAGCCATTTTTTATTAAAATTAAATCACCATTTACCATTTGCAACAAACACTCGAGAAACTTTAATTCTTCCAAACAATAAATTAAAAGAAATTTAATTTTTCGACATCAATCCGTTTGAAATGACAATCAAATATATTTCACTAAGAGATTCTTTGTATGTTGATGTGAAATGTTTCAGTTCTATTCAACATAGAAGAATATTACATATTTAATCTTCGAAATATAAATAAATTTTTTTCAAACGATAATAATTATTAAATAATTATTGACGAAATAATAATTTTTGAATTTTTGAAATAAAAGCAAAATTTAGAGTGCAAATGTTTATAATAGAGTTAATATTGTGTTTGGCGACTTTTTTCCTGTTCAACACAAATGTTGTGTGGAAGCGAGTTGAGTGACAGATTCTGTTACAAACCTACTTGTTTAATTTAAAGAAACATTTAATATACTATTGACCGCGTCATAACTAACCGAACTTGTCTGTTTATTCAAAGCACTTGCACAAAGAATGAGTATTTACTCCGCTTAAAACCCCAAATTCCACTAAATTGACGTGATCCTCACCAAATATTAAGGAGATACGGTACCCAAAACATTATTTCTAGAATTAATAATATAAACTTGTAAAGTATAGTGGTTTTATATGATGTTCACGCTAAATAAACATTTTCTGGCTATAAAAACAAAATATTTACAAGTAGATTTTTTATTTTATTTTTAAAAAAAGTCAAAATTTAGAATTTTTTTAAAACGCTACTTCTCTTTCAATTTTGAGAATAACTCCACCAAACACTTGTAGTTTGTTCTTAGAACTATTTGTTTAAGAACTGTGCATAGTTTTTAAAATGTGAGCTACAGTTAAAAAGTAACATGCATTTATACTGAAAATCACAAAAAAACCAACAAATTATTGAATTCAACATTTTTTTTTTAAACAACTATACATAGTAGACCTTATACCATGTTCAATTTTGTGCACCATATATATAAAAACACAATTTAAAAATTAAACTTAATTAGCAAAAAATTTATTATTAAATACAAGAATTGAAAAACGCGAAACAGAGAAAACAGGTTGAAAGCAGACGAAATACGCATTCAAACTTAAAGGAATGACTCTAAAAAATATTTAACTTTTTTCTACGGAAGATATCATTATTAAACTTTCAATAAATGTTCAAAAAGATATTGTGAAAAATAAAAAGTAAAAACTGGAAAATCGATATTTTGACCAATTTTTGGGTACCATATCCCCTTAAACGCTACTTTTTTCAAAGTTACTTGCAAAACATCTTTCTACACATATAATTGTTTGATATTGAGTGGTGGTGTGTCTTTTGGTATAGTTCGCATAGAAGTATTTAGCGGAATATTTACTTTGAAATCGGAAATGAATTTATTGCTTTTGAAATAGTTGGTGTATGTTTCAGACATATATATCATAGTTAAAGTATTAGATTGGCAGATCACGTAACCTCCAATACTAACGACGGGGCGCGCATGGTGGCCAAATAAGAGGGCAAAATGGCCAGTGGCTGCCACTTTAAGGAGAAAAATACTACTAAAAATAACGTTTAATTCTAAAATTACAAAAAAATACTAGAAAACGATTTAAAGTCACTAAAAAGATTCCAAAACTCAGCTAGTATTTTTACGATATTTTTTTTGTAATTTTAGAATTAAACTGTATTTTTTCGTAGTATTTTTCTCTTTAAAGTGGCAGTAACACTGGCCATTTTGCCCTCTTATTCTGGTCCTCCATGCGCGTCCCGTCGTTAGCATTGGAGGTCACGTGATCTGCCAATCTAATACTTTAACTATGATATATCTATGGTTTCAGATTAATTGTTTCACGAGATGTAAAAAAAATAAAACTCACGATATTGCTATAAAATATCTTTAAAAATTAAAGTAACACACTAAAATAAACAAATATATCCGTCTTTAACATCTCTTTTTAAGCATAATGCGCTACAAAACAGAGACGTAAGCAGAAAAAAATAATAGTGAACCCGGAAATGAGAGAAAGAAACTTAATTTGGGAGATGGGGACATCAAAAATTACAAGGATAAAACAAAATAAGTTTGTAAGCCTTTGTTCTTGTTTTGTTCTTTTTTTTTATTAAATGCGTTGTCTGGACCGAGAATGAGTTGCGAAACAGCAGTGGGAAAAAATAAGATTATAAAAGAACTTTTTAAACCGGATTTGAGAATATGTCTTGCTAGTTGTTTTATATTCATATTATGTGTGTTTTATTTATGAAGTAATATAAAATGAATGTGATTTTTACCATGATTTGGTTTTGGTGAAACTAACGTCGCACTGGAGCTGCATACTGCTTATGTGGATCGCATTTTTCAAAGGGGGGGGGATTAAATGATGAGGATGACAAACGAACTGGCACCCAGTGCAACCTTATAGCACTATCGTACGTGATGCTGGGAATTTGAACCACGATATATTTCTCGTGCACCATTCCCATATATACGGTGTTATTTATTTGCAGTGTAATATTGCCGTATGTGTCCAACAAGTGTTTACCTCAAAGCGAAGTCCAAGATCTTTCAGCGTGTATAATACAACATATATTATAACCTAGATGACTGGCAGTAACACAGTAGTAAAAAAAGATCATCTGTCGTGTAAGTTGTTTGAGGTTGATTGAGCTACACCACTCCCCTCCTAGACGTCTGTACCATGCACAGGATATTTTGCTGTGCGTTGCGTGCAGTGTTGAGTGCATTTGCCGCTAGGGAGCAACAGTGGTCGAGTTAGAAATGGGATACGGATGACGGCTGGGTCAAAAATTTAAAATCAAGGCCCATTTCAGCTTACGTGATTGAGGGCTCTGTTGTGCTTATGTCCCATTTAGGTGGTCATTCTCACGCGTAACCCCCAGTCTTTAGTTCCCAAGCATGCTTGGCCCTCATATTATCGACCCACCTAAGGCATGAAAGGGTGAGTCAACCTAGCCCAATCCGGGACTCGACCCCCAATCCTGTGGCATGGCAATACGAAGCACTACCACTAAGTCACTGGGTCATCAAAAATGTATAGTATTGCCAAAGATATTTCAACAATTTGATTTCTATTTACACGAATCATTTTTTGGGATATACAGTCCCTGGACAAATTATTAGACGCACTGTATATTTTTAGTAATTTTATGTTTCTTAAGAGTTTTTATGCAATCATGGTATATTTAAACTACAATATTATTGATTTTTTTTTAAAAGAGTTTTTGTAGACTAAATATTTGTATTTATTTTAAGATAATTATGATTCATTAAGATTAATTTATATTAATTATTTATTATAAGATTATTTATGTGTGGAATCATCATCCTCAAATGCAGGAGACAGTACAGTCTTGCATTGATAGCATGCCGCACAGATTTAAAGCTTTGATAGCTGCTAAAGGTGGCTCAACTAAATATTGACTTTTACTAACATTCATTTCACTTTTCTTTAAAACTTAATCAACTTATGCTTTTCTAAATGAATGCTGTTTTATTTATGTCTAATAAATCGGTAATTGATTGGATAATATAAAAATAAAAAACAAATCAATTTAAAATAATAAAACGGTACAATATCACCCGGTAATTAATATTTTACATGAAATCTTGCAGTGCGTCTAATGTGTCCAGGGACTGTATAAAACTGGAACAAAGTCTGAAAAGGCATCCTTTGCGGCATGATGCCTTAATAATAATTAAGCATCCTGTAATAATAACTGTTGTATCATTGTAATTAACGTGTTTAATATCCAAAAATGCTAGACTTTTAAATCACTCTGTGGCACAGTTTATTGAAAACTCTGGTTTATTTATTGCATGTTATTTTCATTTCCTAAATATTGTTCCCCCCACATACAGCTAAAACCGTTAGCTTTGCAATTTATGTATTCTTACAAATAGCGTGAGACTCTTTATTATTAAGATACCAATAAACAAGTTAATATTTTACTCGGAACAATTCCTAAAGTTTACTTGAAAGAGTTGTAAGTTTCACTAAAATAAGATGGAATTGAATGCAAACGGAATTATTATAAAGATTTGTAGAAACCCAATATGGTACTTTTCCATATCGCAGGCGCAAAGTCGCCAAAAATTCACACCTGTCGATTAATAATTGTATAATGTAATAATTCTAAATAAATAATAGTATAACGTAATTAATAATTGTTTTAAATTTAATAATTCTGTTGTATTAAATTGAATTAATAATTGTTTTGCCGGTAAAAAATTCTGTTTGTCCTCAAAAATTCCGTTTGGCGAGATTTGCGCCCGCAAAATAGGAAATTTCCGACAAAATTACATTTTGTTTCTTGTAACTGGTTGTTTGAATTAACTCTTCAAATTCATGCTAATATTCATGTTTTGGTCATGCACTCTCAGAAATAAAAACTTCACTTTTCAGGATTATTCAATCGACAATAGTTATTTCTGCAACAAGTGTGAAAAGTAACACTTTTTAAAACTAGTGTATTTTATTTCAGGAGCGAGGTACGAGCGAGTGAAATAATGACATGTGTTTTAAAAAGTTTACTCTTTCACACGTGTTTCATACACTATTTTTTATAATTACGTGAAAAAAATCAAATCTCATTGGTTCAGATATAATTCACGTGCTGATTTTTTACGTAAAGAAGATCGATATTGTTAAATCTTTGGAACTACAAAAGGCAAACTTATTTTTTAGTTTAAAGTCAAACATTTGAACATTGATACCGATTCAAAAATAATAACATTCACGCGCATAATATTTATAAATAAAGCAGATCAATAAATTTCTGGATTTTATGAATATTATGAAATATAAATTTTACTTGAAATGGTTGGCATCTCATGAAAAGAGTAAAAAAAAATTACCTTTTTTCACTAGTTTTGGGTGAAAAAAATTACTTTTTTTTATCACTGTTTCTAAAAAGTATAACTTTTCGCACGCGTCTGATATTAAAATTATAGTGTGAGAATCGGATTTTTTTCACGCAGTTATAAAAAATATATTTCGTCTCTTTCAACAGTTATTTCATAACTCACGTGAAGTAACTCACGTTTACTCAATAAAATAACTGTTTACGCATAAGTTTTTCATGAATCCTTTGCTTTAAATGATAAAAATTACCCATTATGTTGTTGAAAATGACTCACTTAAAAAGAAAATATGGTGAAATTTGAGAATTCATTTCTGAAAGTATGTTAGTTCTTAAAAGTATAAGTATAATTTATCATGTAAAAGCCGTAATTCTGTAATAAATAATCACATTTTTTTTAAATAAGCAAAAGGGCTGAGAAGCCCAGTCGGTTAGGCATTCGCCTAGCATGCGGAAGGTCCCGATTCGGTTCCGGGCATCGCCAAAATAACTGCCGACCTATGTCGGCTCGTCACTTGGTTGTGGTTCTAAAATACGACGCCCGTCTCCAATAGCCCTCGTGTAGCTCTAGTGCGACGATAATTCAAACTAACCTAACCTAAACTAAAATAAGCTAACTTCATCATGCATTTATTTTTATTTCTGATAAATCTTTTAAGTACATGTGATATTTTTTTAAGTAAATGTATTACCATACCTGTATTTAAATTATAAATCAGTAAATACAATCTTTTTACTCTATCAAATACTATGCACAGAAGATTATTTACACTACAATTATTTAATTGTAATGCTGGTTAGTATTTTATCAAACTTATTTATCTAAGTTCTAGACAAGTTGTTCTGTGTCTTAAATTTGCATCGGCTGCTGAAATATGGCATTCAAACTACCGTAAATTTCTAAAATAGATACATATTCATGAGCTTAGATGAAATATCACAGTTATGTGCTAAATTAAGTTTGTATGCTATCGTTTAATGGCATCTTACATAGTTAAACATTTACGCTTGGCACCATAAATATATACGTTGTTTAAAATGACAATAAAATACATCCGAATATATTTTGTAATCGTACAACGTATGAAGTATTGCTTAAATATTTATTTAAAGAGGATTGTTTAAATAATTTTCTAAATGTAACTTGTTACCGCACTACAAGTAAATTATTCTTGAATGGATATTTAGGAAATTCATGCAAAATCTAAATTAGATCATCGTTGAAACCGTAAGACTTAAATTTCAATAATTTAATTAAACAGTTATTTATTATTTTTGATGGTTTACATTTGAAAACACCCCCTTATAATATTTAGTTTCATATATTCAACAAACAAAAAGCATAAGTATTGTATGTAGTATATTTTTGAAAATGATTTCAGTTTAGATTTTGCATTTCTAATTGCTCTCGTGTTGCACCAGTAGGACGTAAATTCAACCAAACAAATTCTAAACCATAAGGTGTAACTACATTGACTTTAATTCACGTAATGATTTTTTTATAAAGAATTATACAGGGAGGCCGTAAAAGAATGTCCGAGTTTTAATGGTATATTACATGAGTTTATTTCATACTAACTATAACAAATCATACATGACATTGAAGGAAAACTAACCTAGTTTTTCCTGTAAGTGCTCAATGTGTGCGCCTTTAGTGATACGTCACACATCCAAACGAAAATGCAATTCTTCCCACACTGTCTGCAGCAAGTCCGGAGTAAAGGAAGCAACAGCCTGTGCAATTCTACCTTTCCAGGTTGGTAAATCGTGGGGTAGGGGTGGAACGTAGACCCGATCTTTTACGAAGCCCCAAAGGAAGAAATCACAAGCCGTGAAGTCAGGTGAACGATACTATTATAATTTGAAACTCGGACATTCTTTTACGGACACCCTGTAATTCAACTAAAATTACCTTACGCAAGATCATATTTGAATATATATATTTTTTTTTACATTTAACGCAGTCTAAAGATCGTAAGGAAACTAACTTGTCTTTTTAAGAATAAATATTCCAATTTCTATCCATGTAATATCTTTACATTGTTATTTATACAAAAAAAAAAATATATTAATGATTTAACTTACTCATAAAGATGCAAAAATTGTACTACGACAATGATACTCCAAATTATAACTGTCAAAACCTGAAATTGTAACAACACAAAATAAAACTCCTTCTTAAAAACTTCATAAATTCAAAAGCAGTTAGAGCCGACCGAAATACATAATTCAAAGCAATCAGCTGTACCGACTCTCAAAATTCAAAATCCCTTCATAACAGGCTTATTAGCATAACAACAAAACTTCATTCCATAGGAGTAGGTTCTTAACAATGTCCTTCGCCAAACTTGGCTGAATTAATTCTAACCCAATGAACAATTGAGCCAAAATCCTTTAGATTCTTAGGAGCATTGGCGAGGCAGAATTGGTCGTCTATTGTTTTATAATGAAGTGCTCGTCTTTGCGATTGTGATTCCTTGTTCGGATTGTTTTTGGTGAACGAGTATTTTCTATTCATG
Source organism: Oedothorax gibbosus (assembly GCA_019343175.1). NCBI lineage: Eukaryota > Metazoa > Arthropoda > Arachnida > Araneae > Linyphiidae > Oedothorax > Oedothorax gibbosus. The sequence continues at coordinate 4,914,240 of CM033274.1, forward strand.
TTATTCATCAAAATATTATGAGATTAATTTTTTTAATGACCTAGTAGAGCTAAATGGTACAGTCCCTGGACAAATTATTAGACGCACTGTTTTTTTAGTAATGATGAAAACATACCAAAGAATGCCATATCATTACAAAAGATGTCGATATATGTATTAAGTATAGCAGATAGTATTTTCTATTCAATAGCTTAAGTTTAGGAACACAAATGTCCTTCTAAGGTATTTTGTTCATCATTGATTGTTACATGAAATCTTGCAGTGCGTCTAATAATTTGTCAGGAACTGTAGGGTAAAGTTTTAGGATGATATGAGGTTCGAAACCTGTATCAGGCAAGGTTCATTCACCTTTTCGTCCATTCGATGGGTCGATAAATTGAGGACCGATTGAGCTTGGAAGCTAAGAGAGAATTTATTTATATTTTTTGTCTATGATCTTCTGAGTTGAAATGAACATATAAAGCCTTGGTAAATTTTTTGGGCCACTAATTTTTTTTATAACCATAGATATCATAGTTAAAGTATTAGATTGGCAGATCACGTGACCTCCAATGCTAACGACGGGACGCGCATGGAGACCAGAATAAGAGGCAAATGGGCCGTGTTGCCACCACATTAAGGAGAAAAATACTACGAAAAAATACCATTAATTCTAAAATTACAAAACAATACCATAAAATTTTAGCTGCATTTTAGAACGTTTTAGTGACTTTAAAAAAACGTTAAACGGGGGGGCGGGGGGGGGGGGGCTTTGCTAGTATTTTTATGGTATGTTTATGTAATTTTAAATTAAATGGTATTTTTTCGTGTTTTTTTCTCCTAAAGTGGTGGCAACACTGGCCCATTGCCCTCTTATTCTGGTCTCCATGCGCGTCCCGTCGATAGCATTGAAGGTCACGTGATCTGCCAATCTAATACTTTAACCATGATATCTATGGTTATAACATAGAATTGTGATTTTCTTCCTGATATGCAGATTTTTATATAAATAACTCTGAAATATTTATAGTAAAAGTGGCACACAGGATTGCAGTGTCATAATTTTCACTTTTAATAGATAATTAAGGTTGTCATGTTACATGACCAAATTATGTTGGCATCAGGACAAAAAAAAATTATCTTACACCATTCCCCTACACATTTTGAAATTTTATACATTTCGTCTTGTAAATTAACATGTTAAGCTAAATTGTAATTTAAGTTACCTTTTGTTGCATTATTTCAAACAGACTGCACTACATTTTGTATATACTAGCAATATAAAAACATTTTACATACATAACGTATAATACTTTTTTAATATTTCTTTCATAAAAATTATTTTTATAATATCGTGTAAAAAACTAACTTTTTCAAATCAATAATCGTGGCAAAAGTGATGCTTTTAACGAAATCGTGTTTCAAAGTTACTTTTACGCACTAGTGCGACAAAGTAAATAAGAGCATCTGATTGGTGTAAACTTCTTTATTTGAGCGTGATATTGCATTCGGCGGCTTTGCGATTCCTTGGAAAATTCTTTATTTGAACGTGAATCTTTATTTGGCGTCTTATTTCCAATGCCAATCTAAGAAATACTTTTTGCACGTGATTTTAAAATAATCATTAATATAAATAATCACCTTCAAATCATTTGAACGTGATAAAATAATTAATAAGCCAATCAATTAAGGCCAATTTAATAAATAATTTTTTCGCACGTTATTATAAAAAATAGTGTATGACAACAGGTTGAAAATAGCCCTTTTTTAAACTCGTGAATTTATTTCACTCGCTCGTGAAATAATTTATTCAATTCGTTTAAAAAAGCCTTACTTTTCACACTAGTTGCATAAATCACTATTTTCATGTCACTAACCGTACATAAAAAACGTAACATATTTTAAAAATAAGAACAAATAGTTGCTTAAATTCATTTCAAATATCATTGACTTCCAATACCATATTTCACTCTATTTAACATCCTAACATAATTGACAATTGAAGCTTACCAAAACTTTAGTTCCTTAGCAGTTGCCCACTACAGGAATCGTCAACTGCAATTATTTCAAATCCGCCAATAGATTATCGAGTTTGTGCAGATGTGAACTCCGAAGTACTGTTGCCACAGCAAAGTTTGGAATTATTGGTAGGAAATTTCGATATATAATCCAATGAACTTTATAGGGAGATATTCTGTGAATGAATCGGAATAGGTCCGGAATAAATTAATTTTGGACATGGATGTAACATGGTTATTTGAAATTGGCTTGTTTCGGGTGACGTAGTTGCTTGCAGCGTTATCCCCTTTTCTGCCTTCCATTGGTACTCCAATTGGTGCTCTGTTTTCATTGATTCACCAATGAGAATGTTTCTAATGATGTAACGCTCTTGCTTTAATTTTTATTCGTACTGCGATGTCATTGGTTGCTTCGGTTTCACTCTCAAAATGACCGATATAGATGAAAAGAAACTTTTGTCTCTATGCCAGCTTTCTTTAACAAATGTTTTTGAACAACCAACAGAACAGCAAGAAGTTGGCACCAAAAAATTTATTATATAAAATATTCTTAGAAAACTCATTTTCGAACACCAAAGCATAAGTGATTCCAGGCAACAAATGTCAACAAACCATTGGAGCTGTTGCCTTCCACGAAGTGAAACAACCCCATTCCGATTTCTAGCGATAATTTTGAAATTTTTTGTGTATTTCTCCACGTGGAATTGGGCTTAATATTGAAGCGATCAATGGCTTCATGTTAGCAAACCTGTTTTTGTATTGGTTTTTGACTTTGGAACCTTTTTTGATCAGCTCTACAAACCTTGTTTATATTTCATTTTCAACTAGCTTCTCAAACCATATGGTAGTTGCCGGCAAATAAGTCGCCAAGCGTTTGTTTGGGCTTAATATTGGAAACGATCAATAGCTTCAGTTAGCAAACCTGTTTTTGTATTGGATTTTGACTTGGCAACATTTCTGTCGTATTCTTATCTCCACGTTGGGGCCACTTTTATTTGCAACACCCTGTATTTTATTTATTTGTTGATTGAACTATTAGCCTATTTAATTGCATGCCTTTCAAAAATCATTTCCTACCTAAACTTAAATTCATTTTTAAAGATTCTTGGAATTTGAATAGCATTTTATTCAATGTTTCAAATTGCTGCTCAAAATCTTTTAGGATTAAAAAAACAATGTGAATCCTAATCGCTTGAATAAACGAATACAATAAACAATCCAATGAAAAAAAAATTCTTTTTACAAATATATTTTTTGAGAAACGTCAGCAAACTTCAGCAAAAATATTATTAAAATAAATTTCGTATGCGAAAAATTAACAAGATTTCCAACGTCCGTACCTATCATACAATAAATAAATGCGCGGTATTGAAAACTATGCATATATTTCCAAAACAAATATTTTTCGAATTCTTATTTCTTTAAAACATTTCAACAAGTATCGTAAGAAACCAAAACAAATTTCAAAAGATAAACAAAATGTTTTCGGTTTGTTTGGAATGGCAAATGTTTACTGTAAACCCCTTTGTTTTGCTCTTCTAAGTAAACAACGTTGCATTTAAAATTGCTCGTTTTATGCATTGCATTTTGCCCTACTCAAAGGGCGTGTTACCTGTGTAATTGCCTTGTTTCAGGTAACGTAATACTTGAGTGGCAACAGAAATGCTAAATGAAAATAAATCCCTTCTCGTGCCTCTATTGGTGAATCAATGTCACGTGGTAATAGAGGACCAATCGGAGCACTGATTGAAAGAAGGGCAAGAGTGAAAGCTGGAAGAGAAATACCAGCGTTATACAGGGAACTAACGTGGCTGAGATGTATTACGCTTCCGCCTTATAAAGCATATTTCACACCTGCACAACTACTTGCAATTCCGTTGCAACTGCAACTCGTAACTTGTGGTAACCTGGTTTTTCGGGTTTCCACAAAAAAATTATTTATCTCACAATTTGGCAAGTTTCATCTTTTTGCAGGGCATCGCTTGCATCGTACAGAAATTTATGTTTCCGAACTTCATTAATAAGATCAACTTCCATTTCTGCCGTCCATTTACTACCCATTTTTAATTGCGCAGATTTTTGCATTTTTTGCAAGCAAGGAAAGTTGGCGTCTTAAAAAGTAAATAAACAACCAGTTGGCAAAGTCTAGTTCGCCACAATGTAGCCAAACAAATACCGAATTCTGATTGGCTAACGGTACATGCAACTTGAGATTTTTTCGTGCTCGCATGAAAAAATCTCACGACTTGAGTGCAACTTTTAAATGCATGGTGTCCTATGGGAGTTGCAAGTAGTTGTGACAAGGTGTGAAATGGGCTTAAGTAAAGTTTGCAGGTATTAGCCCAGGCTGAGTCATCAGATTTTCTTAATGGAAAAACCGCGGGCACTCATGTCATATGGTTGTGTTGCATATAAAAGATCCCCTGAGTACCCATATGGCTTGGGTTATCTCGACACACTTTAACATCCACAGGAGCTCAGATGCATAGTAATCTGACCGTCAAAATTGGTAGCGAGAGTCGCCTAGATGGTCCCAAAGAAAAATGGCTCTCAGTTCTGGGAAATATGCCGAGTCTGCAAATTCTCGGCCGCCAATAAAGCGCGTTATACCATCTTGCAGAATAAAACAGCATACAAGCCCAAAAGTTTGTAATCCAATCATTATAGCAGAATAAATCTATATTTTAGATAAATAGATTGTGAAAGTGTTTTTCTCACGCTAAGATGCATGTTTGAACTAGCACTACTGAATTGACGTAAGCAGCTTGTTAATCGTGCAAAAGATTAAAAAATTATCATCATCTCACTATTCACTTTATTTAATTATTTCTAATACAACATACTTTTGGGCTTTATCAAAAATATGTACAAGAGTCTATAATTACTCAACATATTTTAAATTATCGCTTAGATTAACCAACAAAATTATATTGCTCTTACGCAAATGAGTTTTCGAAAAATCAATATTTAAATAAAATATAAAACTCACTTTTTAACCACTATGAAATAGATATCATAGTTAAAGTATTAGATTGGCAGATCACGTGACCTACAATGCTAACGCCGGGACGCGCATGGAAGCCAAAATAAGAGGGCAAAATGGCCAGTGTTGCTGCCACTTTAAGGAGAAAAATTCTACGAAAAATACCATTTAATTCTAAAATTTCAAAAAAATACTAGAAAAGGATTTAAAGTCACTAAAAAGATTCCAAAATGCAGCTCGTATTTTTACGATATTTTTTGGTAAATTTAGAATTAAATGGTATTTTTTCGTAATATTTTTCTCCTTAAAGTGGCAGCAACATTGGCCATTTTGTCCTCTTATTTTGGTCTCCATGCGCGTCCCGTCCTTAGCATTGGAGGTCACGTGATCTGCCAATCTAATACTTTAACTATGATATCTATGATGTTAACTAACAAATACAAAAATTGACGACTAACAACAGGCCAGAGGCCAGGTCTCTTTCAGGTTCTAATACCAGTTTAACTCGATTTTTTATTTACGATATTTATGAAATCTCACGGTAAAAAATGCAGTTTTATTTTTGCCTGTAGCAGTAAATAACGTATTCGTAAGTGTTTACAACGAATTTCAAAAAATGTAAATAAGATTTATGAAAACGGATTCAATTGGGAATAGTTTTTGATATTTAAGTGCTCCGTATCTTAATGTTCAGTTTTTTATGCATCAGAGATAAGAAATATTCGCTTTGAAATTTGAGAAATAGATTGATAAAATGAGAGAGAAATATTGTTTGTCTTTGAATCTCATTGTTTATTTAAGATCAACTGAAATTGAATTTGTGCGTTTTATATTTTGAACGGGATTTGAAAATGGTTTGTATGCTTACGTTTACAGATTTAGAAATTGTATTCAAAGGAATAAACATTTTAAATACTTTCATAGCCCAAACTACAAATGCTACGGACAAGTGTGATACGTCAAAAAATTCAGCGCATCGAAATTAGAATTCATTGAAAATTTAAGAAAAGAATTCGAAGTACTTCAATTATTTAAAAAACTGCAACATTTAATGCTCATTTAAAAAGCATAGGAAGCCATTTTTATTAGAATTAAATCACCATTGCCATTCGCAACAATCGCTCGAGAAACTTTAATTCTTTTAGACAATAAATTAAAATAAATTTATTTTTGCTACATCGATCAGTTTGAAATGACGTCAAATATATTTCACTACGAGATTCTTTGTAGGTTGACATGACATGTATTCATTATATTTAAAAGCGACGAATATTATATATTTATTCTTTGCAATATAAATTAATTTTTGCAAATGATAAGTAATAATTATTGAATTTTCAAAATAAATAAAATGAACCTAGCCAAATTTAGCTTGTAAATGTTAAATATAAAATATCAATGCTGTGTTTGTCGCCTTTTTACCTGTTAAACACAACTGTTGTGTGGAAGCTGTTTAAGTGACACATTCTGTAACAAACCTACTTGTTTTTTTTTTTAAAATTGAGAATGGTGTTGACATCAGGTACCTGTTTTTGCACTTTTTTCCGCCTCGGTGTACATTAGGACATCTGCCCACGGTCTTTTTTAATTTCCGCGCACATTTTAATTGTTTTTGGATGGAAAATATACCAGGGATCTGTACTGGTTTTTTTTCTTTTCGTTTATACGTTAAGATAGAGACGTCATCTATTGATCCCTTCTTCACCATCTTACATTTGGGCCAGCTGGACAAAAAAAAACGAATAAAAAACCCTTTAAAGTAGTCAAATCGTGTTTATCGAATAATATACGTTAAATCTTAAGCCCAGACGCCACGATGTCGCTATACCGTTGCGTTGGTTGATGGTCTCTTGACCGTAGTTCAAAATTAAGAAGACATATACCCAATAGACTTCTTTGCGACGTTAATTCCAACAAATAAAATAGGCTTTTCCATTTTTAAGTTCAGAATAATACACTGCTCAAAACAATTAGGGGAGCACTTCGCGTAAATTTTTGTTAAACCTGTCAGTTTCAACGTTTTATTTTTTATTCTAAAAATCTAGAATTGGTGAAAAGGATTCATTATACATCCAGGATGATATGGTAAAAATTTAGGGGGGAAATCCAAATTTTTAAAATAAAATTTAAGGGGGGGGGGGGGAATTGGAGTTTTAACTTTTGAATAAATTATAACAATAATTTTTTCAAAACTTTATTTTTAAAAAAAGTTAAAATGAATTTTCAAACATCTAAGAATGCAAGCGTTAAGATTTTAGGGTCAATTAATTTCATAAAATATTTTGGGAGTGAACTTTATTTTACCATGTTTTTCATTTTTTAATTTAATTAAAACCAACATTATTTAATTCTTCAAAAGACATGATTCTTCCTCCTAACGATACATAAGTGCAAGCTCAACTTAATGAGAAAAAAATCGCAAGCTGATGATTCCAAATGGAATCATTGGGGGGGGGGGGGGGGGGGGGGGGGGGTTTAAACCATGAAGCAGTGTATTTCTTTCGAGCTGTGTTTAAATATATTTTAGGACAGCCAAATTTAGTTGTACATATATTTCAATAAACACACGTTATTTCTATTAACTTTTTTCAAAGTATCAACCAAAGCAAGACATTTTCTATCACGTATTCTCTACTTCTAAAGCGTCTAAAGCCATTTCAAACTTTTCCTTTACAAAATAAATATTACATATGGCATTTAGTTTATTAAATAAATATGACATGTGGCATTTAGTTGCATATATACCTCTCAAATAGACTCATCCTAAACATAAATAACTTGAGAAACACTTCTTTAGCGAAGTTCCTCAAATAAATAAGAAAAACTGAACTAAAAGCAAGAAATCTGAAGCGAGCTTGGAATATTTACCCAGTTTCTGGAATTTCAGCACCCTCCCGCCAAGTGGCGCTGCCTGTCAACCGTAGGTAATATATTGCATTTTTTCCCTATCCGAAATTCCCTACGGGGGAAATGCTAGTAGACTAGAAGAGATATCGCTGATATTTTTCTTATAAGGAGGAACGAAGGATTGGGTTAAAAGCAGGTTATTTTAAAAACACAGTTGTTTTTCTCACGGTGTTCTGTGTAGAATACATGATTATTCAACTAAAAAAATACGGTATGATTTTATTATGCGTTTTTCGATGAAAAAATTGACTCTGCTAAGATTGGAGAAATCAAGGAATATTTTATACCATATGTAGTTTTAATAAATGTCTATGCATGTTTGGTTCTAAAGCCTATTAGAAATCATTAATCGCTCTAAAAATAATGATTATAATAAATTAAAAATTAAAATATATCGAAAAATAACATTGAACATAAAAAATTTAATTATATTCGGCGATTCAAATGAGGTGAAGCGTGGTTTGTTTGTTAGTGTCGAAGGCATTGTTTGACGTAGCTGTGACTTCACTATAGAGTCTCTGGACAAATTATTCGACGCACTGTATTTTTTTTAGTAATTTTATGTTTCTTAAGAGTTTTTATGCAATAATTTTATATTAAAACTACAATATTATTGATTTTATTTAAAAGAATTGTTGTAGACTATATATTTGTATTTATTTAAAGATAATTATGATTAAGATTAATTTATATTAATTATTTATTATAAGATTATTTATGTGTGGAATCGTCATCCTCAAATACAGGAGACAATACAGTCCTGCATTGATAGCATGCCGCGCAGAATTAAAGCTTTGATAGCAGCTAAAGGTGGCTCAACTAAATATTGACTTTTACTAACATTAATTTCACTTTTCTTTAAAACTTAATAAACTTATGCTTTTATAAATGAATGCTGTTTTATTTATATCAAATAAATCGGTAATGGATTGGATAATATAAAAATAAAAACAAATTAATTTAAAATAATAAAACGGTACAATATCAACCGGTAATTAATAGTTTACATGAAATCTTGCAGTGCGTCTAATAATTTGTCCAGGGACTGTAGGCATGTGTAATATTTCATGTTTTTACTTCTCTATTGTGATCGTATAGTATTTTTAGTATTGAATATATAATGTAGAGTGGCTGGTACTTAGACTACATAAAGCATCATGACTAAAATTAATTAATTTAAACATCATTAATTTAAGATTCGAAATTATTCTAAAAGCTCTCATTCTCTCTGAAAAATTAATAAGTAAATAAAACAATGGGTAAACTAAGAATCATAAGATATTTTAATGGTGGTTCCAGAGATATTTCTCAAAATGTTACAATAGGTGTAGATTGCAGCTTGAAACATCAGTTTGAACATCGTTCTTTTACACACACACACGATTTCTAGAATCATTAGTAAAATTTTCAGTTCTATTCTGTTAAGTTTACAGTTCTATTCTGTTAAGTTTACAGTTCTATTCTGTTAAGTTTACAGTTCTATTCTGTTAAGTTTACAGTTCTATTCTGTTAAGTTTACAGTTCTATTCTGTTAAGTTTACAGTTCCATTCTGTCAAGTTTACAGTTCTATTCTGCTTTAAAAGTCTCATACGGAGAAACACCCCACGCATCGCAGACCGCCTCCAAAAACTTCATTGGCCCAAAAGCTGGCCAGTAAGAGATCATGTTCGTTGCAGTCGTCCATTCAGTTGTTTGCAACCTCCATCCATTGTCTATTGAGAGTTGAAGTTTCAGGGGTCACTTGCTTTTCTTCTAAATGACATCACTAATCACTGGTTTCGTAAAACGAGTGACTTCGTGCCTCTTTTAGCTTCCGCACTACGTTTATAACGTAAAAAGTGGAAGGTATTATAATCGGTCAGTCTGCGTCTGTCACCCACTTTCATAGCCCAGACTACAAATGCTACGGACAAGTGTGATACGTCAAAAAAATTCAGCGCATCGAATTTAGAATACATTGAAAATTTCATAAAAGAATTCGAAGTACTTCAATTATTTAAAAAACTGCAAAATTCAATGCTCATTTAAAAAGCATAGGAAGCCATTTTTATAAGAATTAAATCACCATTTCCATTCGCAACAATAGCTTGAAAAACTTTAATTCTTTTAGACAATAAATTAAAATAAATTTATTTTTGTGACATCGATCAGTTTGAAATGACGTCAATATATTCCACAACGAGATTCTTTGTATGTTGATATGAAATATTTTAATTCTATTTAAAAGCGAGGAATATTACACATTTATGCTTTGAAATATAAATTATTTTTTTGCAAAAGATGAGTAATAATTATTGAATTTTCGAAATAAAATAAATGAAACTAGCCAAATTTAGCATGTAAATGTTTAATATAGAACTAATGCTGTGTTTGACACCTTTTTTACCTTTTAAACAAAAACGGTTGTGTGGAAGCGGGTTAAGTGACAGATTCTGTTATTTAAAATTGAGCAAATTTGTTTTTTCTTAGAAAAATTCCCCTTTTTAAGCTATTATTTTAAAACAAAGAAAATTCCGAACGAAATAAAGTTTTAAAACGACGTATTTTTGAACAGTAGTAAAAAAACAACTAATTTTTATGTAGCAGTGGAGAAAAATGGTCGCACCCAGTCACATATTATTTTTAACACCACAATATCTTCAAAATTATTGGTTGAGTTTAAGCATTTTTCACAACAGGTATGGAAATATATAGGAATAACAACAGAACATATGTCATCCGATTATTTAATCAATATTATTTTTAAAGTTTTAAAATCGTTTTGATCTCTTTCTCAAACTATGACTATTTTAATACACTAAAAATTTTATTAATCGTATATCATACTTGATGGGAAAAAATGCTTCAATAGTGAAGCAGTAATTAAGCAGATTATATAATTCCAAATTTGATAAATTACGGATTCGGGGCTGAACATCTCTAAAAGGCTTGATTTCATGATCTATTTCCGTTGAATTTCTTCGTCTTCGTAAAAGCTGTATGTTTTCATACAGCTTTAACCCTTTAACTTCTAAAACTGCCCGGATGGCAGTACTAGTAAGAGTTCAATAATGCAATTCTTATAACAAGTTACGCGTCAACAAAGAGCTTAAGGGGGAATGAGCGCGCTGGACCGGGGGTCTCCAAAGCAAAGTGCATCAGTGTTAATCCTACGGAGAAAAAATATTTTCTCTGCCACATTTCTCCGGCTGTATTGAATATTTTTACAAGCGGATTTTTTTATGTGATAAATGTAGCTGACTTACAGGTCCCGACCTTCCCTTTTTTTGAAATTGTTCCGAATATTTTTTTTAATTTTCAATAATGAAATTTTACACAAAATATTCGAAGCAATTTCAAAAAGTGGGAAGATAGAGACCTGTAAGTTATCTACATTTATTATTTAAAAAAAACGTTTGTAAAAATATTCAATACAGCCGGAGAAATGTGGCAGAGAAGTTTTTTCGACATAGGATTAACACTGAGGCACTTGAGTTTGGAGACCCGCGGTCCAGCGCGCCCATTCCCCCTTAAGTAGCGAAAGTGTTAAAGATCAGAGGTTAACCAACAAGAAGTTATTGTATTTAATATCGCGCGAATGTAGAGGTTTTTCTTATATTTCTCGAGAACCGGGTATCTCTGTTTATTTGTACGCACACGTGTTCGATGTTTCCCACTCCAAAAAGGAAGTGAATTTGAGACAAAGAGAATAAAGGTATTCTTTTTATTTTATTCCTTTTTGAATCTTTTATGCTAAAAAAAGGGGCATTTGTCCACCGGAGGGAATGAAATAGGGAAATAACACGGAATATTTTCCCGATAAAAGTCGGAATAAATGGTTTTGTCCTGGATAGTGATGATATTTCGTAATAGTAAAAATATTTTTATGTGTTGTTTTGTCGTTGTTAAAAAACGTGACCTGTTATTTTTCAATTTTCCAATGGGAATAAAAAATATAAATGTTATATTGTTTTTTTATTGATTCGATTCTGATGTAAATTTTTTTTATCTGTTTTACATTGTTTAAGCTTAATATATTTTAAAATAAAAGATTTTAATAGAATAATTAAAGAATTTAATAGAATAATTGAACTTATTCTATTATTTTAAGAATTTTTTGGGGTGGTAATGGTATTGTCTTATTTTTTAGAACACGGTATTTAAATCCTTTATTATAACTGAATAATAAAATTAATTATAATAATGTTACATTATGAATATTTTTTTTCAAAATGCATCTTAAATAAGCATAAACTGAACTGAATACATTTTCATAATTTAATAAATTTATTTTTTCGAAAAACTCTTATTAATGATGTTTTCAATACATTACGCTATATATTTTAATAATCGAAATCAAGTAAATTTATTTTTAAATATCAATTTACTCATTATGTTTAACCGACTAGAAAACCCAATATTTTATTCGAGGTCCCTTTATTTTTATTTAAATGATGCGCTTAAAAAGTTTATATTTGCGGTTTAACTTATCGTTGTTAAAATAAAGGCAAAATACGGAATTATTTCCCCATCAACACTATTAAAATGTAAATTGAAAAAAAAAAGAAAATATTTTTATAAAATACACAAAATTCCATTTTTCCTGAAACCACGTTTGTTACAAACACAAAAAACAACTAAACAAACTTATTTTTAATTCGAATCTTTTAATATATATATTTTTAATGCATCCACTAGACCATTAAGTTTTAGAACTTTTACACCCACACGGCCATTTTGAATGGTGGATAGTAAAAAAAAATAATAATAAAAACCAAGAAGCGAAGTGAAATAATCATGTGCAAAGTTAAATGAAAACCGGAAGAATAAGACTAATTGAATTTTAACGAATAAAACGGTTTTTCGAATACGCGGCAGCCGCATGAAATTAATGAACAGAAGCTATAAAGATCACATATTAAAAAAAATAATAAACATTAGTAAAAAGGGAAATACAGATGTTCTTAATGTTGTTGTTTTAATTAATAAAAAATTAAATTTCACACTTTTTGGAATGGTGCAGTCAGTTTTGTTTAATTAAGTTTCTTCACGGAATACTGAGCATTGTGTTTATTGAGAAAGCATATTTTTTAATGGTGTACCGCACTGTTTGTTTGAATTGTTAATTGTACTTGCGGTTTTTTTTTTAAATTTTTTAATATTAATGATCTTTTTCTTAAAGTTTATTTCAACTACAAAGGCAGCTTTTATCGAAATTAATATAACAAATTGGTTGCTGAAAAATTATTTATGTGTTTAAGTGGCCCTTATTTAGAAATTTCGTGTTATGTTAGTACTTTTTAGAACATTCATGATATAGTATGCAAACAGCTGTGATCATTGAGCTAGAAGGGAAACTGGAGTGAGGTGTCAGCGAGCCGAAAACCCACTCACACCCTTTTAAGCGAACAGGGCAGAAAAGGACTATTTTCACTACACTTGTATGCAATGCTTGTATGAGACCCCTCTATCCTATTAACTTGGGCTCCTAAATGTGTTTTAACATTTTTAGTTCGAATGAAATGAACTTTCTTTAACTTTAAATTCCAACTTTAAGAAATAACCATGTGGACCACTAACTAAGAACCAGAGAAGACGAACCCAAGAGCGAAATAGGCAGGTTTCTAGGTTTTCTGTCCGGTTCGTTTCTGCTGCAGTGCCGTGTATTCCTCCGCGTTTCGTTATTGGACCGGCTCGTTTGCTGCCCTGTTCAGTGCATCACACACCTCACTCCACGTTTCTTCTAGCTTAATGGCTGTGATATATCATAAATTTATTAAAGTAACGTGTTACTTTTTGGTTTGAATAAAACACAGAGACAGAGTACATATGAGTTTGAAGTAATGTTAGCCTAAACCCTCTGATAATTTTTTCAAACTTAAAAAAGAAACGGTACTTTTAGCTTAAGATGTCACTCGAAGTTTTTCTTGCCAGTTAGGTGTCGACATCGTTACTCGACCACGATTTTAAATAACGAGGCGTATTTGTCTGTGTTAAAGCTCCTCACGGAGGATATAAATAGGCAGTCGGAAATGTTTAACCTTCATACCAATACCTATAGGGTTTTTTAAGTATAAGTAATGCGTTTTTGTTAACGTATAAAATTCCAAATCCACATTGGGGCCACGTGGGGAGCCTAGTGGTTAAGATCTCGGTCTCGGGATCGGAAGGTCCCGCGATCGAGTCTCGACATCTCTGAAGACCCACCAAGCACCGGAGTACGTGCTCGTTAATTCTGTTGGGTCCGAAAGTCATGTGGTCGGTCATTGCGCAGTTTACCACGGGTACAGGTCCCTGGAGACTATTTCCCTCCCCTTCAGGGACATGTCTAAATTGTGGAGGTGGCTATAGATGGTAGCATCTGTCTTGTATGTGTGTGTATGTCGTGTCCGTCCTTTTTGACGATGGGTTATAAGCGGGTCTTTGTGACCAAGCACACAAGCCTTAAAACATGTCTACCAACCAACCATCCATATTTAAACTACAGTCGTATTTACCGTGATTCATTGTCCGGAACAGATTTAACATCCACCAGTTTAATGCACACTGGTGTGTTTATTACTGAGACTTTTATCTTATAAATCATATATATATATCATGACCACGGTTTTAAATAACGAGGCGTATTTGTCGGTGTTAAATCTCCTCACGGAGGATACAAATAGGCAGTCGGAAATGTTTAACCTTCCTACCTACCAACACGTATAGTTTTTTTTAAGTATAAGTGATGTGTTTTTGTTAACGTATAAAATTCCAAATCCACATTGGCGCCGTGGGGAGCCTAGTGGTTAAGATCTCGGTCTCGGGATCGGAAGTGGTAAAATCATATATATCAAATACTTTATATATCATCAACATAAACCACTCTTAGAGTTTTAATACCACATGGTTTCAAGGCTTTATATTCTGTTGAAGCTTAATCATAATATGGTTATAAGAAACTCTCGATAAAAGGGTAAATATGTCATTAACAATCTTAAATGTCTTAATTATAGTAATAAAACCCATCTTATACAAGATTTTATTCACTTTATCCCAGTATATTCATATTTTAGTACGACTTTATAAGTTAATGTCTAAGTCGACTACTATATTAAGTTAGCACTAAACATAAGCATTACCAACTTATAAACAATTTTATATGCGCATTAGCTTTCAAGTACTATCATTAACGAAACATGATAACTGTCATTAAAGTCTATCTCTTTTGCGATACTAGCTACTTTTGCAATCTTTTGGTACTTTATGCTTTTGATGTTTTTAAGGCATTAAGTTTCTTAATGGAATGTAAGTGAGGGGTATTAAAACGTTCATTAAGGTATTCAGGGATTTTTACACTATTTAAAAACAACAACTTCAAGGTCAGTTTAAGTTTAGTTTAGTTTGAATTATCGTCGCACTAGAGCTACACGAGGGCTATTGGCGACGGACGTCGTATTTTAGAAACCCAGTCAAGTGACGAGCCGACATCTGAGTAAGCACCCAACGCAACCACTAAGGGCGACATCGTACGCAAGGTCGAGACTTTGGAGCATATTTAACGTGCACTCCCTCTACACGGAGTATTATTCGTCGGACATTTTTGGCTGCACGGACCGTTTATAGGTCGGTAGTTATTTTGGCGATGCCCGGACCCGAACCTGGCATGCTAAGCGAGCGCCTAACCGACTGGGCTCCCCAGACCCCAAGTTTAGTTAAGAATACTATGATAAACGTTTGCTTTTTTATATGAAAAAAAAACTATTTTTGAAAGGTATTTTAGGGATAAAATCTTTAAGTAAAATATTTGCTGATTTCACTTATATTTCAGCAACACGAGCAATTTTTTTTTGTATTAATAATGACATTTGATAAAAAGAATGTCTTTGATAAAAGACTCTTGTCTAGGAGAATGCCACTTTGGTAATTTGTGATGATTAGTTCAGCCCTTTTTCAATTTTAATTTAACCTGCGTAACCTTTAGATTTCTTAAAGGGATACGGTACCCAAAAATTGGTCAAAATATCGATTTTCAGTTTTTACTTCTTATTTTACAATATTTTTCTGAACATTTACTGAAAGTTTCATAATGATATCTTTTGTAGAAAAAAGTTATTAAATATTTTCTGGAGTCATTCCTATAAGTTTGAATACGTATTCCGTCAGCTTCCAACCTTTTTTCTCGGTTTCGCGTTTTTCAATTCTTGTGTTTAATAAATCCCTAAGGCTTTTTGCTAATTAAGTTAGAATTTTTTAACCTGTGTTCTTATAAAAATGGTGCACAAAGTTGTGCATGGAGAAAGGTATACTATGTATATTTGTTTTTTTTAAATATTGAATTCAATAATTTGTTTTTTTGGGGGGGATTTTCAGTATAAATGCTTGTTACTTTTTAACTGTAGCTCACATTTTAAAATCCATGCATAGTTCTTGAACAAATAGTTCTAATAACAAACTATAAAAGTTTGGTGGAGTTATTCCCAAAATTGAAAGGGGAGTAGCGTTTTAAAAAAGTTCAAAACTGATTTTTTTTTAATGAAAAACTACTTGTAAATATTTGTTTTTACTGCTAGAAAATGTTTATTTAGAGTGAACATTATATAAAACCACCATAATTTACAAGTTTATGTTATTTCTAGAAATAATGTTTTGGGTACCGTATCCCCGTAACCTTTTGATTTCTTAAGTAAATGGGTGTGTACATTTTTGCATTGTACAAAGCTTAATTGCATTGTTAAAGCTTAATTAAAGCACTTAATTGCGTCTCGCACGCTCTATATCTGTAGCCTGACCAAATTTGTTTCGGTGATAGACTTTTCGAAAATAAAATCCTAATTAACTTCAGAGGCCAGTAATGAAAATTTTAGCACCAAAAAAGTTAATTTAAATATCTTTGCTTAATAATTGCTTTTCGTGTCAATAAATATATCGACACTTGTCGCTAAAATCTAAGTAGCGTGTTCTTAATATTTCTTCCTAGAATAATGATAATTACTTATTTTCAAAATACATTATACAGGGTGGTCCAAAAGTAGCCTAACAGTTAATGTTGTACCATTGGTAAGAACTTTGGGTTATTTAGAACAGGTATTTGACATAGTCGTTCTTAGTTTTGTTGGTTGGCTAAAATTAAGTCGTACTACTGCGTATCTCATCCAAAGAGTAGCAATTCGTGGACTTCGATTGGTTTAGTTTCGAGATATCTTCGGTTTATTAGAACTTACCGATCAGGCTATCCCGGCCCCGTTTATTTGTCTGATGATCTAGAAATATGCAAATGTCACCAGAGGACGGTACCAGGTGGTTGCAGGAATACATCGATGTTAAAGGTAGACAATTTGAGCACCTTCGGGATTAAGAATGTAAATATATGTATGTAAATAAAGCTGTCACTTTTGACTATGGTTCTTAATTACGATGCCTGTCGCCAATAACTCTCTAGTACTACGTACTTACTAGTACTACTAGTACTTACTCTCAATAAGCTCTAGTACTACGATAATTCAACCAAACTAAACTTAACCTGTATTAAAATAACTCATTCTGTATAAATAACTGTATACCTAACTAACTGTAAGGCTACTTTTGGGCCACCCTGTATTTTTATAAAATAATGTATCCGGTCTATTAGATTGACGATCCCTCTTAAATACAAAATCAGTAACGATAACAATAAACAAAATGCTTCTATATTTGCTTTAATCAACTTACCAGGTTCTAAATTTCATTACCAAACTTAAAAGTACCCAACGTCTTCAATAACTCAATTAAATTTTCGCAAATGCAACACCTCCGGACACTTTTCCCGCTCCAAACTTCTATTCCAAACAATTCATTGAACTCACTCGTTTCAAAATGAACAAACTTGCTTATTCGAAGTGTTAATGCAGACTCCTAAATGCAAATATATCGATCATTACAGAAACCCTATTAGAACTTTAGGTTTAGTGTGCATGTTAGAGGGTTTCTAGAATGAATTGTTTGAATGAATCTGCCTTCATTAAGAGTGTTGTATCGATCACCCAATAGGAATCGCTTCTGGCGACGAATCAGATGGAATAGGGGACGACCATAAATTACGTGATGTAATTTTGGCGATTTTTTTTTAAGGGGATACGGTACCCAAAACATTATTTCTTGAAATAATAACATAAACTTGTAAATTGTTGTGGTTATGGAATGTTCACTCTAAATAAATATTTTCTAGCAATAAAAACAAATATTTAAAAGTAGTTTTTAATTTTTAAAAAAAAATGGCAAACTTTTAAACTTTTTTTAAAACACTACTTCTCTTTTCAATTTTGAGAATAACAAATTTGAACCATTTGTGCACCATTCATATAAGAACACAGGTTAAAAATTTCAAAATTCTAATTTTATTAGCAAAAAAGCCTTAAGGATTTATTAAACACAAGAGTCGAAAAACGCGAAACAGAGAAAACCGGATAAATGCAGTCGAAATACATATTCAATCTTATAGGAATGACTCCAGAAAATATTTAATATTTTTTTTTCTACAAAAGACATCATTATGAAACTTTCAATAAATATTCAGAAAGATATTGTAAATAATAAGTAAAAACTAAAAAATCGATATTTTAAAAAATTTTTGGGTACCGTATAACTTTAAAAAATTTTTTTTCATCCCCAGCCCAGTCGGTTAAGACGTTCGCCTTGCATTTAGCGATGCCCGGTCCCAGGTTCGGGTCCAGGCATCGCCAAAATTACTGCTGACCTATAAACGGCAGCCAAAAATGTCCGTCGAATAATACCCCATATAGAGGGAGGGCAAGTTAAATATGCTCCAAAGGAAAAACGCTGCATACGATGACACTTTTAAGGTTGCGTATGATGCCTGCTCAGGTGTTGGTTCGTCACTTGTCTGTGGTCCTGAATTACGACGACCGTCTTCAATAGCCATAATGTAGCTCTAGTGCGACGATAATTTAAACTAACCTAATCGACCCCACCCCCTCTTTCTCGTAATACACGTGACATTTTTCGAAATTCGTAATTTTGATTTGGACGTTTGATTACACGGAAAACTTAAAAAAACACATACTAATCGACGTTTAACCCCTAACTTGGACAGTCCAAACAGCAACTGCATCACATCTGATAATGCAGCTGCTGTAAGAAATCACGTACGATGCACAATTTGTCTACTTTTTGTGAAATGTGAAATTACTTTGAACACGTGTCCTTTGGTGTGAATTGAAAATAATAACGAAGGCAAAAATAAACGAACGCCAATCGAATCTATATACAGGAACATATATCCCTTCTCTAACACTTTTAAAGATGGTTAAGAAAACCTCGATACATATTATCATCAGGACGGGACACACAAAGAGTTTGAAGTTTGAGGCCGGAACCAAGTTGTTCCCAGACTGCCCCAACTGTCGTGGAAGTGCTCAAGCCAGTCCCGAACACATACTCCATTGTCTCGGTTTGACGTGGAAGGACATCAACGGCGACCGACTTTTATTTTTGGGATTTCTCAGGATCACAAACGTTATGGAACTGGTCTAATTTTGACCCAGGGATACGTAAAAAAAACGTTATCATGTAAGATTTTGCCAAATTTATATCCAAACAAATTTAATTAACAGTTTACTGGAATGTAATTTAATCTTTTCGCAATTTTCTGTTAATGTTCGCAGTATAAAATTACGGATGTGACATGTTCCCATGTGATATTTGGGAATATTTGGCTCGATCCCCTCCCCCCAAAACAAGTCACAAATTTTATAGACGCTCCCTTAGAACACAACAGTGGTTTGATTTACAAGATATAAGACTGTGAGTCGATGAATAAAATAGTTTTTCGGTTTGATGTGTTACAATTACGAATTCAAATTAGGTTCTAGTGCTCCAGCAGAGGATAAAATGGCCTAAAGCTATGATTAAGACTCTTGTTGTTTGTGTTAATGTGTTATTGCCATGTTTATAGATTAGTTGTTTTTATTTTAGGGTTACATTAGCTTTACATTCTCGGCGTTGCCCGGGAATTTAAGTATATAACTGTGGTAACTGCGCGGGAATAAAGTTTCAAATTTAATCTGTCTGTTGTTAATCTATCATAACTTATAATGAGATACCATCTCCCATTTTTTCAGTAATAAGTCGGTTGTCTTTTAACACTGTTACAAAAAATAACTTACTTTAGAACACTTAAATGGAAAAGATAATCCATCGAAACAAACTATCAAAAGTGAAAACTTACAATTACATCTATCAAATTTAACCCTTCGTTGCTCGATTTTCTTCGTCATAGAAGCTAGGAAGTGAGGATTGTAGGATGATTTGCGCTCATTTAATACGTGAAATCGCAATACATTCAGCTACCCAAATAACTCAATAACACCACTCCAACAACAACAAACCCACTTTATTCTCCAACAATACTCATTTAAGCACTCTAACTGCATTAAAATCCTGACCATTAATCTAAAAACAGCAACCAAGCATCACTTTGTAATCAATGTCTCCTCAACCTTAGACCATAAATCTAAAATCCTCCGGTATCCCGTACGGAACCACAGATTTAACATTCGTCAGTCGTATCAACCTAACCATTAATCTGAGGCTTTTATTGTGGGGCTTAACCATTTCTACGGGGCAGGATCGAAACGTTAAACCAATGACTATCTTGGTACGTTTCGGAATGGACATAAGAATCAGGATATATATCAGAATCAACCTCAAATTTAGGAAGATACTGGGATAAGTACAGAGATGTTACATTTCGATTTGATTATAAAAGTACGTTGATGAAAAAAGTTAATTTAAACTAGCATAAATATTAGACTGTATTTTTCAAGGTAAAACTCCATACTGAACGTCGATGTAGGCAGGGCCTGATCTTCCATAAGGTCCGCTAGGCCCGGCCTAGAGACCCCGAATTTTAAGGGGCCCCTTAATTTCAATTTATTTTATTTCAACTGTTGTGGACCCTCAAAAATTTAGTATTTATAATTTTAATAGAAGCGTCACTTTTTTATTTTGACTTTGACACAGGCATTGACCCAACATGATTGGTCTGATCAATATAATAAGAACCCCAAAAATCTACTGTGCCTATAGTTTCTGTTTTCCTAGATCAGGCCCAGCATGTCGGGAAATTTTAGGAATGTAATATCAAGTTCTAGAGTAGTCTCTAACAGCTAACTAATCAGTTACATGTTTCACAATTTAAAAATTTGGAAAAAGTATAGATTTAGTGTGTCAAGAATGAGCAAATTAACTCCAAAATTTTTATTTTAATGGGAAATGTTTGTCATTTTGTTGAACTGTATAACACTAGCTATGTTCAATTTAACCGACAGATAGCGCTGCAATACCATGTGTTGGATTCCACGCAATAACTATTGCTGCTTTCCCTGAACTGAAAGCTACTGAACATTTCTGACCACGTGTCCTTTTCGGTATATACGCATGCCTAGTTCTTTCATACAGCCAACACACGGTATTGCCGCGCCATCTGTCGGTTAAATTGAACTTAATAAAGTGTAATAACATAATAACGTAATAAACATAACTACACTCGGGGACAACCTAACTTGGGTAACAACAAATAGTAAAAAGGCAGAGGGAAAAGCGTGGTGCTATGATACAAGGCAATAAATCACATCGCAACCTCGCCGATTCAAACGAAACAAGAAAAAGTTTCAATCAGACGTCTAGTTTGGCGCCGACATAGCTTCATTTGGCCTATTGTAAATTAATGGTATTATAAAAAAAATTCTTGATGCGCAATAAGGCGCTTTTTTTTTTAAAGCAAGGTGCCAAATACAAAGAAATATAATTGTTAATAATAAAAAATATTTAAATTGCTCAAATTCTTAATTCTAAAAAGGTTTAATCTTTTCCTGTTTTCTTCACTCCCAGTATTTATTTAATATTTTTTGATAAATTAATTTATAAATTACGGTAAGGGGTTGGGTAAATTTATTAAAATACACAATTTTGATTTGTAAGCTTTTAGAATACTAGAAAAATAGTTAAAATTTTTATGAGAAATTTATATAAAAAATATTTTTCAAAATACTTAAAAACTATATGTATTGTTTAATTGTAATTTTAAAAGGGTTAAAATTTTTATGAGAAATTTATATAAAAAATATTTTTCAAAATACTTAAAAACTATATGTATTGTTTAATTGTAATTTTAAAAGGGTTAATATTTTTAAGCTAGAAATAAACACACATCTCTAAAATATAATAAAAAAAATGAGGCAGTAGGGATTCAGAGCAGTATTTAAATCCGCGGATGAAAATCAATTGTAATAATTATTTTTGCAAAAAAACCGCACTTTTTGTGTTATAACTGTAGAGGGATAATATTTTTAAGCGAAAAATAATAATACATAACAAACATATAATAAACAGGAGAGTTTATGTTCTTATTCAAAATTTTAACCATTGTAACACCGCAAAAAAAACGCCAAATGTTTTTACGGTATTGTAAAGTGTTAATTCCAAACTTTTATTGCAATTATAACCGAAGATAAACCTTGAGAAACCATATAAAAAAACTACAAAAGGTTAAAAAATAAATCGAATTAATAGTTGGAGATTTTTTTCTAGCCCTTTATAGAAAGCATACAAAATATTTCTGAAAACCGAGAAACTATAAAACTATTTTAACAAAACTAAAAAAAATTAATAATGTACATCACAAGTATTCACTTTTCGTACAATACGACTCAAAAAGTAACAAAGGAAATAAAAAAAAATCTTTATGACATTTATTGAATACTTGACTACAATTACCAACGACTTTTTCTAAAAATTTTGAAATTTTTAAAATCTACTTTTGTTCAGCCAGATTTAGACAAATGCTTTTGATAACTTCTATTTTAAATTTAAGGAAAAAATTGTAAATTGCCTTCTTTCTTAGGGGCTGTGGGGAGCCCAGACGGTTAGGCACTCGCCTAGCATGCGAAAGGTTCCAGGTTCGGGTCTGGGCATCGTCAAAATAACTGCCGACCTATAAACGGCACGTGCAGCCCAAAATGTCCGACGAATAATACCGTGTAAGGGAGTGCACGTTAAATATCCTTCAAAGTCCTAACGCTGCGTACGATGTCGCCCTTAACGGTTGCGTTGGGTGCCTATTCAGGTGTCGGCTCGTCACTTGACTGTGGTTCTAAAATACGACGCCCGTCGCCAATAGCCCTTGTGTAGCTATCGCGCGACGATAATTCAAACTAACCTTCTTTTTTAAACAGAAATTCATTTTCAATCGCCAATTACACAGTGAATTATGATATAATGAAAAAAACATCTGCCGCTGTCATAATAAAACAAAATCCTATCGAATCGGCAACCCTGGAACATGAAAAAGAAACAATGATCCGTTGGCTGGAAACTCTTGTAAGGTAATATTTATATACAAAATAATCTGAATACAATTTAATCAAAATACACTTTTCATTCTAATAAAATTACCACATTTTCTCAAATAATATTCAAATATGTTAGACCTTAAACGAAATTAACGTTTTAAACAAGTTTTCTGGATGGATTCGCAAATAATTTATGGAACTCTTTACATCCGCGGAAAGATCTTCTCCATAGCATATTTCTATTTACCCTACTTAGGTTGTCCCGTAGTATAACATAATAAAGTGTTCTATATCAAATTCCAGACATGACTCATTCGTTTTCTGCAAGAATTGTGTTAATATCTCTATCCATTTCTTTTTTATTAATTTTTGAAAACAGGGAGTCCTTTTCTGGACACCCTGTATGTAGTTTGCATCAGATATGTTGTTGGTGATATTTGACTATACCGAACATTTAAAGCAAGCTTGCTATATGTATCAAGTTTTGTTGTGGTTGAAATAGAATATTTCTTTTTTTTTTTGTTTAACTACTTGGCAACTTAACGCATATCAACACATTAAGACAGGCCGCTATTTCATAGTTGTTTCAGACATTATTAAGTGTATCTCATTGTAAGTTATGATAGATTAACAACATACATATTAAATTTGATATTTATGCCCGCGCAGTTGAATGTATTTAGGGAAAATGTAATGAATGAAATAGGGAGTATGAATTGTATTTAGGGAAAAAATACAAAATAAGCTTCGCAAAACTATAACAACATCATATAGTGTTTACTTCCTATTATAAAATTCAAAATTTGAAAGCTCATCATTAAAGTTCAGATATAATTTTTTTGAAATTTCAAATATAAAAAGATAAATTAAACCAGAGATGAACTCTATTATTTTATTGTATAAAAAATTAAATATGATCTATAGACAGAAATGAAGGAAAGTTACCCTATTTGCGGCATACATTTACATCCAGCCCAGCTAACCAAACCCAAGCTGTGAAAACCTTTCGATGTCTCCTTTCTGCATAACCAATCGCCATCGAGATTTTCTTCTCGATTTCAGACTCTCTTCTACTAATTAGCGGAGAAGGAGGTGAAACTAAATGAAACGAAAACTTTTACGCTCTTGGAAATTGGAAATGTAATTACTTCGCCAGCTCTTTTCTCGCAAACTCGGATAAAAATACCGCCAAAAATGGGGAAAGTTCAAATGTGAAGTATAGATCAATCAAGTAAACAGAGGGACTGGGTGTGCTCATTTGGGTTGCTAATATCTTTTGATATTTATGATCTTTGGAGCCATAGGGGTACATCTGAATTCTCCGAACAGTATAAAATAAAAACATTTACATTCCAATTTCTTAAATATTGCATTATGTGAAAATATTATACCGTTTGGCTACTTTAACATTTTTATTTAATTTAAAAAGCATATGGTATGTATTGCTGTAGAAATTTGAATTGTCCATTCCACCAATATACAGGGTGTCCGTAAAAGAATGTCCGAGTTTTAATGGTATATTACAGGAGTTTATTTTCTACTAAATATAACAAATCATACATGACATTGAAGGAAAACTAACCTATTTTTCCTATAAGCGCTCAATGTGTGCGAATTTAGTGATACGGAATCACTCTTAGCAAATTGTAGAACACCAAACGCTTTACGATCAGAAGTCGCCATTTTGAATAGATAACACTGCAACTGTGAAAACGATGTAGCGGTACAAGCGCATACGCTTATCTGAAACTGTTGGAGTTATTCTTCGTTCGTCACCTTCAACCACATTACAATTACACTTCAACCACAATACTATTACAATTTGAAACTCGGGCATTCTTTTACGGACACGCTGTATATCTAAATTTTCCTGACTTCAGAATATACAAAGATGTCCACTATTCAAATATCTTTTATGCATTACAATACTTCAAAGAATAATACTATTTGGCTATTATAATTTACAATTAACAAAAATATGGTATTTATAGCAAAAACATGTATTTACACAAATAAGTTAAAACTTCTGTTTTACTCTAGAAACTTCCGCAGGATATAAATGTAGGTACATTTTAGGAAGTATAACAATTACTAATATTTTAAGGTAATTTCCATAATACACAATAATTTTTAAGTTTACAGTACAAACATGTAATGCAAAACTCTTAATTACATGAGTGTGATTAAAAAAATTTAATGTTTGAAATTTTCAAGCACACTATGAGAAAACCAGATTACATTTCGTCTGCTTTCTTCCTTCTCATAGTTGAAAAATAAAACAGTTTTATTATTTTTATTATTTTAGTAGTTCATATTATGCGGTTATATTTTTAAGCGGTTTTTGGTGATATTATAAAATTAACATTTTCTATTCGATGATGAAATGAAGACATTTTTTGTGTTGGTATTTTTTTAAAGAATTATCTTGTTTTAAGGCGACGTATTACCCAAAATTTAGGTTAAATTAAAAAAAATAATTAAACATGCTCGAATGCTGTGAGCTAAGGATATTTAAAAAAAAGGATTCTTTTATAATGATGGAGGTTTATTGAAAATGATATAGTGGTTTGGTAAAATGGTTTTTGAAATTTTATGTTGATTTTTTAAATTTTTAATTTTTTCAGCTTGTGAACGGTTAAAATCATAAGGCACTTAGGTAACTTAATGTAGAGCTCCAAATTTTGTTCCTTTGTTGAAACATATGCGTTTAAAAAAATTTGGTATTGGATAAGGTCTAGTGTGAATACATTTTTTTTTTTTAATGATGAAGGTGAAAATTTACACAAAATCTTATTTTTTGGCCATTTTTATACGTAAAGCTACATAACTTTTTTTGTTTAACTGATAGCTCAATATCCATACCAACTTTTATTAATAGATGCTGTGGGAACATTTAGAAAAAAAAAATCCATTACAAAATTCCTAAAATTGTAGGAGGAGTAGCATTTTGAGAAAAAGTTAAATGTTATTAATTTTTTAAATTTTTTTTTTAATATTTATCATTTTTTCGTATATGTTTATTGAATGTTAGTTCTTTGTAAAGATAGTTTAATTTTGAATGCTAACGACAAAAATACTGGATTTAATTTTTTGGGTACCACGTCCCCTTAATTTGATTAGCTAGAGTATTGGGTGTACAAAGGTTGGAATTCCGGAAAAATCTTTATTTTCTTAGCTTCTTTAAAAGTAATTTAGATGTTTTAAAATTGTTCTTTCGAAAAAATTTTTAATTTGAATTTTGAAATTTTTTATTCGATTTCTTTCAGTACTACTAAACAAAAAAAAAAATAAAACGTATACATTATAAATTGAAAGTTGCATAAAAATGATGTAAATTTAATTTTAGGAATCTGTGTGAAAAGTCTACCTCTATTGCAAACCGAGCTTTATTATTTTTTATTTCAAAAATTAAGCATATGTCTTAAAAATAAATTATCAATATCACAAAAGCGATTTCTTTTATGAATTTCAATACACGCTAATCAATTTAACTTATTTTGAACAGAGCTTTTTTTTAGTTTTTGTTTACATTCAATTTAAGAATATTAATGTTTAATGACACTGTTTCCCTAAATATTAGTTAATAGTTAGCTAAATAAAATAACCGGGTTTCGAAAAACTTACAACCATCTATTATATGCTGTTTTGATAGTTCTTTTGTTATCCAACGATTATTACATTGTTTTAATTTTAACGATCTTTCTAATGATACTTGTTTTTATATTCCATCAAAAAATAATTACAAACAAGGTTTCATTTCATAAATAATGCACGTTCCTAATTTCTTGAAATAAATGAACTCTCTTCGTAAAAAAAAAAAAAAAAAAAAAAAAAAACATTTAAAAATTATATGTCTTCCCAATTGCTCCTAGAAATTGCATTATTACCACTTTCATTTGCTCGATAATTACGTTTTTCTTTTAGTCCTTAAACTTGTCTCATAAAAAGACACCAAATTAAAAAAGAAATGGTAAAATGTGATGGCCACTTCTTTAATGTAATGTTTAGTGTTGAAAAAGAATAACTGCACGTTATTTCTTACCTTCTTCTTTTAAAAAAAACTTAGTAAAGGTGTGAACAATTTTAAAAAGATTTTGATGTTTGCAAGTGAAAAATTTTTTCCCAAGTTATGATAAACATTTTAAGTTTATAAATAATTAATTGAGCGCGAATTCTCTGTTTTAAAACATATTTAATGTGACAAACAAATTTTATTTGGGAAATCGCATAGTATGAATATGAATATTTAAAGAGACAAAACCGTATTTCATACAGAATATACAGCATTTTATGTATAATTTTTTTTGTATAGTTTTGACTGCTCAGTTGCTAAGTATAGTATAAACGTAAAATTGAAATATATAATATCAGAAATCATGCGAAGCCAACACGCGGCCAGGCGGCATAAGGCAAAATGGTACGGTGTATACCTTTCCTGGTTCTGTCCTCGTCTTATCAATTTTATAAAATGATCGTTCTGCGCAAAATAATGAAAGATTGAAACGGCTACGCATGCGGTGACATAACAACTACAACAAACGACATGCACCACACATATTTATGCCCCACACACTAAAATCAAACAGCTAGGCACCTAATTCGTCCGAACTAGAACAGCCACGCCTATGTTGACGTCACAGCTGCGTCAGAAATTATCTTCTATCCCGCAAACTTAATACGCTCCACCTCATTCGAATTGTCTATTCCACCAATATACAGGGTGTTCGTAAAAGAATGTCCGAGTTTTAATGGTATATTACAGGGAGTTTATTTTATACTACATATAACAACTCATACACGACATTGAAGGAAAACTAACCTAGTTTTGCATATAAGTGCTCAATGTGCGCGCCTTTAGTGATACGGCACACATCCAGACGAAAATGCAATTCTTCCCATACTGTCTGCAGCAAGTCCGGAATAAAGGAAGCAACAGCCTGTGCGATTCTACCTTTTAAGGTTGGTAAATCGTGGGGTCGGGGTGGAACGTAGACCCGATCTTTTACGAAGCCCCAAAGGAAGAAATCACAAGGTGTGATGTCAGGTCACAATTTGAAACTCGGACATTCTTTTACGGACACCCTGTGTCTTCTATTTCAGCAAATTAAATAAATTGAGGTACAATGTCCCGTCGTTGAGTACGTTGTCAAAATAAGCATCTGACGCATGGACACATGTGTTAGTTCAACCAAAACCCTCTGCAATCGAATTAGAAATAAAACACAAAAACAACAGAAATAAAATTCAAAATAACTGTTTTTCATTTAGTTCCCAACAATTTATCCGATCCCAGAAATTTTCTCCATTAATGACAGCCTAAATTTTCAATCTCGGAAAAAGGATGCAAATGGATTGAACTAAAAAAAAAAAATACTTCCCGCCATGTTTTCATGGCTGAAGTGATGCCAACAAAAAACTATAAAAAAGAAAACTTTCATCGAACCGTTGAAAAAATAAACTGACAAATAAAACGACTATTCTGTCTTCGTCGCTTTTTATTTTATTGAGATTTTTTTTATAGTCTGCTTCCGTTTTTGTTTTTAAACGAACATAATTTTACAACCTTTCAATTTACTTTTCATCCTTAGTTCTATATCACAGCCGAAAAAAAGGTCTAATGTCCAATAATGTAACATGTAACATTTGCCCCTTTTCGCTATTGCAGAACGAACTTCATTCTGCAAATGAAGCAGGACAATTGAACAATTCGAAATTAGTTTTCTTCAGAGGAATATTCTGTACTTTTCCGAAAATGTTGATTGATTTTATTGTTTCTCTAATTCGTTTCAGTCAAGTTCTTTCATCTTGTACATTTTTACTTTTCTTTAAAGAAAGGTAAAATTCTAAAAAGACTAAAGACCACTATTCTAAAGACTCTAATTCAAAAAGACTACTATTCTAAAAGAATTCTAAAAAACTAACTACTCTTAAAATAAATGGCTATTGAAATGATGGATTGATTTAAGTTATTTTTTTAAAACTCAATTTAATTTGTTTTAACTTTTATGAATGGAGTTCCTATTTTAAAAAGTGTTATTTTTCAAAATTGAATTGATAAAACTAAGTATGCAAATAAGTAAAAATAAGTATAAAAGTATTAACATAATACATAGTTTTAACATTTTATAACTATGTAGTAAACTTATAATTTGTATTAACTCTAACTATGTATTTAATTATGTCCTTATAGAACAATAGTATTTTAATTGGCAACAAAATTCTATTCAAAGAGAGTAGAAGAATTTAAGGAGAATCTTGATAGTTATTGGAAACTAGTAAGGAATTAAAAATATTTTGGATCAACCTTGCTGGGCTTCTAGCCTGTTGTTGGTCGACAATTTTTAGCCTACTTTTCTTTTTTTAATTCGAAAGAATTAAAAAAAATGAAAAAGTGGATAATAACATGCGGTCGATGTCCGTCTGTCTGTCCATCTATCCGTACCCCCTTCCAAAATCGGTTCTATCATTCAGATCTTAAAAATTCTTTTTTTGTTAGAAAGCTATGACCTCAGAGACCCAACTTTCATACTTTTTGTCCGCCTGTCTGTACGTCCGGCCGGACATAAATCTACTATCTGTCGGCGAATTTCCCGTTGAATTAGCATTGAAAATCAATTTTGAGTCATTTAAATCACTGTTGCCAAATAAACAATGGCATGAGAAACTTTATTTAAAAATATTTGAAGCAAATTAATTTTTTCATGTATCATTTTGGAATGACGTCATAAAATCTAGCACAATGTGATTCTTTGATTGTTCATTAACTGTTTACCAAGAAAGCGGCAAGGCATATTTTTTGCATACAATTCTGCTGAGTTTAAAATTACATTTATATTTTATTGCGTTTTGGAGTAGTTTCATTATTTTTTTTATTAATAAATATGTAATTATTCTTCAAATTACAAATAAATCGAGCAGACGATAAATTATATTAAGTTATTTGTGAAAGATTAAGGAAAATAGTTGATTTTGGCTTTAAAGAAGTTTAAATTATAGCTGTGTTTAGCGATTTTGTTTCTAATGTGTGTAAATCTATTATTGAAACGATTGTTGATGATATTTACTGTTATGAACCTAGTTGTTTCCCGATTAGAATTTCAATAAGTAATTAAGTAACAGGAAAGTAGGCTATTTTAGTTCCTTAAGAACTTCTTGTTGTATTTGTATTTATTTGTATAAAATATGAAGGGCAGTACTTAAAAATGAACTATACAGCTACAACATGTACTTACACATATTTATTAGAATCCAGCATTATATATGATCACTTAAAATTGCTTTTAAATTTCCATTCAATATTGCTTTTAAATTATTATGTGATTCTAGAAATTAGAACTTATCATTTTTTTAAAAAATTAGAATAGAAGTTACCTTTTATGATATAATCTTCTGTATGTAAATAAAAAATAAAAATTTATATTTGTGCCTACACAAACGTTTTCAAAAGATAGTTTGATGTAATCGAATATGTCAATTTTACTATTTTTATAAACTGACTGCAAAATAAATTTATAGTAAACACTGTAAACTTTTCACTTATCTTAATTTAAATGTTCAACGTTTATTTTCGTCTGATATTTTTTTTTTAAACTTTGAAATTGTGTGTGTGTGGTTTCAAAAAACTGACTTATTCTTTTAATTTTAAAACGATACACTTTCGTTAATTAGTAAATGTTTGTTTTTTGCTATAATAGAAAATGATGCCAAGTTTCCAAAACTGGTTTATACGAAAACTTACGATGGATATTTGCTGATGCGCTTTTACATTTATGTTTATTATTATGTTAAGGGGAGACGGTACCCAAAAATTGGTCAAGATATCTATTTTTCAGTTTTTACTTATAGTTATTAATAAGATCTTTCTGAACTTTTACTGAAAGTTCCATAATGATTTCTTTTGCAGAAAAAAGGTTATTAAATATTTTCTGGAGTCATTCCTATAAGTTTGAATACGTATTTCGTCTGCTTGCAACCTTTTTTCTCTGTTTCGCGTTTTTCAATTCTTGTGTTTTATAAATCCCTAAGACTTTTTTGCTAATTAAGTTTGAATTTTGAAATTTTTAACCTGTGTTCTTATATATATGGTGCACAAAATTGTTCATAGAATAAGGTCTACTATGTATACTTGATTTTTTTTTAAATGTGGAATTCAATAATTTGTATTTTTTTTGTTATTTTCAGTGTAAATGCATGTTACTTTTTAACTGTAGCTCACATTTTAAAATCCATGCACAGTTCTTGAACAAATAGTAGAAAAAACCAACTATAAAAGTTTGGTGGAGTTATTCTCCTAAATTTTGACTATTTTAAAATTAAATGAAAAACTACTTGTAAATATTTGTTTTTATTGCTAGAAAATGTTTATTTAGAGTTAACTTTATATAAAACCACTATAATTTACAAGTTTATGTTATTATTTCTGGAAATAATGTTTTGGGTAAAGTATCCCCTTATATATTTTATTATCTTTCCTATGTCAGTACTAAGCTTTTACTACAGTGTTTCACACCATCTACTAACAAATGCCCATATTAACTTTGCAACAATACGAAGTTCAGCAAATAGCAAGTTTCTTAACCCTTTGACGGTTACAAAAAAAATTCTTAAAGTATAATCTTTTTTCACTGCATGGGATTAAAATTTATAATATTAACTAACAATTCAATCTTTAAATTAAAAAAAAAAATCAGTCAGTAGGTTAAGAGGGACTGTCAGTTACATAGAGCTAATGCATAAGTTTTGAAATCACAACTTTTGCAAAAGAATTGATTTGCCATGTTATCCCATTTTCACCAGGTATGGGAATAACCATAACATCAATTTAAAAGAAAATTGAAAAGAACATAACATCCGGTTATTTAATTATTAATTGATAAAATTTTAAAATAGGGTCGCCATCTGCCGTATATTTTTGGCATTTTAAAACTTCAGAAATATTTAATTAAATAACTAGATAACATTTTTGTTTCAAATTTCTTTCATTTCGATGTTATGTTGATTCCCATACTTGGGGAAAAAGGGATAACATAGTAAAAAATATTTCTGTGGAAGTTGTGATTCTAAATCTAATGCATTAGCTTTATGTGACTGACAATCTCTCTTAAAAACGACTACTCCATACTTTAAGTTCAAAAATTTGGTAAAATTATGCATTTATAAAAAGTGTGTTGTTGGTAAATGTGACAAACAACAGGTTTATACATCTGTATTCCTCATTTAAATTGATCGGGCCGCATACCGAACCAAACACTTTAATTCCATTATAATCTTCATACCAACTGGCTAGGAGAAGTTTTCAGCTTGATCCCTTAAACTCAGACATCACCCCCCCCCCCCCCCCTCCGTCATATTCCTTCAAGACATCTGAAGCATGCAAAGTTGGGCAATTAAGGCTTTGGACCTAAAGGTCTCTCAGACTGGAAATTAATACGCTAGACTTGCCTAATGCGTTTAAGATTCCTGGCGGCTCTTGGTTTGGCTCCTTACTTAGATCTGGTGTTATGTGTTTAGGGGTATGTTTTGTGTGTTATTATATTTGGTTAAGTTGTGGAATTGAAATGAAAAGGTGGATAAGTGTTAGAGTGAACAAAAACGTTTTTTTAAATGTTTAGATTTCTTTAATGGTATTCAAAAACTTGTAAAGGTTATTCAAAATGTGAATAACTCGAGTAAACAACTTGTGCGAAAATGACTTTTTAACGAGTTGAATAAGCTATTTCATGACTGTAAGAAATGCTATGTGTTGACATACATATATTTTTTTTCAAATATTGTGCATAAAAATATGTTTTAGATTGGCATTGGAAATTAACCAGGTAATGAATAAATTCTATATTTAAAAAAGAATACGGAAACGTTATTCACGTTCGAATAAGGAATTTCTTACTAATCAGATGATCATATTTTTTTACTCAACTAGAGTTATTTTCAAAGAGTTCTATAGAAGGGTAGAGACCGAACCTTTCAACAGCAAGATGGACCAACACGGAGACAATATAGGGTGGCACGTGGGGCCCGATGGCCGAGTAGTTTGGATCGCAGGCCATAACGCCAGCAGTCCGCGCGCTGTAACGAGTGCGGGTTCGATTCCCGCCTTTGCCCTGGGTGTACTTCCTTTCTCAGTATCAAAATTATAAATTAACTAGCACTTTTGCCACTCTATTCCCGCTCCGTAGTGAGCCTTGGCTGCCGATGGCAGCTCAGTACGAGTCGTTCCTCTACCCAACTGTGGAACTCTTTGTGACATGCATATATTTTTTTCAAATATTGTGCATAAAAACATTTTTAGATTGGCATTGGAAATTAACAAGGTAAATAATAAATTCTATATTTAAAAAGAATACGGAAACTTTATTCACGTTCGAATAAGGAATTTCTTACTAATCAGTTGATCATATTTTTTACTCCACTACACTCTTAAAACAAAAGAGTGAAATTCACTCCTATAGGAGAAGTGCATTTTCGGCACCGGAAAGGAGTGGAAAATAACTCAGACTGAGTCAAAACCGCTCGTTTTAAGGGTGTAGGACGCAGATTGTTTTCTTTTATTTCTTTTACCCACTCCGAAAAAGAGTGAAATTCACTCCTATAGGAGAAGTGCATTTTCGGCACGGAAAGGAGTGGAAATTAACTCAGACTGAGTTAAAACCACTCGTTTTAAGAGTGTAAGACGCAGATTGTTTTCTTTTATTTCTTTTACCCACTCCGAAAAAGAGTGAAATTCACTCCTATAGGAGAAGTGCATTTTCGGCACGGAAAGGAGTGGAAATTAACTCAGACTGAGTTAAAACCGCTCGTTTGTTTTAAGAGTGTAGAGTTATTTTATTATTACATCCAAGTAAAGCGATTCTATCAATCAGTTGCTATTATACTTTGTCACACTATTGCTCAAGAGTTCTTTTACACTAAACATTTCAATACTACTCTTAGCCATTGTACATAAAAATCCTTTTAGCTTGCCTGGCTGTGACTCCTTTCTTAAAATAATTGCTATTTTTACATTTATAAAAACTATATTTAAAATTAAGTCTTGTTGTTGTTGTTTCTAATGCCACTCGGTAACCGAGCCCGGAGTAGAGAACTACCCGATTTTAAGGCGAAGTGGAGCGGCTTTCGTTTTTATTGAGCGCCACAAGGGAGGAAGTCCGACTTTTGCTCGTCAACATGACACATCCGTTTTACAGGAAGGTCCCTTTCACACATCCATTCTCACTCACATATCGGAATTTTGATCCAGATCAAAGGCCAATAATCCCCTGATCTGGTACCCCCAGAGGTATTAATGTGGTGTGGGAACATGAAGGACTTTGTGACCACGACATATTTAACGTGCCCCAGCCACCATTAGCAACACGGCGGTCTTTAATCGAATACAAGCGCCGACCCAGCAACATCAGAATTGCGAGCACCGCCGAGGACAGAACCCACAACCCTTCCGATGCGAGCACGACGCTTCACACGACTGAGCTACCGCGGCTCAAAATTAAGTCTTAAAATGCGTTATTAATAATGCACCATCATTACTATGAGTCAGTAATATGTAACGTGAATTATAATAGTTATTTAAGCAACTAGTGCTGAAGATAATACATTATTAAACGAGTGGCTTTTATTTCACGAGACCGTAGGTTGAGTGAAATAATGACAAGAGCTTAATAAAGTTTTATTTGGCACGTGCTTGCTTACAATATTTTTTTTTATAATAACGTGCAAAAAAGTATTTCTACCAATGAGTGATTTTCATGACATCATTTAGTTTCCATGGCAATATTCGAAAATGCAAAGTAGTAAAAGAAAAGTTGTAAAATAATTTTCTATTTTGAATCAAAATTGTATTCTTTGGCGTGAAATTTGTGTTCTTACTTTTGTCTTATTTAATTTCCTTTAATAATTTTTGTAGTACTTGTAGCTTCCATGGAGATATTAGAAAATGCAAAAGTAATCAACCAATAGAAATAAGTGAGTTTCATGACATCATTCAGTTTCCATGGAGATATTCATGACATCATTTTGTTTTCTACTAATCAGATACTCTTATTTACTTTACCGCACTAGTGCCGAAAGTACTACTTTCGGCACTGTCTGTGACGTAAGCACGTAAAGTGTCATTTTCGCAACGATTTATGAATGGATATGATATAAAAAAGTGAACTTTTTTGCATGTTGTTATAAAAAAACAAATGTAAACCAGTTTTTCTTTCTTCAAAATAACAGATTAAAACAAAAAAAATACGGAAAACAAGAACAGAAATAATCTCATCAATAATTCAATTTGACAAATTGCCCCGTAACTTTATACGAGCGCGTCACAAAAGGAAATATACAAAAAAGCATTACAGTTAATTTATCTTCCATACCCTACTTTGTTAAAATAACCACCACTTTAAATAAATAATAAAAGAAATTAAACTGTAAAAACACCCTTCTCCAACGTTTTTCTAAAGACCATCAGTAAACATAGAGAACAATGAGCATAATTAGATTGTCTTTTAAAATTCGAAAGAAGTATCCGATAACTTAAAATGCGTGTTTTGTTCGTAATTTCGAGTATACGTAATGCCGCGTCGTGACAAAAACAGTTTGGTTTTGCGGGGGCATTCAAAAAATAACTTCTCCACTTTAAATACTTTGGGAACATTAAAATGGTTATTTCGTTTTTTAAGGCAGCGAATAAAAGACCTGCAGTTTTTCTTAATATGAAAATGTTGCTGAAATAGTGAAGTAACTTTATTTTTTTGCTGTTGAAAAATGAATAGAGTTGTTCGCAAACATTGTTTTATCTTTTCAAATTTGTCTTAGTTAGCTAGTTTCACATGACATGGATTCATTCCTTATTTCATTCAGATTTTGAGTATTGTTGGTATGGCATGGTAAGCTATCCGCTCGCCACAATGATTAACCAATCTAGTCCTTATTTCCATTCCTATGGAGCTGTTGCCACTCTATTAGTTAGGTTAGGTTTGAATTATCGTCGCACTAGAGCTACACGAGGGCTATTGGCGACGGGCGTCGTATTTTAGAACCACAGTCAAGTGACGAGCCGACACCTGAATAGGCACCCAACGCAACTGTTAAGGGCGACATCGTACGCAGCGTTAGGACTCTGAAGGATATTTAACGTGCACTCCCTTACACGGGGTATTATTCGTCGGACATTTTTGGCTGCACGGGCCGTTTATAGGTCGGCAGTTATTTTGGCGATGCCCGGACCCGAACCTGGTACCTTTCGCATGCTATGCAAGTGCCTAACTGACTGGGCTCCCCAGCCCCCCACTCTATTAGTGAATTATGCCTTGAATTCCACAGTACATTTGGCTTATTGAAATGTTTTCTTGGTTTAGTTAAATAACGTCATAATAGAACCTTTTTTTAAGGTTCAGCAAGCATAACATCGAATATTTGTTGTCAAGTGCGTAGATCACAAAAGAACAGAAC
This sequence comes from Oedothorax gibbosus, assembly GCA_019343175.1. NCBI lineage: Eukaryota > Metazoa > Arthropoda > Arachnida > Araneae > Linyphiidae > Oedothorax > Oedothorax gibbosus. The sequence continues at coordinate 4,950,870 of CM033274.1, forward strand.
CAGTAATTTGATATTCGGTGAAAGATAAAAGTGACTCTGTGAAAAAGATAGACTGTATGTTGGTTTTAATAACCAAAGAATGGACAACTAGAAAAGCCACTCCTATAATGACGTCACAGTTTCGTTACAATGTCTTAAAGCCCACACACACCACCGTTAGCTAATTCGTCTAAACTTTTACGGTCATACTTAATCAGTGTCGGTACAGTTACGTCAAACATTCTCTTATTTCCAGAAACCAAACTTTACTCCATCCCATTTAAATTGTACATTTTTCATTTGCTTTTTACATCTTATCATTCTGTTCATCTTAGCATTTTATCATTCTTAAGATGGACTGTCAGTCCCATAGAGCTAATGCATTGGTTTTGAAATCACAACTATTGCGAAAGAATTGCTTTGCCATGTTATCCCATTTTCACCAGGTATCGGAATCATCATAACATCAATTTAAAACAAAATTGAAAAGAAAATAACATCCGGATATTTAATTATTAATTGATAAAGTTTTAAAATAGTGTCGCCTTCTGCTGTATATTTTTGGCATTTTAAAACTTAAAAAATATATAATTAAATAACTAGGGTAATATTTTCGTTTCAAATTTGTTTCATTTCGATGTTATGTTGATCCCCATACCTGGGTAAAAAGGGCTAACATGGCAAAGCAATACTTCTGAGGAAGTTGTGATTCCAAAACTAATGCATTAGCTCTATTTGACTGACTATCCCTCTTAAAGCCTCATACCCTCTGATTATTTTTTGGAGAAGTAAAGTTTACATTATCACCGGGTTTTCTTTTGTCCTGTAAATGACAAAGTCAATAATGTAAATAACAGTTCTACAATCTTTCATTTATACTAGCAAGCAGTCAACCTTATCAAAAAAATGCATCCAATAAAAGGCTTATTGTTTTGCAGAAATAATTGCACCAATTACCAAAGCAGTTCTACGATTGTAGTTTCACAACTATCCGGAGTTATCTGCAAATTATAGATGTCATATATTTTAAAGCTATTGAAAGTTTAAGTAGATCGCTCCTTATTTGTCCCTGGAAGCACATATAATTTAATGACATTCTTTCTGCATCATTTCCATATTGTTGTGATAATGATCCTACAATGAAGAGTGATAGTGGAGCTGGGGAAGCTCGAATAGCATGCCAGGTTCGGGTCTGGGCATCGCCAAAATAACCGCCGACCTATAAATGGCCCGTGCAGCCAAAAATGTCCGACGAAAAAAACCCCGTGTAGAGGGAGTGTCCGTTAAAATACGCTCCAAAGTACCAACGCTGCGTACGATGCCGCCCTTAACGGTTGCGTTGGGTGCCAACTCAGGTGTCGGCTCGTCACTTGACTGTGGTTTTAAAATATGACACCCGTCGCCAATATTCCTCGAGTAGCTCTAGTGCGAAGATAATTCAAACTAAACTAAACTGAAAAGCGATAGTAAGGAGTCAAAAAGTAGTTTAACATGGCTAAACTGTTACAAATGTGGCGCTGGTTTCACTAAAAACATAGTTAGTAGTATCTGCAACTGTTGTGGCGTGGAAGGTTTAATCATATTGTTTTGGGATTTTATTATGAAATTTCTCAGGTTATTGCTTTCAAATCCTGAAAAATAGTTCAGTCTAACACAGAAATTATGTTGAAAAATTACACCACATAATTTTTGAAGCTACTAGAAACCCTTATTGAGGCCCAGTGGCCTAGTGGTAGTGCTTCGCATTGCCACGCCACAGGTCCGGGTATCGAGTCCCGGACTTGTCGAGGTTGACTCAGCCTTTCATATCTTAAGTGGGTCGATAAAATGAGTAACAAGCGTGCTTGGGAACTAAGCAATGGGGGTTCCGCGTGAGGCTGACCACCTTACCGGGACATATGCCTAGCACCCCAGATCCCTTGGTCACGTAAGCCGGAATGGGCACGACAGGCCTTAGTCCTCTAACGGGCTGTTGCGCCGAGGAGTTTAGTTTAATTTAGAAACCATTATTATGGTGAAACCATACTATATACCATTATTATGGAGAAACCATAAAATAAACCATTATTATAGTGAAACCATACTAGAAACTATTCTTATGGTAAAACCATACTAAAAACTATCATTATAATGAAATCAAGGCTTGGAAACAGTCTCACGATAGTAAAAGATAATCCAAAAATAATGGTACCGCATTACTACATACCAGCACTACTACATAGCAGCAATAAGTTGGATCATATTTTTTTATAACACCCTGTAAAATGAAATATGAATAAAATTAAAAACTAGCTAAAACGATACTTTCTAAGACCGGCCGTCAGATGGCGCTGATTTAACAATGAGACTAATTTTTAAGAGTTTTATCGAAAAATTTGACTAAAACAGCATCAGTGCCAGCAACTCCTAAAAAAACCAAGTCATTTTTTATATAAATAACAAAAGGTACAAGTCAGCTGCTTCGGTATCGATATTTTTGAAAATCTTGTACATTCCATTTTATACCTGCACGATCGTGATAGCTCGGTCTGAAAGGGTTATATGCACATTCCAACGCACGGTTTGTCGCATTCTCTATTTAAAGAATATTTAGGTGACGATTTGTGACGGCTATCACTTCCGCACCAAGTTTGACCAAATCAAATTGATTAATTACCAGACGAAATATGGCATAGTAGGTATTTCTCATCGATCATTGACAGATAAGCGGTATGTGCAGCAAAACCGTCCGACGAATAATTCCCCGGTTAGAGGGAGTTCAATATATAAGTTAAATATGCTACAAAGTACTATGCTGCGTATGATGTTCCCCTAAAAGTTGAGTTGGGCCATGGCCAACTTCAATAACAAGGCCAGAGAAGCTCTCCCAAACATGAACGTAGACGGAAATTTTGACGTCACTGTTCCAGTGCCGAAGATCGAAAAACTAGTTCGGACGCATTCGGAACCCTAAAATTGTGGTCAGCCGTGAACGAGTTGTTCCGAACAGGTTTCGAGACAGGTTGTCTCTATCTTCGGAACAACGTCACTCGGAACGATGACGTCAAAATTTCCGTCCCCGAGCTTGTTTGAGAAAGCTTCTTCGGCCTTAGTAGTTGAGTAGGCCGTGGTTGGGCCCCCTATTCAGGTGTCGTCCCGTCATTTGAGTGTGTTTCTAAATTTCGACGACCGCCCGGCCAACTTCAATAACAAGGCCAGAGAAGCTTTCCCAAACATGAGCGTAGACGGAATTTTTGACGTCACTGTTACGAGTGCCGAAGATCGAGAAACTAGTTCGGACGCATTCGGAACCCTAAAAATGTGGTCAGCCGTAGGAGTGGTTCCGAACAGGTTTCGAGATAGGTTATCTCCATCTTCGGAACAACGTCACTCGGAATTATGACGGCAAAATTTCCGTCCCCGAGCGTGTTTGGAAGAGTTTCTTTGGCCTTAGTAGCTGAGTAGGTCGTGACGACCGTCGCCTACAGACATCGTGAAGCTCCAAGGCGGCGATATTTCAACTTAACTCGAATCCTAACCGCATCAAGTTTGACTAATCACTTGGAATAGCTGCCATACTTGATGAAATATAGGATTGTATCACATCGACTTTTGTAGTTCCTTTCTGAAATTTTATGCCTAGCCTTGTTCTCTAGGATGCATTGACTCAAACCACTTCCACACTAACCCCTCCGTGTAAACCTATTACCATTTTGTTTCCTTAACGTGAAGCTCCATTGTTCTGATAATGGCTAAGCAACAAAGCCCTTTTCTGGCCCTGATATTCTTTCGTCATTCTGGGCCTCGACCGGAATCGCAGTTAGTTTCTTGAAAGAAATGGCTTTTTTTAGGGCCCTGTGTATTTATATCTTTGGTCCTTTGTTTTTGAACAATAAGAGGTTTTTTTATGCAAATTGAGTGGGAAGGAAATGTTTTTTTTGTTATTATTATAATGGATGTTCTAAGTACCAGTAAATATCTTATTCTTGAATAAAGATTTTAGTATTTTTAAATAAGTAACCGATCATATTTGTTATTCTGTTAATAATTTTGAAGTTCTTTTTTTTAAGTATTCATAAATTATGAATACAAAAGTTTGGTTTGGATGTTATACAGTGTATATACATTAAAATTCTTATAAATGTTAATAAAGTATGTCTTTGCGTTTTTTTCTAAAAATAATTACGACTAAAATTTTTAATTTTTATGTAGTAAATAAATATTTATTACAATGATTATACGATGATTTGATGAAAAGTCAATATAAGTTTAAAATGCACATTTTTATGATACATATTTAGAAATTTTGGAGCAAAATTGCACTGGAATACATGAACTTTCTAGCTGCCACTACTATTTGGAGCGTTGAGTTACCACTTTTGCGGTGTATCAAAGTTATTGATAACACAAAATTGGTAAATTTTCGCTTCAAATAGTAGTGGCAGCTAGAAAGTTCTAGGATTCCAGTGCAATCTTGCACTAAACTTTTTAGCAGTATACATCAAATTTTAAATAAAAGCAAGAAGTAGTGATTGAAAGTTAAAATGAAAATTCAACATTTTCAACCGTCGTTAAGATCCCTGTTACTATAAATACTTGATTATGTTGCTCTTTCAATTTTGCCCTTTTGATTGGCATATTTTGTACATATATTGCAAATTTGCAATTGGCACATTTTTATATTAAATAGATTCAATAGATTCAAAAGATAGAAATGTTTTTTCGCTACTCACTTTTACCATTTTTTTCACACTTTCTGTGTACAAAGTTTAAGCTAAAAAAAATATATTATCTTAAATTACTTTTCCTTTTTTTTAGGCACTCCCGTCCATGAGTACCATGCAGTTGCCGGAGGCAGAGTTTCCATGCCCTGTAACATCACGGCTCCAACTTTGGACGACTCGGTTACTTTGGTCCTTTGGTACAAAGGGGACATGAAAGTACCAATATACACCTTGGATGCCAGGTATTCAAAATATTGAGCACTAAGATCTAGAAAGCTTAAATTTAAGAGGACTGTCAGTCCATAGAGCTAATGCATTAGTTTGAAATCACAACTTTGCAAAAATAATTGGTTTGCCATGTTATCCATTCTCACCAGGTATTGGAATCATCATAACATCCATTTAAAACAAAATTGAAAAGAAAATAACATCTGGTTATTTAATTATTAATTAATAAAGTTTTAAAATAGTGTCGCCATCTGCTGTAATTTTTGGCATTTTAAAACTTCAAAAATATATAATTAAATAGCTATATAACATTTTCGTTTCAAATTTGTTTCATTTTAATGTTATGTTGATTCCCATACCTGGGGAAAAAGGGCTAACATGGCAAAGCAAAACTAATGCACAAAACTAATGCATGATTTCAAAACTAATGCATTAGCTCTATGGGACTGACAATCCCTCTTAATGTTGCTGTAACAATTTGACCATTGTTCCACTACAAAAATTTAATTTTACAGAGATTTTTAACTGGATGAAATATACAGGGTGTCCGTAAAAGAATGTCCAAGTTTCAAATTGTAATAGTATTGTGGTTGAAGTGTAATTGTAATGTGGTTGAAGGTGACGAATAAAGAATAACTCCAACAGTTTCAGATAAGCGCTTGCGCTTGTACCGCTACATCGTTTTCACAGTTGCAGTGTCATCTATTCAAAATGGCGACTTCTAAGCGTAAAGAATTGCATTTTCGTTTGGATGTGTGCTGTATCACTAAAGGCGCACACATTAAGCACTTATACAAAAAAACTAGGTTAGTTTTCCTCCAATGTCATGTATGATTTGTTATATTAAGTATAAAATAAAGTCCTGTAATATATAATTACAACTAGGACATTCTTTTACGGACACCCTGTTTATTTTTAACGATGCATGGTTACATACATTTAAAAGTTACAAAAATATTAAAAATATTTTTACATTACAATATATTTACATAGTGGTGGACGAAAATAGTTTTCTTTACGTCAGACACCGTGATAAAAAAAGTTATTTTAAATCTATTAAAATATATTTACCAGATAGTTTTACATACATGAATAAGAATTAAAAATATATTTCCACTGAAAAAAAAATGTATTGAAATCAAAACCTTGCAAACAAAGCAAATTTGTGTGGTTGACACCGTGGAATTTATCCAATTTCTGTATTAAACTTCATTTCAATTCAGTTTAGTGTTAATTATTAACAATTTTCACCCTATTTATATATTTTGGAACATCAACTTTAGAACGAAAGATTCGAAACAAACACTGTTAAAAAAATGGAGGGGAATGCTTATCCATTTCCAGATTTTTTTTCCAATACCAGTTAATTTTTTTTAAACCTAATACCGAAAATATGGTGCAACATTTCACCTCACAGCCGCTGCAGCTACTAGGAACCACATTTTTGTTGAAACCAAGCTCTATATTTTTAAGTATACATTGAATTAATACATTCGATTGATTGCAAAATGTCCTTGTAAGCATTGATTTTTAAAGACTAATAAAATTCATAATTTTAACAAACAGCAAACTGTTCAAAAATACCTAAAACAACTGATTCTTAAGGAGGAATGGGCGCGCGGGTCTCCAAAACAAAGTGCATCAGTGTTAATCTTATGGAGAATTTTTTTTTTTCTGCCACATTTCTCCGGCTGTATTGAATTTTTTTACAAGTGGATTTTTTATGTGATAAATGTAGCTGACTTACAGGTCCCGACCTTCCCACTTTTTGAAATTGGTTCGAATATTTTTTTTTAATTTTCAATGAATAATTTTACACAAAATATTAGAAGCAATTTGAAAAAGTGGTAAGACAGAGATCTGTAAGTTATCTACTTTTATTATTTAAAAAAAACCGTTTGTAAAAATATTCAATACAGCCGGAGAAATAATAGTTTTTTCGCTATTGGATTAACATTGAGGCACTTGAGTTTGGAGACCCGCGGTCCAGCGCGCCCATTCCCCCTTAAACTCTATTAAAATTCTAAATAATACTATTCTTTTCAGAAGCCATGCAAATACTGTCACAGTTAACTTGACAAATTTTTTTACACCACAGGAAAGGACCCATGGAGAAGTCCAAACACTTCCCCAGCGCCAGCCAAAAATAACCAAATTAGGCATTTTTTGTTTTTAAGTTCATTAGAATCTCTAATTCTTCCTCTTTAAAATGATGTACAGTTTGTACTGATACTCCACTCTAATAAACCTTTAAATTCAATTTTCTTAAAACTTAAATTTTCTCATGTGTTACTTTGCTTTAACAATGATAACTAAAGTTAAAATTAACATTTTGTCAAACGAATTATTTATTTGTGCAATAAGTTGGGGGAGGGCGTGAATCAAAAAAGATTTGGTTTTTAAATTAATTTTATATTGCATGTCAAAGTTATTTTTTGTCCTAAAAATGAATTTTTTAAGGTTGCTTATTATAAAGAATTATAAATAGAAACCTAAAAGAGCCACAAACTTGGTTTGAGGTTCACGCCTTCAGAATGAATTGGTGATTAATTTGCATGGTAATTTTATAGGTCTAAGTTCATTATTTCTTGAGTTATGAGTGTTTAAAAAAACATGCTAATTAATGCATAAAATGCTAATTAATATTAACATTTTAATTTAAAAAAAATACTTTTGCACGTACCCTCATACACTTATGAATTTTATCAAATATAAAAAAAATTGGATTTTTAGGTGAAATATTAGAAAAAAAAAGTTCAAGTGTATACGTACACCTTAAAAAAGGTCATACAAAAAACATTGATTGCAACATTTCACTTAAACATTTTTTCCCCACTAGGAAAGGACCCGTGGAGAAGTCCAAACACTTCCCCAGCGCCAGACTAGGGCGCAGGGTGCATTTTGACCTGCATGTCAAGACTCCAGGTCTCACCATCGACCCTGTTAAAGGGGAAGATGAGGGGGTGTACAGGTGCAGGGTGGAGTACAAGAGATACAGGACGCTCAGCTACATGTACGAGCTCAGAGTCATTGGTAAGTAGTTAGTTATTGTTTTTATTAGTGTTGTTGAGGGGATACGGTACCTAAAATGTTATTTTTAGGAATAATAACAAAAACTTCTAAATTATAGTGTTATGAATATTATAGTGTAATGAATTATAGTGTGCTGAATTAGCAAAAAAGCCTTAGGGATTATCAAACACAAGAATTGAAAAACGCGAAACAGAGAAAACAGGTTGAAAGCAGACGAAATACGTATTCAAACTTTTAGGAATGACTCCAGAAGATGTTTATTAACTTTTTTCTACAGAAGTTATCATTATCAAACTTTCAGTAAATGTTCATAAATATATTGTAAATAATAAGAAGTAAAAACTGAAAAATCGATATTTTGACCAATTTTTGGGTACAGTATCCTAAGAATTTCTTTTGAATATATTTTTAAAGAAATTTAAAAATGAATACAAAAAAAGTATTTACGTGCAAAATATTACGTGTTTTTAATGATAGTTGTTGCATAATGTTCTATAAAAAATGACGTAACGTTAATAGACAAAAATAAACAAACATCACCATCAAATTTGAAGAGTACAGGGGAAAAACCGCTTAACTTAGTCGTAAACTTTCCTCATCAGGCCTCTTTGGCGATGAACGCGAGTCATCGCCTAAACTGGTGTCAGGAAATCGGTTACTCACTTTGTTTTTCTCTCGCGGCAACCCTGATTTACGCCAGAGATCAGCGGACACGAGTCACACGTTTGTACCGCGAAAGAAGAACCGAAAGGAAAACCGGTTTTCTGTCGCCAATGTCCGCCAAGCAGATACAATTACGGAACTACTCCTAATAAATAAAGCGGTTCTTCCCCTGTACTCTTCATTTATAACAATTATTTTGAGGAACACGGCAACTTTTTACTTACACGATAATCTTATTAAGTTTTTTTTTTATTAAAACGGCTAAGTCTTTTATGTCAAAATATGTTTTGGAAGGCTTTTATATTGTTTGAAATGGTTTTATATTTTTTTTCTTCCAACTCATTCTGATGAAAAGTATAAAAATGCGTTAAACGAACGGTGATGTAGTTAGGATAAAAGCACTTAGTTTTGATGTTTATTAAGAAATATGTGCGGGAAAAATATAAATTAACTAAAAAAAAGTAAAAAATGTGGATTTTTTTAGCAAATTCAACTATTAATTAAATTTTAATATTTATGTTTCAAAGGCAAACTTAAAGGCCTCTTTGATTATTTTTCCATTATTGATCGTAATACACGTGTCCTTTCGTACAGAAAGGACGTATATTACGATCGATAATGGAAAAATAACACCAATATTTTAATTTCTATGCACAATATTTTAGAGGTACAATAGGACTCTAATTATCCGAATAAATTGAGAACAGTTACCATTCGGTAAGGGGGATGGGGAGCCCTGTCGGTTAGGCATTCGCCTAGCATGCGGAAGGTCCCAGGTTCGGGTCCGGGCATCGCCAAAATAACTGCCGACCTATAAACGGCCCGTGGAGCCTTAAAATGTTCGACGAATAATACCCAGTGTGGCGGGAGTGCACGTTAAATATCCTTCAAAGTCCTAATGCGGCGTACGATGTCGCCCTTAACGGTTGCGTTGGGTGACTACTCAGGTGTCGGCTCGTCACTTGACTGTGGTTCTAAAATACGACGTCGTCGCCAATAGCCCTCGTGTAGCTCTAGTGCGACGATAATTCAAACTAACCTAACCATTCGGTAAGACAGCAATTTGGATAATCAGTATTTTTAATGTATATTTAAACTAATTACCATTTACAGTCCCTGGACAAATTATTAGACGCACTGTATTTTTTTAGTAATGATGAAAACATAGCAAAGAATGCCATATCATTAAAAAAAGATGTCGATATATGTATTAAGTATAGCAGATAGTATTTTCTATTCAATAGCTTAAGTTTAGGAACACAAATGTCCTTCCAAAGGTGTTTTGTTCATCATTGATTGATACATGAAATTTTGCAGTGCGTCTAATAATTTGTCCAGGGACTGTAGGTTAGAAGCTAAAAACTATTTATTACACAGAACCAATACTAAATAAATACATCAACCAACCGAAAAAAAAAAACTTAATTCCTAAAAGAGACAATTTCCATCAAACCTAAAAAAATATATTTTTGTCATGGGAATTAAAAGTAAACCAACACAAAATGAAATAAGTTTAGAGTACCAAATCCAATAAATAAGTCCCGTGTGAGTCAAAGGGTCTTTTATGGCAGCCATGTTTTCTCTGTAATAATAGAATTTATGATTGTCAGAGTCGGGATCATTTTATGTTTAGGGGGATCGAGTCATCTCTCTGTAGATGTAATCGGAGTAGATTTCCATCCGGATTATGAACCGTTCAAAGTATTTGACAATATTTGATGTACTAACTTATTCTGTTTCTGATAGAAAAAAAAGTTATTTTTTATGAAAGAAGTCTTTGAAACTACTGAAAATTCATTACTTTTACACGTCAATTGTACAGTTGAATGGATGAAATAAAATAATACCATTGGATTTCGGATAATCGGAGGTCGGGTAATAGAAGTCCTACTGCACACCTTCATATACACAGGGTTCGTACGCCTCCTGAAATTTCTGAAAAACTCCTGGATTGCATTATTTTTTTAAGGGCCCTTATAACTCCTGAAATTAGTGTCTTAACTCCTGATATTTTTTTTCCCTCTCCTGAAATAAATTGACAACACAATTGTTTTTCTCCGTTTACTTTATTCAGAATAAGTCTACTGCGCATGCACAGTAGAAAAGTAGAGTTGGGACATTGTGATACTAGTTATTGTCCCATAATGCACTGCAAAACTCTTTAGCAGATTTTTTTCCTTCTGTTTCATCATTTGAAGTGCTTTGAAGTCAGTAGACTAATATGATAATAAACAAATGTATTCAATTTTACTCCTCGTTACCTCCTGAATTTCCATTGCTGCACTCCTGAAAAACTCCTTAGAAACTCCTGAATTTTACTATCATAGGTAGAGTATGAACCCTGTATACACTACTCACAAAAAAAAACCTTCATCATAACCATCATAATCCTTCCCAAAACCAAAAAAACTCGCCGAATAATAATCCCATAGGTAACAAATGACTTAGGTCAAAAGTAAGGTCTACATCTACATCAACTTGGGCAACGGAAGACACGGAAAAAACATCAAGGATAGATCATATGTTAAGTCTACATCATCATCTACTGCCTCCCAGTATCTGGGACACAGATGATTTTTGGTTTTTTTGGAGGAGCAGTTTGTGGGTGTTCAGTTCATGTGTCTTATGTTGTGTTCTATATAAGTTATTTTGTTGTGATATAACTATGTTTGTTTGAGAGTTTTTGTGTTTTCTTTGATTGTGGTTGGGTATTTTTTTTTCGCTGTAACTTGTTTAGTTGGTTTCATTATATAGATGTAGTTTGTTTTCTGTTGTTTAGTGTTCGTATGTATTAACAAAGTTAAATTAACAATTAAACGCGTTTTATTTTACTTTTTATTTTGATGGTTTTTCAAGTTGATATCATAAATTTGAAAATTAACTTACTTACTTTAGCAAAATTGTTAGCATGCGTTGCGTTTTAAAATTTTAAATAAATAGAAGTGCATATGTTATATTATACACATTAAAATAACTTACACACTGAAACATATTGAATCGATTGAAGCTTATTAAACACATTGAAAAATTATACACATTGATTACGTTAAACACATTTAGAACCTTATAAATATAGATAACCTTATAAATATTGATAACCTTATAAATATTGATAACCTTATAAATATTGATAACCTTATAAATATTGATAACCTTATAAATATAGATAACCTTATAAATATAGATAACCTTATAAATATAGATAACCTTATAAATATAGATAACCTTATAAATATTGATAACCTTATAAATATAGATAACCTTATAAATATTGATAACCTTATAAATATAGATAACCTTATAAATATTGATAACCTTATAAATATTGATAACCTTATAAATATTGATAACCTTATAAATATTGATAACCTTATAAACATTGTTAACATTTTCAACATGGATAATATTAAACAAATTGATAATTATAATAAAGACAATGGTAACCTGAAACTCAGAGATAAATTAAATACAATGATAACCTTAAACACAAAGATAACATTAAATACAATGATAACCTGAAATACAGAGTTAACATTAAATACAATGATGACAGAGGACACATTCAAAACATTATACACTGTGGCAATAATAAATACATTGAATACATTGATAATATTATACTCATTGATAACATTAAATAAATTTGATTCAGCTAAGTATGTCAAATAACAGCTTACAAAAACCAATGAATTCTTCTTCCCCAACTTTCTTACTCGGTATTTGATGGGGCCCCGTACCGCGATACCATTTCTTTTTTCCCACCCTATTTCGGGAGCGAGTTTGAGAAATGGGCTTTTTTGGTGATGGATGATCGCCAAAAGGAGCGATAAAAAATGCACCTAGGAATCTGCCACTTTCTCGCTTGACACATTTAATAAATTCATATGGTCCTTTGGCGAATATGTAGGGGGGAGGAGGGGGCTTTTTAGCTTTGGGCAAGCGTGTGAAAAATGTTAGATTAATGTTCAGTTTTGTTTTAGTTCTTTCTTAGATTTTGTGGTATTTGGTACGGAGGAGAATTTGTTTTAGGACAGGAGTGTTTGAAAGTCGAATATATATGCATGGGGATTTTGTGTTTACATATATGTGATAATGTTTTTGGGTTTTGTTTAGTAAAACTGAGTTCATAAAAGTTTGCATTGTTAATTACTCGTGTTTATACGTGTTTGCACAAATTCAGCGATTTTTTTTTATGAATATCTTAGATTTAATTTTGTCTATAATTTAAACTTCACTACACTCTTAAAACAAACGAGCGGTTTTAACTCAGTCTGAGTTAATTTCCACTCTTTTCCGGTGCCGAAAATGCACTTCCCCTATAGGAGTGGATTTCACTCTTTTTGCGGAGTGAGTAAAAGAAATAAAAGAAAACAATCTACGTCCTACACTCTTAAAACGAGAGGTTTTAACTCAGTCTGAGTTAATTTCCATTCCTTTCCGTGCCGAAAATGCACTTCCCCTATAAGAGTGAATTTCACTCTTTTGTTTTAGGAGTGTACTTAAAAGGCTGGTTTCGAATGACTGTTTTATTTTTGATTCAAAAAAATCTGACATGTCTAAAAAAAACAAATTTCTTCCTTCAGAACACACATAGAAACTTGTAATATAACATCTTAAACTAGAAAAAACAAGCTCACTTCGCCAAAAAATTTCAGAAATTTCCAAAAAATTTCATCTCCCAACCCTTCAGTCAAAGGTTAAGGTTAAGTATAAAAACAGTCACTGTCACCGCAAAACTGCACCGCTTAACTGTTTCGAACAGCTACAAAGGTTCATTCGAAAAATATTTTCGACATGAATACTAAAAAAGCATGCGAACAAACTATTTAAAACTGCCTAAAATGTAATGCTTCTAATTGTCCTCTTTCATTTACTTTAAAATGCTGAGTCTCGGTATTTGGCACTCTTGTTTTATTTAGAGTTTTAACATAGAAACCTAAAATGGCTTAAATTTTAAAAACGTACTTAAGGGGACAGGAAACATATCGAAGCTTCAAAATATCAAATTTTCATTTTAACTTTCAATCACTGAAATTAATATTTACGAAATTTTTAACGGACCTGAATACGGTGTTGGAGTTTACAAATTTGGTAGTTAATTTCAATATAACTTTGTTTCCAGCTTCATACCTCATTATTTTAAAACATCGATATTTAGCTTTTAGGTACACTTTCCAGCACAACTATTGCGTGTATCTAAAAATAATTTTTTAAAGAAATAAAAAAAGTCTATTTAACACAATGAACCTCAAGTTTGACGATAAAACATTCATAATTTTAAGTTATTAACGTAAATAGAAATTTTGCGCATTTCTTAAATTAGAAAAATCGTCTTATTTTTACTCACTTAATATAATTTTGGAATATTTTTGGTTTACTGTGTTAAATAGACATGTATACGACATATATCAACCCTTCTAGTAAAAAAAAAAATGAGAAAAGTGTATATTAAGGCTGAAAATTGGTGTTTTTTGGAAAAATGACATTTAAAGCTGACAACAAAGTTATATTGGAATTAACTACCAAATTTGCAAAATCCAGCCCCATATTCAAATATGCATCATAGAAGTTTTTTCGTAAAGGTACGATTCAGTATTTATAGTTGCAATGAAAATTCGATATTTTGAGTGGTCGTTTTGTTCCCTGTTACCTTAAGTGAAGCTATCAATGTTAGTCATATCCTTCATAGTTCACTTGAAAGTGCTAAAAAGAATTCCATGGGCTATGTGTTCCTGTCATTTTAACGACTTGGCTACGCAGGGCATCTTAAATTGGCCTAAAACAAAATAGAAATATTAATGAATCTCACAGTCATTAAGTTAAGTTTGATTAAAAATTAAAAATTTGGTCTCCAACAAATATCTAATATGTCTCTGGAAATAATTCATATCGATCCCCCTGATAACATACGTTGTTGTTGTTGTTACTAATGCCACTTGGAAACCCAAGTTCTACCAGCGGAACGGGTAAGGATTAAGGCAAATGGGTGCGGTTCCTGAGGAGAGATGCCCGTGTAGAGACTACACGCAGGAATCCGACTTGGCATCGTGCTGACAGATGCTGCCATCTATCGCCACCTCCGCAATTTAGACATGTCCCTGAAGGGAAGGGAAATAGTCTCCAGGTACCTGTACCCGTAGGAAGCTGCTGCGCCATGACCGCCCACAGGACTTTCGGACCCACAGATTTAACGAGCACGTACTCCGCATATACTCGATGGGTCTTCAGTGGTATCGGGACTCGATCGCGGGAACTTCCGATTCCGAGAGTGAGGCCTTAACCACTAGGCTATCCACGGCCTCTGATAACATATAACCGACTTCACTGCACATTACCACAAACTACTTATTAACACTTCCGTTTCGTAATCAAAATCATGAGCAACACCATATTCTTAAGGACCTTATAATTTGAAACGAGCAATTATAATTTCCTTAGATAACTAGCTATGTTGTTTGGGCAATGTTGTATGCATCATTTTTGTTTAAAAAAATTTTATACACACATTTTTTGGATTAATGCCCCAGAATTGCAACTATTTGTGAGGCATGTCTTTTTCCACCTATACATGTATTTCTAATTATATAAAAAAAAACTAATGTTTGGCGCACTATATTAAAAACAGATCTCTGGCTTCTTGAAACTTCCCTAAATTTCACACCAAAATACACTCTTTAACATCGATTTATTAACCAAACAGCTCGCCTGCCTCCTGCCTTACAAAGCTGGTTTTATATATACATAACAATTCAACAAAAAATTGCATAAACATAAGAGAGATTTCTTTTAAACATAAACTCAATAACAGTGACGTAACTAAAATTTAGAACAAATTGGTAGGCAAAACATCTAAGAATTAACAACTATGGGCATTACCCTGCGTCCTTGCGCCATTAAACTCAAACATCCATCCATCTAATGATATAAAATGTAACCCATCTAACTGTTTTCAATATTCTTCTCTCATTGTTTCCTTGAATCTTTTTATTTAAATACTAAGTTCCTAGAAATGTTTGGTTGTCAATTCAGGTGCCGATTGGTAACTTGAATGTGGATATAAATCTGGACACCCGTCACCAATAGTAATGGAAAACTCAACTCCCTAAAATCTCCCTCAACTCCCTTAATATAACTCAACTCCCTAAAAACGTGAATAAACATTATGGACTCCTTCAAGTTTTGACCCAGAATTTGAAAATAATGAATATTTACAGAAGTTGTTGTGCAAATACATAAGTTTTATCTAACGTTTAATTTCTTATTTCTAAATTGTTGACATTCAGATCAGTCATTTAGTTCTAAAAAAAATACCTTCTACAACATACTTCTCAGCTGGGAAATCAACTACTTCCCCCTCTTCAATTCCCATAAGATTATAGGGACAGTTTTAAGTTACACTGTCTTAAATTTTAACTTTATAAAAAAAAATTTATTACTTAAAACCTACCCCGTCAATTTGATATAGTAAGTAAAAGAAGACAGAAAGTAGAGTCATTCTTTTCTACTACTTTAAACATACAACGGGAGGATATGGTAATAGCTCTGCGGTTTTGTTTTCATGTCTCTCGAATTACTTTTGTTGATATTCGAAATTGAGTTTTCTAAGAATAAGGTATTTTAGTTGTTATTTTTTAAATTTACAGCTTCTTGCTGTGCTCTTGGTTGTTTTAATCATTTATCAAGGAAAACTTGCATTGAAAGAAGTTGGAATTTAAAAAAAAAAAAACAACTAAAATATTCTCTTCGAAAACTCACTCCCGAATACCAAAACAACAGTAATTCGAGATACATGAAAACAAAACCGCAGAGCTATTACCATATCCTCCGTGAAACAACCCCACTAATCTGTATATTTGTAATAAATTACTTCACTAATACATTAAATCAGTGCCACACGTGCATCTTTATAACAATAACTATCGACATAAAAATTCTTCTTTCAAAACCTCTCTTACCAAAGTTGGGTGTTTACACGTTTTACAAATCAAATCATCTAGAACCCTTCTCAAAGTCATTATTCCAGCTAACTAGCCCACTAATAGAGGCATCATCTCACAAATTTTATTCACAACCCTAAAAGTAAGAAAAAAAGCCCTCAAAGGCCGAAACGAGCGTTTTCTTATCTAAGTTGTTTCACGAGAATGTTTTAAGAGTATCTGGGACGGTGCATGGATTCGCTGGTACTATTTGAATATTCATGCTCATTAGAGATTCTATGCGCTCGCTGCCTTGGAGGGACTGATTTGACTTGAGGCTTCGAAATCACGGAGAATCTGATAATCGTGAATGGCCGGGGTTGGCGTTTGGCGGGAATGTATCTGCCAGTTGGCGTTCTCGAGAAACATTTCCCGAATTTCCCGAATATTTCCCAGTCCCGAAACATATTTTTATATATGTCAAATAAGTCGACATGGAAACTTCGGAGCAATTAAAGATCGTTTATTTAGTAACTAGTCATCGAGAGATAGTTGATTTGTCGTCTGCAGTCGACGAGAGAGTGTCATCGAATGCCCACAAAAATGGCGCAAAATCTCGAGCCCTGCTTCACTGACCAATCAGAGTCATGAGAAAGTTTGAAAGATCAACTTTAAAAATGTCTAAAAAATGACTAGTTTCTGTGGGAACGATTGATCTAGGCGACTGTTTGTCGCCGACGTGGTATGGTTGGGAATGTTAAAGTACTAACTGATATTAAAGATATAAGAAAAATATAATTTAAGTTATTAAGTTTAATTGAGGTACAAAATATAAGATTTTGAGGGGGTTAAGTTATAATATGTCATATTAAGTTATAATATGTCATATATTTGGTTAAAATACAGAAGCAAATGAAAATTTCACTTCAAAATTCTTTTACGATTTTATTTTGAAGATAAACATTTATTGAGTTATAGAATTGATGCTTCTTAGATGAACCCATATATATTCCATTTAAGACTTTTGTAGTTTAAATGATAGATCATTTGATTTGAAAAAGCTCGTAAAATAAAAGCTACGTTAAGTAAACATTATATTTTTACGTTATTTAAAATGAAAGTTAAAAATTAAAATGTTTTAATGAATTATTCTTTATGACGACTCTATTTGAAGAATGGATTATTCTTTAAGAATCTTGCTTGAGATTTGTTAAATATGTTAAATAAGGAGGCTAATCATTAATAGCCCGTATGCTGCTCTAGTGCGTCTTAATTCAACAGCAATTTCGTTTTAAAATTTAAACTATTTTTTTTTACCTTGGCATGCCATTTGGCGAGAAAACTTCAGTTTCGAATGTTTTTTGTCAAAAGTAACCCAAAATGAAGCATCCAAAAGCACTGCAATCTTAAAGATTCAGTTACTGAAGCTGGAAACCTTATCGGAAGATTTCATGCGTGTAAAAAAGTTTTTAATGGTCTGATATCTCTCTTATCTTAGATAAAGACAAGATGACTTCTTTACTTCTTTATATTTCATCCTAGGTGAAATTTAGTATCGAGTTTACTTGACATCGAATAAGCTAGGGATTTCCCGCGGCGGAATACAGCCAATCAAAAACTTCGTTTTATGTAAGATGCGATTCGGTTGGTTGACTTCGTGTTTGTAAGCGAAGAGTCGTGATTTGATTGGGTAGTTTGAAAGGTTTTCTCCAGTAAATGCGTCATTTATTGAGTCTTGCATTTAAAGGGTTTTTAGTTTGGTGAATGAATAAATATTTCATGAATAGAAACCCGTAAAAATATTTTCTAGAAATTTGTCGAGCATGTTTCTAAGTGGTATTAAGATTTATGTTATTTGAAAGGTGTGTTTTCTGAAGGTGTGTAATGAATAAAATATATACTATTTATAAATTTTGTGCATTTGAAAAATAAAAACGATCCTGAATTTTAACTGATACTACACTCTTAAAACAAACGAGCGGTTTTAACTCAGTCTGAGTTAATTTCCACTCCTTTCCGTGCCGAAAATGCACTTCTCCTATAAAAGTGAATTTCACTCTTTTTCGAAGTGGGTAAAAGAAGTAAAAGAAAACAATCTGCGTCCTACACTCTTAAAACGAGCGGTTTTAACTCAGTCTGAGTTAATTTCCACTCCTTTCCGGTGCCGAAAATACACTTCTCCTATAGGAGTGAATTTCACTCTTTTGTTTTAAGAGTGTAGACTTGCAATTAAATTATTTTCATTCCGAATTCTAAAAGAATTTATCTTCTATCAATTATGCTGGAAAAAAATGGTTGTGACAAATTCCCTAATGGAAGCGAGGGAATGTGGAGCCTAGTCGGTAAAGGCGCTTAAATTGCTAACGAAATCTCCCAGGGTTGAGCCCGGTCATTAAGGCGACGCGGTACCCAAAAAAAGTACCCAAATCCGCGTTTGGTACCGCGGTACCCAAATCCAGTATTTTTATCGCTAGCATTCAACTTAAACTATTTTTACAAAGAACTAACATTCAATAAACATATACGAAAGAATGGTAAATATTATAACGCGTTTTTTTTAATTAAAAAAATTTAAAATTTTAACGTTTTTTCAGAATGTTACTCCTCCTACAATTTAAAGAATTTTGTAATGGATTTTTTTTCAAAATGTTCCCAAAACATCTATTAGTAAAAGTTGGTATGGATATTGAGCTATATGTTTCAAAAAAAAGTTATGTAGCTTTATGCATAAAAATGGCAAAAAAAAATGTAAATTTTCACGTTCACCATTTTAAAAAAAAATCTATTCATACTAGACCTTATCCCATACCAACTTTTGTTAAACGCATATCTTTCAACACAGGGAAAAAATTTTGGAGCTCTACATTAATTTACCTAAAAGCCTTAGGGTTTTAACCATTCACAAGCTGTAAAAATTAAAAATTTAAAAAATCAACCTAAAATTTCAAAAACCATTGTACCAAAACACTATATCATTTTCAATGAACCTCTACCATTATAAAAGAATCCTTCTTTTTTGTAATATCTTTAGCTCACAGCATTCGAACATGTTTAATTATTTTCTGGGCAGCCCTAAATTTTGGGTAATGCGTCCCCTTAACAAAATAACTACCGATCTATAAACGGTTTGTGCAGCCAGAAAACTTGAAGAATAATTCCTCTTGTTAAATATGCTCCAAAGTCCCAACACAACTTACTATGTCTCCCTTAAAAGTTGCATTTGGATGCGTACCCAGGTGTTGGCTCGTCACTTAATTCTAAATCACGAGCCAAAAGCTCTCGTGTAGCTCTAGTGTGAAGATAATTCAGCCCAACCTACATGTATGTGACCAGAGCTTAGGACTAAGCACTCCAAATAATATAACCACCATAATTTATCTTTTAAATTTCTGTTTTACTAAAAAAACCAACCCACAACTCTCTAACAACAAGTCCATCATCATATCCCCCAAAACAAAACTAAATTAGTGAAGAAAGATAAGGAAATCAACAAGAATAAATAATTGATAGAAACCGAAAAAAATCGTATTCATGGGAAACCCAAAACAAGATTCTAAGATGCAAATTGCATGTCAATCGATAGACTAGAGCATCGGGTGAATTTGTTTTAATGGAATAGATGGTACTGTTGTTTTGGGTTGTTTGGTCGTGGATGTTTTGAAAAATGTGTTAGTGTAAAAGTTATGTGGGTGTATACCCTTCATAGGTAGGGGCTGAGGAGCCCAGTCGGTTAGGCATTTGCCTAGCATGCGGAAGGTCCCAGTTCGGGTCCGGGCATCGCCTAAATAACTGCCAACCTATAAACGGCCCGTGCAGCAAAAATGTTCAACGAATAATACCCCGTGTGGGGGGAGTGCACGTTAAATATCCTTCAAAGTCCTAACGCTGCTTACGATGTCGCCCTTAACGGTGGCGTTGGGTGCCTACTCAGGTGTCTGCTAGTTACTTGACTGTGGTTCTAAAATACGACGCCTGTCTCCAATAGCCCTCGTGTAGCTCTAGTGCGACGATAATTCAAACTAACCCTAACCTAACCCTTCATAGGCAACCTGCGAGCCACATGTGGCCCTTTGACGATTTATTGTGGACTTTCGCACTTTTTAAAGAAAAACTTATAAACTCTATAAAACCAAAAAAAATGAACACTTCTATAAGTCATTTTTTCTTTAAAATTTTGGCTTTACTGAAAAAAATCTATCCACTATTCTTTAACACTAAGTCTGTCATCATATTAATAAAAACAAAAATAAATTAGTGAAGAAAGATAGGGAAATCAACTAGGATAAATAATTGATAGAAACCGGAGAAATTTATATTCATGGGAGACGCAAGACCAAGATTCTAAGAGACAGACTACATGACAATAGATAGACTAGAGCATCGGGTGAATTTCTTTCAATAGAATAGATAATATTGTTGCTAATATTTCTCAATTCTAGTATCGTAGGATGGTAATAGAATTTCAATGGAGATATATTGTAATGGGTTTCAGAGTATATAGATTGTGTTGGAAGCGGGGTATTTTGGGTCTGGTTTTATATTTTTTATGGGCAGAAATTGCTTTTGGTTGTTTGGTTGTGAATGTCATGAAAGATGAGTTGATGGAAAAGTTATGTTGGAACTTCTGGCCGTGGACAGCCTAGTGGTTAAGGCCCCGTTCTCGGAATCGGAAGGTCCCGCGATCGAGTCCCGATACCACTGAAGACCCACCGAGTATATGCGGAGTACGTGCTAGTTAAATCTGTGGGTCCGAAAGTCCTGTGGGCGGTCATGGCGCACTTTCCCACGGGTACAGGTCCCTGGAGACTATTTCCCTCCCCTTCAGGGACATGTCTAAATTGCGGAGGTGGCAATAGATGGCAGCATCTGTCAGTACGATGTCTAGTCGGATTCCTGCCGTGTAGTCTCTAACGGGCATCTCTCCTCAGGAACCGCACCATTCGGCTTAATCCTTGCCCGCTCCGCGGGAAAGAGCTTGGGTTTCCAAAGTGGCAGTAGTAACAACAACAACATAATCTTCTTCAGCAACCTGCAGACCACGTGTGCCCCATATACGACATTTTGTGAACTTTCGCACTTTTTAAGGCAAAACTTATTTAAAATTTATGTTTTTCTACATAAAAAAAGATCTAATGAGCAATTCTTTAGTAAAACAAGTCTATCATTATATATCTCGAAACAAAACAAAAATTGTTTTGAAAGACAAGAAGAAAACAAGATAAAAAATTTATAGAAACAAGAATATTTTAATTCAAGGATTACTCAAGATTCTAAGAGACCGAGATCATTTCAATGGAATATTTATTTGACTAGTTTTACATTTATCAATCTAAATAAAATTAACGTAATCTATACCAACTATATCTTAAGATTTCTTTTACCAACAAAACAAAAAAACGTCTGTCATCATATCCTCTAAATGTAAAATAAATTAGTAAAGAACGATGGGGAAATCAACAAAATAAATTAGTGAAGAACGATGGGAAATCAACAAAATAAATTAGTGAGGAACGATGGGAAAATCAACAACATAAATTAGGGAAGAACGATGGGAAAATCAACAAAATAAATTAGTGAAGAACGATGGGAAAATCAACAAAATAAATTAGTGAAGAACGATGGGAAAATCAACAAAATAAATTAGTGAAGAACGATGGGAAAATCAACAAAATAAATTAGTGAAGAACGATGGGAAAATCAACAACATAAATTAGTGAAGAACGATGGGAAAATCAACAAATAAATTAGTGAAGAACGATGGGAATATCAACAAAATAAATTAGTGAAGAACGATGGAAAAATCAACAAAATAAATTTGTGAAGAACGATGGGAAAATCAACAAAATAAATTAGTGAAGAACGATGGGAAAATCAACAACATAAATTTGTGAAGAACGATGGGAAAATCAACAAAATAAATTAGTGAAGAACGATGGGAAAATCAACAAAATAAATTAGTGAAGAACGATGGGAAAATCAACAAAATAAATTAGTGAAGAACGATGGGAAAATCAACAAAATAAATTAGTGAAGAACGATGGGAAAATCAACAAAATAAATTAGTGAAGAACGATGGGAAAATCAACAAAATAAATTAGTGAAGAACGATGAGAAAATCAACAAAATAAATTAGTGAAGAACGATGGGAAAATCAACAAAATAAATAATTCATAGAAACTGGAAAAATTTGTATTCATGGCAAGACCCAAGAACCAGATTCTAAGAGACTGAGTACATAACAATAGATGTACTAGAGCATCCGGTGAATTTGCTTCAATGGAATAGATAGTGAAGCGTGGTGGTGACCGGTGTTGTAGATAATTAAATATTGGAATGATCAGTAGGTTTTTGTACGACATTTAATATAACTAACCACAGCACTCTAAACTACATAAAAGTAAATAACAAGTAAATCATGGCTTAGAACATCACATGTCCTTTTGGCTTGAAAGTAGGAGCACAAGTGATGTCTTGTTCGGTTAGAATCTCACTGGGAATGAATTTGTCCCGCCTTTATGAC
This sequence comes from Oedothorax gibbosus, assembly GCA_019343175.1. NCBI lineage: Eukaryota > Metazoa > Arthropoda > Arachnida > Araneae > Linyphiidae > Oedothorax > Oedothorax gibbosus. Next base: position 4,973,912 of record CM033274.1, read on the forward strand.
GCAGGGATTGGTTAAAAGAATATAGAAGAATTTATAATATTGGGTGAGAAATTTGATTGACAGAACTTTAGTTTTAGTTCGTAATTTTGAAGGATTCGTGTGCAAAGAGAAGTACCGTGTGCAAAAGTTTTACTTCCCAAAATGGGGTGCCGAAACCAAGAAAGTTAATAGAAATTAAATAAGATTCACCACAATAGTATTGTTGCTAATATTGTTGCAATAATCTAAGAGAAATCGTTTACATTTATCAATCTAAATCAAATTACCGTAATCAATGTAAACTGTATCTATAAGATCTGTTTTACTAACAAAACATTTGTAATTATATCCAACAAAATACAAATAAAATAGTGCGGGTATATAAGGACATCTGCAAACTAACGAATTAATAGAAACCGGAAAAATTTGTATTCATGGGGGAGACCTAAGAACGAGATTCGAAGAGGCAGAGTACACGGCAATAGATGTACTAGAGAATTGGGCGAATTTGTTTCAATGGTATAGATAGTATTTTCAATGAAATAGATAGTATTGTTGCTAATATTTCTCAGTATCGTGGGATGGTAATAGTTTTTCAATGGAGATGTACTGTAATGGGCTTTAGAGTATGTAGGAGATTGTGTGGGAAGTGGGTATTTTGGGCCTGGTTTTATGTTTTAGCTTCCACACTACGTTTATAACGTAAAAGGTGGAAGGTATTATAAAGGCGTTCAGTCCGTCTGTCTGTCCGTCACCCACTTTCATAGCCCAAACTACAAATGCTACGGACAAGTGTGATACGTCAAAAAAGTCATCTCATCGAAATTATAATATATTGAAATTTTAGAGAAGCATGTTTTAGCATGTAAAGGTTTTATAAAGAATTAATGATGTTTTCGCTTTTTTGCCTATTAAACACAACTGTTGTGTGGAAGCGGGTTAGTGACAGATTCTGTTACAAACCTACTTGTTTATAGACAGATTGTTTTCAGTGAATGTTTTGAAAGAGGATTTGACGGAAAAGTTATGTTGGGGTATAAGATCCTACTTAGCTGGGGGAGGAATTCAGCAAGATAAATGGAAATGCTGGGTTTTTGTATTCGACACGGTTCTAGATCTGGCCAGAGTAATGAGAAGACAGTTTTAAGATGTTAAAGTTTTTGAGTTGTAGTTCAGTTGGGGCGTTGTTAGCCACCTGTTTTTAGCTTCAATAAAAATGAATAGGATGTAGTGGAGTCTAATGAGTTTCACTTAAATATTTTAACAGTCAGTTTGTCCCATTTGAAATAGTACATCTGAACTGCTTACAAAAATTAAACAAGTAGGTTTGTAACAGAATCTGTCACTTAACCCGCTTCCACACAACGGTTGTGTTTAACAGGTAAAAAGCCGACAAACACAGCATTAATATTTTATATTAAATATTTACATGCTAAATTTGGCTAGTTTCATTTACTTTATTTCGAAAATTCAATAATTATTACTTATTGTTTGCAAAAATTAGTTTATATTTCAAAGAATAAATATGTTATATTCTTTGCTTTTAAATAGAATGAAAACATTTTATATCAAAGTACAAATAATCTCGTAGTGAAATATATTTGACGTCATTTCAAACTGATCGATGTGGCAAAAATAAATTTATTTTAATTTATGTCTAAAAGAATTAAAGTTTCTCGAGCGATTGTTGCAAATGGAAATGGTGGTTAAATTCTAATAAAAATGGCTTCCTATATGCTTTTTAAATGAGCATTAAATTTCGCAGTTTTTTAAATAATTGAAGTACTTCGAATTCGAATTCTTTTCTGAAATGTTCAATGTGTTCTAAATTCGATGCGCTGAATTTTTTGACATATCACACTTGTCCGTAGCATTTGTAGTTCGGGAAATGAAAGTGGGTGACGGACAGACAGACGGACTGAACGATTATAATACCTTCCACTTTTTACGTTATAAACGTAGTGTGGAAGCTAAAAATAACTAAGTTTCAAGTGACAGTGCAATGTTTTTAACGATGAGTTAACGATGAATGTGTTTTGAATGTTTATTGAATTTATGTTTAGTGGGAAGATTTAAAGAAAAATAACGTAACCACATGACGTAAATAGTTCTTTTTTACAAAAATTAATTTGCAAGAGAAAATCTCTCGTACCTGGAAAGCAACCAAGAAAATAAAAAAAAAAAACGAACGAACGATTTGGCGATATCTGATAATAATCCCATGACATTCGACATGTACTGGGATTACACTACCAAATTTGAAACTTGTAGCTCTTTTCGTGTATCAGTCATACATTTTACTACCTTACATTTCATATTCGATAATTTAAAGTATAAAGTTTACTTTCGTTTTCGAATATCTGAAAAGTAGAAAAGTGTTTAAAATAATTCAATTTCAATATTTATGAACCTTTCATCCCTTTGAAGTGTCCTTAATGTAGTTAGGGTGGTCGCAGTTACCCTATTGTTGTCTAATTCGCAGATTTGGTGTTTAATTGTAACACTTGTGCTGTTAAATTTTGCTTTGGCCACTGAGTTGATGTCATTAAGAGTGGTTTGGAAAAGAACGTCATTGTTGAGTTTTCTTGCTTCTTTTGCCAGAATATCAGCAGACTCGTTTCCGTCGATACCAACGTGTGCTGGAATCCACTGCAAATTGCATTTCTTGTTCGAATTTGAAAGTTTGAAGACTCGGAACTGGATCCAAAACATATTTTCTCTTGTCCAGACATCCTGGCAAAATTGCAGCAAATCACCAACTCACCCCTACGAAGACCTTTATGGGGGCCACTGTCTGCAGTTCGCTGAAGCAGTCTATGAGACTTTTGGTCCCATATAATCTTTATCCATGGACACGGCACGATCATCATAATCAAGGGTTCTGCATGGTTTACCTCACTTAAGAGTTGTTGAGTTATGTTTGAGCATTAACTTTTGCTTTTTTGATTGGTTAGATCGGAGACAACACGTCAATAGCGTCGTCTCTAATGACGTCGTTAAACACTTCATTATTTGAGTGCAGAGGCCTTTTCTAAAAGGTGCCTTTTCTAAAGGTGTGGAAGATAGGGAGCCCAGTCGGTAAGATGCTTGCTTTGCATGCGAAAGGTCCCACGTTCGGGAAGGGATCAGCCAAAATATATGCTAACCAAAAAAAGGGTCCGTGCAGCCAAAACGTCCGTATCCAGGTAAAGGGAGTCTACGTTCACCATGCTCCCGACGCACGCTGCGTTCGAAGTCGCCCTTAAAAGTTGCGTTCCATGGACACGACATCATCATCATCATCATCATTAGCCATTCCCATGATGTTTATTACCTTTTTATATGTGTCGGTTCGTCGGAAGTTGGTTGGTTGGTTGGTTGGTAGACATATATATTCAGGTTTGTGTGCTTGGTCAGCGACCCGCTTATAAACCTTCGTCAAGTAAGACAGACACAACAGACAACACACACATAAGTGGATCCATCTAATTTTTAGAGACAGAGGCCAACTAGAGGATCCCCAGAATTGGCTTGTCACCCCCAGAGGTATTGGTTTGGTATGGGAACTTAGAGGACTTTCGGACCCAACAGATTTAACGAGCACGTACTCCGCATATACTCGGTAGGTCTTCAGTGGTACCGGGACTCGATCGCAGGACCTTCCGATCCCGAGACCGAGACGCTGACCACTAGGCTCACTACGGCCCCCTCGTAGGAAGTTTCTGTGCAAAACTTGAGGTATCTTGCATTATTTTCTCACTGCCTCTCCTTACAATCCTCAGATTTGTCTTCCTAAAAGAGTAGGATGCTCATATTTATACTTAGGATTTAGGACACTCTCGCATATTGAAATATTGATATTTTCTGTATAAGTGTTCCCGAAATAAGGACATATTGATACCTTCCATGCGAAGTTTTCCTTTGTTGATTTGTAAGCAATCTATAATAATAAGAGAAAGAGTATGTCTGTTTGTCTGTGGATCGTGAAAGACCTACTTATACTGCACAAAAAATTCGAAATTTATAAGATAGATTCCATGTAATACCTACGTGTGCACCTGAGGCTTAATTTTTTCATATTTGATTATGATTTTTAATTAATATAATTATTTACAAAAATACGTCATCCACCTGAGAGTGAGAGACCGAAACTGGGGCTTGAAAACACATGGTCCGGGCCGAAACAGGGGCTTGACGTCATCCGTAGATAAACATGAAATCCAGTAAGAAGAACCGTTAAAAATTGACACAAATTCGATTTCTACTTTTAATTTGCAATTTGAAAGAAACTTTACCGCGAGCAAAAATTAAGTATAAACACAAAATATCAAGAGGTTTTAATATGTAGGATTGTTATTTGACTATCATTATTTAATTTAATTTATTGATTGTAGAATGATTACAACATTTGGGTTGTTAAATTTTATATATTGCCAAAAGTCGCCAATGAACAGACCGACCATTTTATTACAGCTGTGTCAAAAACAAATCACCGTTATTAAAGGTTAACCCGTTCGACGCCGGGTTTAGAAAGCTAGTACTAAATATTTGTGGTCATATAAATGGTTAAAGATATGTTTGTAAAATTTTGAAAATATTATTAAAAATAATGTTCACTAAGATCGTTTTATGCAATTAAATAAGTAAATTCTATCACCAAATTACAGTTATTTTCCCGTTTTAAAAATACACATATTTCTTATTTCTTATCATTTAATAAGAACTATGAATGATCTTGTTTTTAAAATAAAACCATTTCCTTTCAAATAAACATCCTAAAATCCAAGTTTAGCGTAGCGAAATTAAATATTTCTTTATACGTGAAATAATAATAGAATAAATAAAGCCAATATTAATTAATATTTCGAAAAATTTATTGAAAATCTTAACAATTGTATTTTATAAAGATAAATAAATATTGTTTATGGTTAAATGTTAGAAATATTTTCTTTTACGGCTTATCAATGTGGAACAAAATCTTAAATTTTTAATATTAATCGACGAGCTGTAATCTACCTAAACGTATTCATGTATGTTGTATTAAATTTTCTCAATTGATATGAAGATTCATATTTTGAATTCAAAAATTGCATTTGAATTATTCATTATTTTGATTACTAACTATCCCAAAAGACATTGATGATTTAGCGTGTTTCAGATCTAGCGTGTATTTTTTTTATATTGAGAGTTTTGGTTAGTTCTACAGACCCTAATGCATTAAATTCAGATTTACAACGTATGTCGTAGTATTGCTCAACAATTTAAAGAATGTTTTCACCAGGCATGGAAGTATAAACCACAGTTGTCAAAATTGAAAGATAAAATATCATCAGTTTATTTAAGAGGGATTGTCAGTCCCATAGAGCTAATGTTTTAGTTTTGTAATCACAATTTCCTCATAAGTATTGCTTTGCTATGTTAGCCCTTTTTTCCCAGGTATAGGAATCAACACAACATTAAAATGAAACAAATTTGAAACTAAAATATTATTTAGTTATTTAATTATATATTTTTGAGGTTTTAAAATACCAAAAATATACTGCAGATGGCGACACTCTTTTAAAACTTTATCAATTCATAATTAAATAACCGGATGTTATTTTCTTTTCAATTTCGTTTTAATTTGATGTTATGACGATTCCCATACCTGGTGAAAATGGGATAACATAGCAAAACAATACTTCTGCGGAAGTTGTGATTTCAAAACTAATGTATTAGCTCTATGGGACTGATAGTCCCTCTTAATTATTATCCGTAAAAATTTGAAAATAGTATAGTCATTTGTCGATATTTGGAGTCATTTAAAAACTAAAGTATTATTTAATAAATAACAAAATTAAATATCCAGGTCCTATTTTGCTTTTAAATTGGGGTACATTTCAGTTTCAAACTTTCACTGTGTATCCTGTGGTCCTTTAACTGCGTATACTGTGTTTGGTCACCAGAAAATTCCGTTTGTCGCCAAAGGTTACAATTAGAAAGATTTGTGCCATTGAGAGGAAAAGTGCACACATTTGTTTAGTTGTTATTCTATTTGCGAACCTGGTGAAAAATGCTTAAGGGCGAATGGGCGCGCTGGACCGGGGGTCTCCAAAGTAAAGTGCATCAGTGTTAATCCTATGGAGAAAAAAACTATTTTCTCTGCCACATTTCTCCGACTGTATTGAATTTTTTTACAAGCGGATTTTTTTTATGTGGTAAATGTAGCTGACTTACAGGTCCCGACCTTCCCACTATTTGAAATTCGTTATAATATTTTTTTTTAATTTTCAATAAATAATTTTACGCAAAATATTCGAAGCAATTTCAAAAAGTGGGAAGACAGAGATCTGTAAGTTATCTACTTTTATTATTAAAAAAAACCGTTTGTAAAAATATTCAATACAGCAGGAGAAATGTGGCAGAGAAAATAGTTTTTTCGCCATTGGATTAACACTGAGGCACTTGTGTTTGGAGACCCGCGGTCCAGCCCGCCCATTCCCCTTAACAATTAAACAACATCTATGACATATATTATTAAAGCTTAAGTCCTTAAGCTCTTTTTTAATTTAATGCTGAGTTAGTTTTGAAACTGGATTACTGAACTTTGTTCTGGTATTTTCTCTTTAGAATAAACAATTTTAATAGTAATCATTTAAATTATTAAAAAGGAGAATAATAGACTAGATTTTGGGATTATTACTTAAGCTTCCAGGAATCTGACATCTATTTAACTGGATTACACACGCTCAAGCAAATACATAATTTATTTTTGGCTTTAAGATTCAAGTTAGTTTAATAGAAGTTGATCTTAAAATCAAATCAGCCTTTGATTGCAGTTATCAGTGGTTTGTATTAAAAAAAACTTTGAAATCCTGATCAAGTACGATTTCATTGCTTTTTGCAAACTTTGTAGTCGGGATTCTTGCTCTTCGGGTTTTCTACTGCCAGGATTATGTTTGGAACCCTTTTCGCATACACTCTTAAAACAAAAGAGTGAAATTCACTCCTATAGGAGAAGTGCATTTTCGGCACCGGAAAGGAGTGGAAATTAACTCAGACTGAGTTAAAACCGCTCGTTTTAAGAGTGTAGAACGCAGATTGTTTTCTTTTATTTCTTTTACCCACTCCGAAAAAGAGTGAAATTCACTCCTAAAGGAGAAGTGCATTTTCGGCACCGGAAAGGAGTGGAAATTAACTCAGACTGAGTTAAAACCGCTCGTTTTAAGAGTGTAGAACGCAGATTGTTTTCTTTTATTTCTTTTACCCACTCCGAAAAAGAGTGAAATTCACTCCTATAGGAGAAGTGCATTTTCGGCACCGGAAAGGAGTGGAAATTAACTCACTGAGTTAAAACCGCTCGTTTGTTTTAAGAGTGTACAAAAATGTCAAAATGAGCAATTATTTATAAAAAGTTAAAAAATCGCTTATAAATGGCCATTTGTGTTTTCATGAAACAAAAAAATACTGTTTATTCTTAGTGCTTTAAAACCTCAAAATCCCTTAAGTAATCTAGTATAATCCACCCATAAAAAATATAGAGCATTTAATTGCAAAGCATTTCCAAAGTTTGCAAAGGATTATTTTAAGACACGGCGAGACAAACTTTAAATGCTTAAAATTAACGTTTTTACGTTAATTTTCAGCTACACCAATACACATAAATCTTAATTGTTCTATAACGGGTTAAACTTACTCAAGCGTCAGTTAGAACTAAAGCATACCAACTCAGTATCAGGTCTGTAAGTCTACAAATGGCCAAGCTTTTACCATTCAGAAAATAACAACCAGAAGTTCTACACTGCCTTTAGAAACGTTCCCCAACAAAATATATGTTCGGAGTTCTACGATCCGTGCAACACAGTTACAGTTTGATTCGAATCCTGTCGAATTCCATTCGAAGAGAGGCAAACATTTTCTGAAACAAAATAAGGATAGGAAATACAAGTAACAAATGGGTATTTCAATATATGTTATTAAACCTCTTGAAGGATATTTTTGGTATTTCTTATTTTAAAATATTTCGATGATGGCCTTTAAATGTAACTTTTTTTCCTTCAACTGTGTATACAGTTGTTTGTCATCAGAAAATTCCGTTTGCTACAAAAGAATCTGTTTACGTCTCTAATGACGTCGTTAAACACGTCATTATTTGAGTGCAGAGGCCTTTTCTAAAGTAGGTGTGGAAGATAGGGAGCCCAGTTGGTAAGATGCTTGCTTTGCATGCGAAAGGTCCCAGGTTCGGGAAGGGCTCAGCCAAAATATATGCCAACCAAAAAACAGCCGTGCAGCCAAAACGTCCGTCTCCAGGTAAAGGGAGTCTACGTTCACTATGCTCCCGACGCACGCTGCGTTCGAAGTCGCCCTTAAAAGTTGCGTTCCATGGACACGACATCATCATCATGAGCCATTCCCATGATGTTTATTACCTTTTTATATGTGTCGGTTCGTCGGAAGTTGGTTGGTTGGTTGGTTGGTAGACATATATATTCAGGTTTGTGTGCTTGGTCAGCGACCCGCTTATAAACCTTCGTCAAGTAAGACAGACACAACAGACAACACACACATAAGTGGATCCATCTAATTTTTAGAGACAGAGGCCAACTAGAGGATCCCCAGAATTGGCTTGTCACCCCCAGAGGTATTGGTTTGGTATGGGAACTTAGAGGACTTTCGGACCCAACAGATTTAACGAGCACGTACTCCGCATATACTCGGTAGGTCTTCAGTGGTACCGGGACTCGATCGCAGGACCTTCCGATCCCGAGACCGAGACGCTGACCACTAGGCTCACTACGCCCCCTCGTAGGAAGTTTCTGTGCAAAACTTGAGGTATCTTGCATTATTTTCTCACTGCCTCTCCTTACAATCCTCAGATTTGTCTTCCTAAAAGAGTAGGATGCTCATATTTATACTTAGGATTTAGGACACTCTCGCATATTGAAATATTGATATTTTCTGTATAAGTGTTCCCGAAATAAGGACATATTGATACCTTCCATGCGAAGTTTTCCTTTGTTGATTTGTAAGCAATCTATAATAATAAGAGAAAGAGTATGTCTGTTTGTCTGTGGATCGTGAAAGACCTACTTATACTGCACAAAAAATTCGAAATTTATAAGATAGATTCCATGTAATACCTACGTGTGCACCTGAGGCTTAATTTTTTCATATTTGATTATGATTTTTAATTAATATAATTATTTACAAAAATACGTCATCCACCTGAGAGTGAGAGACCGAAACTGGGGCTTGAAAACACATGGTCCGGGCCGAAACAGGGGCTTGACGTCATCCGTAGATAAACATGAAATCCAGTAAGAAGAACCGTTAAAAATTGACACAAATTCGATTTCTACTTTTAATTTGCAATTTGAAAGAAACTTTACCGCGAGCAAAAATTAAGTATAAACACAAAATATCAAGAGGTTTTAATATGTAGGATTGTTATTTGACTATCATTATTTAATTTAATTTATTGATTGTAGAATGATTACAACATTTGGGTTGTTAAATTTTATATATTGCCAAAAGTCGCCAATGAACAGACCGACCATTTTATTACAGCTGTGTCAAAAACAAATCACCGTTATTAAAGGTTAACCCGTTCGACGCCGGGTTTAGAAAGCTAGTACTAAATATTTGTGGTGAAATAAATGTAAAAGATATGTTTGTAAAATTTGAAAATATTATTAAAAATAATTTTCAATAAGATCGTTTTATGCAATTAAATAAATAAATTCTATCCCCAAATTACAGCTATTTTCCCGTTGTAAAAAATACACATATTTCTTATTTCTTATCATTTAATAAGAACTATGAATGATCTTGTTTTTAAAATAAAACCATTTCCTTTCAAATAAACATCCTAAAATCCAAGTTTAGCGTAGCGAAATTAAATATTTCTTTATAAGTGAAATAATATTAGAATAAATAAAGCCAATATTAATTAATATTTCGAAAAATTTATTGAAAATCTTAACAATTGTATTTTATAAAGATAAATAAATATTGTTTATGGTTAAATGTTAGAAATATTTTCTTTTACGGCTTATCAATGTGGAACAAAATCTTAAATTTTTAATATTAATCGACGAGCTGTAATCTACCTAAACGTATTCATGTATGTTGTATTAAATTTTCTCAATTGATATGAAGATTCATATTTTGAATTCAAAAATTGCATTTGAATTATTCATTATTTTGATTACTAACTATCCCAAAAGACATTGATGATTTAGCGTGTTTCAGATCTAGCGTGTATTTTTTTTATATTGAGAGTTTTGGTTAGTTCTACAGACCCTAATGCATTAAATTCAGATTTACAACGTATGTCGTAGTATTGCTCAACAATTTAAAGAATGTTTTCACCAGGCATGGAAGTATAAACCACAGTTGTCAAAATTGAAAGATAAAATATCATCAGTTTATTTAAGAGGGATTGTCAGTCCCATAGAGCTAATGTTTTAGTTTTGTAATCACAATTTCCTCATAAGTATTGCTTTGCTATGTTAGCCCTTTTTTCCCAGGTATAGGAATCAACACAACATTAAAATGAAACAAATTTGAAACTAAAATATTATTTAGTTATTTAATTATATATTTTTGAGGTTTTAAAATACCAAAAATATACTGCAGATGGCGACACTCTTTTAAAACTTTATCAATTCATAATTAAATAACCGGATGTTATTTCTTTTCAATTTCGTTTTAATTTGATGTTATGACGATTCCCATACCTGGTGAAAATGGGATAACATAGCAAAACAATACTTCTGCGGAAGTTGTGATTTCAAAACTAATGTATTAGCTCTATGGGACTGATAGTCCTCTTAATTATTATCCGTAAAAATTTGAAAATAGTATAGTCATTTGTCGATATTTGGAGTCATTTAAAAACTAAAGTATTATTTAATAAATAACAAAATTAAATATCCAGGTCCTATTTTGCTTTTAAATTGGGGTACATTTCAGTTTCAAACTTTCACTGTGTATCCTGTGGTCCTTTAACTGCGTATACTGTGTTTGGTCACCAGAAAATTCCGTTTGTCGCCAAAGGTTACAATTAGAAAGATTTGTGCCATTGAGAGGAAAAGTGCACACATTTGTTTAGTTGTTATTCTATTTGCGAACCTGGTGAAAAATGCTTAAGGGGGAATGAGCGCGCTGGACCGGGGTTCTCCAAAGCAAAGTGCATCATTGTCAATCCTATGAACAACAAACTATTTTCTCTGCCACATTTCTCCGACTGTATTGAATTTTTTTACAAGCGGATTTTTTTATGTGGTAAATGTAGCTGACTTACAGGTCCCGACCTTCCCACTATTTGAAATTCGTTATAATATTTTTTTTTAATTTTCAATAAATAATTTTACGCAAAATATTCGAAGCTATTTCAAAAAGTGGGAAGACAGAGATCTGTAAGTTATCTACTTTTATTATTAAAAAAAACCGTTTGTAAAAATATTCAATACAGCAGGAGAAATGTGGCAGAGAAAATAGTTTTTTTCGCCATTGGATTAACACTGAGGCACTTGTGTTTGGAGACCCGCGGTCCAGCCCGCCCATTCCCCTTAACAATTAAAACAACAACTATGACAGATATTATTAAAGCTAAAGTCCTTAAGCTCTTTTTTAATTTAATGCTCAGTTAGTTTTGAAACTGGATTACTGAACTTCGTTCGGGCATTTTCTCTTTAGAATAAACAATTTTAATAGTAATCATTTAAATTATTAAAAAGGAGAATAATAGACTAGATTTTGGGATTATTACTTAAGCTTCCAGGAATCTGACATCTATTTAACTGGATTACACACGCTCAAGCAAATACAGAATTTATTTTTAGCTTTAAGATTCGAGTTAATTGGATAGAAGTTGATCTTAAAATGAATGCAGCCTTTTATTGCAGTTATCAGTAGTTAGTTTGTATTAAAAAAAAACTTTGAAATCCTGATCAAGTACGATTTCATTGCTTTACGATTGTCGGTTTTCAATGCCGGATTCATGCTTGTACCACAAAGGGCAATTATTTATAAAAAGTTAAATATTTACAAATGGCCGTTTGTGCTTTTATGACAAAAAATACTGTTTATTCTTAGTGCTTTAAAACTCAAAATCCTTAAGTAATTAGTATAATCACCCATTAAATATTAAGCGTTAATTCATAGCTTTTCCAAAGTTTGCAAGCATTATTTAAAACACGGCGAGACAAATTTTAAATGCTTTAAAATTAACGTTTTTACGTTTTAAATTTTCAGCTACACCAATACACATAAATCTTAATTGTTCTATAACGGGTTAAACTTACTCAAGCTCAGTTAGAACTAAAGCATACCAACTCAGTATCAGGTCTGTAAGTTTACAAATGCCAAGCTTCTACCATTCAGAAAAGTACAACCCGAAGTTGTACACTGCCTTTAGAAACATTCCCCAACAAAATATATGTTCGGAGGTTCTACGATCCGTGCAACACAGTTACAGTTTGATTCGATTCCTGTCGAATTCCATTCGAAGAGAGGCAAACATTTTCTGAAACAAAATAAGGATAGGAAATACAAGTAACAAATGGGTATTTCAATATATGTTATTAAACCTCTTGAAGGATATTTTTGGTATTTCTTATTTAACAAATATTTTCAATGATAGCCTTTAAATGTAAACTGTGTTCCTTCAACTGTTATATACTGTGGTTTGTCATCAGAAAATTCCGTATGCTGCAAAAGGGTTCTGTTTAATGAGATTTGAGCCAGCGAAATAATAAATTATTTAGTTGTTTGATCTTAATATACTTGACTTATTGCATTTCTATACATTTAAAAATTTTCACCTATAGAAGGTAAAATATCTTTAAAATAATGGCATATTTTATTATCGTTTACAATCGTTTGTGTAGTTTAAATCCATGCATTTCAATTTAGTGGTTTTTTTTTAAAGTTGCTTTTGGAAAATTGCGTTGCGGTATTTTTTTTCATTTTGCTTCACGCTTTTAGTTACTTTTCTACTTGCAACTGTCTAGAAACTATTTTAAGAAAAAGCAAAAAAAACAAAAAAACTGACGAATTCCTAAAGTTAATTTTCAGTTAATGCTCATTTGCAAAAGTTTTTCTGTAATAAGTGGAAAAAAAACATGTACAAAAACGTGGCTAAAGCTTTCGAAATAGTGAATCCAAGTTTTTGCCTCCAAAATTTGTAAAATAGTTCAACTGAACACCAGAAGTATGGTGACTCACTTCATCAGATGATCTTTAAAGATACTAGGGACCACTATTATGATGAAATTAAGCATACAATTCTTAACATTGGAAGCATCTGTACAAAATGGACGTTTAATATATATGACATATTATAACTTAACCCCCTCAAAATCTTATATTTTGTACCCAATTGAACTTAATAACTTAAATGATCTTTTTCATATATCCTTAATATGACTTAGTACTTTAATATCCCAACCACACCCTGTCGGCGACAAACAGTCGTCTAGATCAATTCGTCCCCACAGAAACTGATTAGTCATCACATTTTTCAAGTTGATCTTTCAAACTTTCTCATGACTCTGATTGGTCACTGAAGCAGAGCTCGAGATTTTTCGCCATTTTTGTGAGCATTCGATCACACTCTCTCGTCGGCTGCAGACGACAAATTAACTTTCTCCTGATGAAGAACTCTTAATAAAAGATCTTTAATTACTCCGAAGTTTTCCTGTCGACTTATTTGACATATATGTTGACATGACAAATTTTGTTTTATAAAATAATCGTTAACAAGCCTGTACCACACAAACTCAAAATGATAAAGTGGTTTTTCTTAAGCAAAATATTTCTTTGAAAGGGAAAATCGGAAACAAAATTCAACTACTGCTCATAACCAACACAAATATATTTCTCAAAATGATTTCGATTCCAAAAACTTCATGAATTGGCCTCGTTATTGAAGTCGCAGACAAAAATAGGCGATTCCGAATTCTTCGAATAATAAAAATAACTCTATCCTTTTTTTTTATTTGTTGATATTTCCCGATCCACTTTGCTTAACATCCATTCTGGGATAGATTTGTTTTCCATCCGTAAATTGCTCGGGACGGATCTAGGATAGATTTAGGATGCATTTCCAGGATTTCGAGAACCATTGAGTCACGAAGAAGATTTAGATGTCGCTTGGTAAAAACCAATACTAAAACTGGTTTACCAAGTGAAGCCATCAATCGCTTAATAGTAAGCCCAAACAAACGCTTTTGGTGATCTATTTGAATATATTCTTATGTGGGGATTGAATGGACTTAGTGCATTGACTTGGCGACTTTTTGACTCTAAAAGAAGAACTATAATTACAGCGTACTTTTCTTGCTTGTGAAAAGAATTGAAAAAGCACAAGGGAAAAACCTTTTCAACGATATATTTGTCCGTATTAGGCCTTTTTGGCGACGATGGCGCGTCATCGCCTCTTTCCTGAACTGGTGTGAAGAAACTGGTTTCTCATTTGGCTCTTCTCTCCTGATTCACGCGAGATAACAAGTTCCACGTTTGTACCACGAGAGAAGAACCAAGGGAGAAACCGATGTCCTGCCGCCAATGTCCACCAAGCAGACTTGAATACAGAAAGATTCCTAGTCAATCAAGGGGATTTTCCCTTGGACTCGTAAGGGGAAAATCCCTTGTACAATTTCATGTCTCTTACTACGGCCTACAACTGCGCATACAGTCAATTTTCGATTTTCAATCAACCAATTTCGAAGAATAAAATGATGCGTTTCACGTTGAAGTGACGTAGGGTGAGCGAATTGTTTGTGCTGACTGGAATTACTTGACGACTTTCTGTTGGCTTCACTTTTTTTCGCCAAGCATCTCCGTCTTCTTCTTAACTCTAATTCGGGAAGCGACTTGTGAGCGATTTCCGTTGGAAAATTCATTGGAGTGTGCATTTCTGTATATTTTTTTGCTGAGTCCGTATATTTGCTGTTTCTGAAAGATGCGCTTTGCTGCTGTCGCTTTTGCTTGGGGATGGTGATTTGGTGTATTGAATAGAAGTATGGAATTAGTTCTATAGAACACAGATGAACGTCAATAGTTTAGTCTAAAAAATATAGATCCTCCGTTTATAGGTCGGCAGTTATTTTGGCGATGCCCGGACCCGAACCTGGGACTTTCCGCACGCAAGGCGAACGCCTAACCGACTGGGCTCCCCAGCCCCCCTTCCAAACTGTAGTTATATCTGGTATCTGCTCTTTAATGCTTCCTATAAATACCTAAATATGTAATAAGCCTACTTTAAATACATATTTATTTTATCTTCAGTTAAATTATTTGCAATAGTTCACAAGATAATTGTATGCTTTCAAAATTGCTTAATCTAATATTGTCAGCGAATACAAATACAAGTACAGTAGAATTCCAATTATCAGAAGAAATTGGCACCCAACCACATTCGGATAATTGGAGTTAATCGGGAAAAAGGTATATAATTATCAATTACTCAATGTATTGTTGTGCTATGAGACAGTGTAGGTTTAGTTTGGGTCACACACACATTATCAACACTACCAAATCTAATTTGTAAGCGGTCGTTTGGCAGCTTGAGTTATAGCATTTTGTAATAATTTTTTTCGATTCACAAATTATGTTAGAATCTTGGTTTTACAAAATTTATATGCGACATATAAACTTTTTTACTCGGACCATTTGCAACTGTCCATCTCTGTTGGATGTCATGCCTTGTAATTTTTTTTGACCGGTACAAAAACATTCTGGGCATGGTATCCAATAAAGACGAACAGTAACAAGTAAGCCGGGAAGAATTTTTTCTGACACCCGGATAATTGGACTTCTATTGTATTCGATTGAGGCTATAATAGGGTATTTGACTAAACTTTTTTTACCGGTTTAAAATATTCCTATGCCAAAAATATTAGACCCGTATTTTTTTTCAAATAACCAATAAAAAGGGAGAAAAACGAATTTTAAAATTAGGGACGACAAATTACGTCCGAAATCGCTTTGTGGCTGTCACATGGTGTCTATGACGTCACTAGTAACTATAAACAAACTTTGAAACACCATTTTGGAATCTACTTTAAGCAAATTTGAACTACCCACTTCTGTAAAACCTCCTTCCATTATCTATAGAATTCTTATTTTAATAATATATTAGATTAAATTAAGTTTAATTGCAAGCGAAAAAACATCACACCGGTTTGTTTATTACTAGTGACGTCATACAAATCAACCTGTTTGTGATCACGTGACGTACCGATGAGAAATAAGCCATTTTAAAATGATTTTTTTCTAATTATTTAAAGATTTAATTTGCAAAAAAATATATGCGTTTGTTATTTTTGGGTTCAAACTATAATTAATTTAATATTGGAAGGTATTTTAGCGATACAGTCAAGTACCCTATTTATAAAAGATATAGAAACAATACATGTAGTATTAATTATTAATTTTTTTTTTTCAGTTCCACCGCGGGAGGTGAATATTCTTGACGAAACGGGTCAGCGAATCGACGAGACCATTGGACCAGTCGACGAAGGGTCGAACGTCACACTCATCTGCGAAGCAGAAGGAGGTCAGTAACAAATTCCTTTTAATTTCCCTACTAAATAGTCCCTAAATATTGACGTTAACCTAAAGAATCGTGCCCGACAATTTTCCGCCAAATCTGGTAACCCCGACAATTGGTATTATAGCAACCTTTGGCAAAATTAGCAATTGCATTGCCAATTTCTAAATGTTAATCCATTTAAATCTTAAATGTTATAATTTATTCTGAATTTTTTTTATACCAATCTTTTATTGATTGTATGCTTAACGATTTTAAATAATTATTTAAATTTTTGAGATAAATTCTTCGGCATTTTAACGTTCCAAGTTTTTTATAAATCTGGTCTACAATTTAATGAATTTTTCCTGGTACGTAAAAGTTTATTTTCCTTTAAATTATTCGAAAATTAAAAAGAAAATAAACATTTCATTTCATTTTTCAAATTTCATTCGAGATGGCAACCATCATTTCGACTTGGCGAGATTTTTGAAAAGTCGCCAAATCCGGGCACGGTTAATTTTTTTTACTAAATATAGTCATCTAACCTCATAACTCTCGTTGACGCCAATGCAGTTGCCAGCCGTAGACTTATCAAAAATAATTTTAAATATTCCATCCCTGCTCTAAATTGTAACCGTACAATATCTTCAATAATAGCCAGACTACGAACAAAACATTTAAAAGGAATGAAAATCTCAACGGAAGGACAAAGAAGCTTCTCCACACACTGCCCAAACTGTCCTGGTGTCCAACTGTACCCGCAGCATATCTTTGGCTGCCCAGCAATTCAAGCCAGGCTCTTCAGGATTGGCTTTAAAGACCCAGAAATTCTAATTCTCTCCGAAGATGCAGAAGAAATAGCGAAAGCTGTCTACGACAGCTTCGGATCCATCTAGTTTTTGCACACAACATGGACACGACAACAACAACAACTAAATATAGTTACAAGATATTGGTTTTACTGATGTAGGTAGAGTCGTGATAGCATTGGGGAAATGTCGTATCACTTTCAGAAGGAGCTCAGTCTGGTGAACAAAGGCGGGTGTGTTATTGGTCTAAGGTGGCCTCTGAAAGTGATAAGAATCGTTCGCAAGCTCACTACAGTTAAACTCAGAGTTTCCTTGCACAGAAGCCACGACCACGGGCGAAGCTATAAAACGCGTGGAGCAATCAGATGAAGACAAATGAAACGGTTAAAATTTCCTCTTCATCTGATTGCTAAGCGCGTTTTATAGCTCCGCCCATGGTCGTGGCTTCTGTGCAAGGCAACTGTGAGTTTAAATATGTGACTTTTTTTTACTTGCACACAATAGTATAAGACAACATTAATTGATTTTATTATTTACTTATGCTGAGGATGCCAAATGGTTATAAAAAACGGAGTATGTACGGTACGTATGCATAGGATTTGGTACATGGTATAAACCTGTAGTTGCAATATATAAATTATATGTAATACTTTTACGATAAACATTTAGGTTTAAGTTTTGAGAGGTTAACTCTGTGACTATTAAGGTATCCGCCTACGTTCGAGACAATTTTTTTGAAAAACGTTATTTTTATAGCATTTAAACATATTTTTAACACTTATATGCATAAAATATGAATAAAAAGTTAAAAAAAATCTGGAATCAAAATTCCTTTTTAATACATTTTGAGTTATTTTGTTGTTAAATTAGGGAGTAAAACACCATTATTCAAAACCTGATGTCATAAAAACTACTTAAGATAACCAAATTTCCTTTTACTATGTTACAGTGCCTAACCCTGTTAAAGGCAATGAACTAAAATCTAAGAGATATATTGAAAAGGGGAAAAGTTATTGTTCGTCGAAACACAATACTCAGGGTTTTAGTTAAAAATCGCATTTTTTTAGAATTGTTACTTTGAAAAACCACCTATAAAAATGAAATTACTTAGAGAACCGTATGATTCTAATTCATTGCCTGTAAAACAGTTTGCTAAATATGCTGGAAATTTTTTTTGAAGATATCTATAAAACGTTTTGTTAAATCATGTTTTGAGTGAAGGTTTGTAAAGCAAAATTTACATTTCTCAGAAATGTGTTCTGACATTTCCAAACTGCAAGCAAACGTGTTTGTAAAAAGTAACCAATCAATCATTTATATTGCCAGAATACTAAAGCAAAACTTGATACCAAAGAAACTTAAATAATGTGGCTTTGCTATAACACCTTATAAATTAGTTTATTTTTAAAAAAACTAAGAAAAAACAAATACTAATTAAATATAAGCAATTAAAAAGTTAGTTTCAGTTTCGAAATAAGACTTGAATTCGACAACTTTTTTCAATTATTAAAATAATCATAACTTCGTTTCTAGATGACGTAAAATTAAACTACTTACATTTTTGGAAACTAGAATAATTGAGCTATAAAGCTAAAAAATAAAAAAAAACTTATATGGAGTTTCATTAAAAATAGGTGTTTTAACGTAGGCGGATACCTTAAAGATGTGTTGATAGTTAATAAAAATGTAATAACTATAAAAAATAAAATATGAAGAATTTTTTTGCTTTCACTTATTATACCATCTTTTTAAAATATGACGTCAACTGGAACAACTTATGTCCACGCTCATATTTGAAATAACTTTACACTAAACACGAAATTTCTTTTTGTAATTTTTTCAATTTATTTGCGACAAGCAACATTGCACAAGATAATTTAATGCTTTCAAAATAACTATTTTCAATGAAAACAAATATAAGTATACAACTAAAGTTACAGTTTATAAAAGCTATAAATTTGGATAGTTAATTTCATATTTTAAGTACGTATACTCCTATCGACAGTCTAATTTCAAAAAAAAATATTTGTATTAATACCATAGATATCATAGTTAAAGTATTAGATTGGCTGATCACGTGACCTCCAATGCTAACGACGGGACGCGCATGGAGGCCAAATAAGAGGGCAAAATTGCCAGTGTTGCTGCCACTTTAAGGAGAAAAATACTACGAAAAAATACCATTTATATCTAAAATTACAAAAAAAATACTAGAAATGGATTTAAAGTCACTAAAAAGATTCCAAAATGCAGCTAGTATTTTTACGATATTTTTTTTTGTAGTTTTAGAATTATTCTAAAATACTAATATCCTCCTTAAAAATATCGTAAAAATACGCCATGCATTTTGGAATCTTTTTAGTGACTTTAAATCCTTTTCTAGTACTTTTTTGTAATTTTAGAATTAGATGGTATTTTTTCGTAGTATTTTTCTCCTTAAAGTGGCAGCAACACTGGCAATTTTGCCCTCTTAAAAGGACTCCATACGCGTCCCGTCGTTAGCATTGGAGGTCACGTGATCAGTCAATCTAATACTTTAAATATGATATCTATGATTATTACACAGTTGTATTGGAAAACCTTAACTATTATTATTACTTTCCAAACCCAACTATATTTTTATAGACACACTATTTAACTAATATAGTAATATACAGTATACTTTAAATATAAAAATGACAAATCAAATGAATAGGGATTTCATTTCCGCCTATATTTTACCATCCAATTAAAAAACAAAATAATTTCTCTTACAACGATAATGACGATAAAATAAATACATGCACGCTCCTCTTTAATATGTTGACATTGTCAAAACTGACTTAAAACTTACTAAATTTTCTCCTAAAAATTTCTCGCAACTAATTATATTTGCGTCTTGAAGTTTTAATGAGTAATATGATATTTAAAGTTCTAATTAATAAGTGTGACATTTTTCCTGGCTGAAAACTTGTCAGTGCCTTCATTAGAAGGTTTAAGCATAACGTAATTTACATTGCAGACATACCATGACTTGGTTAGGTTTTTTTTTCTATTTATCCTTCTCGATTTTTAGTTATTTAAAATAACGAGAAAAAAACAAGGGAAGTTTTAGAGATCTTTATAATTGGAGTTGTTATTACAAAGAGTTATATAAAATGTCAAATATCTTCGCAAGTTGCTTTTAAAAGATGTTTAAAAGTGGGTTTATATTTTATCTTCCACACTACGTTTATTACGTTAAAAGTGGTAGGTATTATAAGTGTTCAGTCCGTCCGTCACCCACTTTCATAGGTCAAACTACAAATGTTACGGACAAATGTGATACGTCAAAAAAATTCAGCGCATCGAAATTAGAATACATTGAAAATTTCAGAAAAGAATTCGAATTCGAAGTACTTCAATTACTTAAAAACTGGAAAATTTATTGCTCATTTAAAAAAGCATAGGAAGCCATTTTTATTAGAATTGAATCACCATTGCCATTCGCAAAAACCGCTCGAGAAACTTTAATTCTTTTAGACAATGAATTCAAATATTTTTTTTTGCGTCATCGATCGATCAGTTTGAAATGACGTCAAATATATTTCACTACGAAGATTCTTTGTACGTTGATATGAAATGTTTTATTTCTATATAAAAGCGAGGAATATTACATATTTATTCTTTGAAATATAAATTACTTTTTGCAAACGATAATAATTATTGATTTTTCGAAATAAATTAAATGAAACTATCCAAATTTAGCATGAAAATGTTTAATGTAGAATATCAATGCTGTGTTTGTCGTCTTTTTAACTGTTAAACACAACTGTTGTGTGAAAGCGGGTTAAGTGACTGATTCTGTTATAAACCTACTTATTATTTTTAATAAAGTTTCTCGTGCTATTTTTATGTGTTAACAGAGATTTAAATGTATAAAAATTTAATTATTTAATTTCAACAAAAAATTATTAAAGTCGAATGAATAGGACCAAATTTGTTAGATCAGTACGGAGAGATCGGCATTTTCCCCCAGAGTGAATACTTTTTTTTTCAATTTTTTTGGAAGCTATTTGATTCAACTTTAAAGTTAAGCCAAACTGTTTAATATTGCCATAATTTTTTTGATAATTTATAACACGTATGCATTACTTCGATAAGTAATACGTAATATTTTGTTTCAACGCTTATTTTTCATTTTTGCATCACATATTTAAGTCAAACATCAATGGGCTTGTTTCACGAGGAATCTGGCAACAGCTCCGCGGTCTTGTTTTCATTTTTCTCGAATTACTTTTGCCTTGGTATTCCAAATTGAGTTTTTTAAAAATATTTTAGTTGTTATTTTTTTTTAAATTCCAACTTCTTTCAATGCAAGTTTTCCTTGATAAATGATTAAAACAACCAACAGCACAGCAAGTAGTTTTTTTTTTAAAATAACAACTAAAATAACTTATTAATAGAAAACTCAATTTAGAATATCAACAAAAGCACTATAACAAAAGTAATTCGAAAAAAATGAAAACAAGACCGCAGAGCTGTTGCCTGATTCCACGTGAAACAAGCCCATTGACAAATATAGAATGTTGTAATTAAATCGTAAAATGTATTTTACAATATTTTGTGTAAATGCCATTTTTTACGAAGGACAATTTATTGTATTTGAACTTCTAACATTGTAAGTAATCCTTAGCTAGTATACTTTGCACCTCACGCCGAACAAAACAGAAAACTAGAAAGTTAAACACGAAGCGGCTATAAAATACCGGGGCAAAAAATACCACCAATATCGAACACACTAGAATTCTTCTTAAAATAACTTTTATTTTCCATTTCCCAAATTCGATTCTTACAAGGAACATCTTCAAAAAAAGTATCTCTGAACTCTGTTTAAAAAAAACACTAAAGGAGAAACATAGACTGCTTTGGTAGCGATTTGATTCCGTTAAAAGTTAAGCCTAACTCTGTTTGATAACGCCATAGATTCCTTGATTACTTTTAACACGGCATCTGCCGCCATTTTTGTTTCGCTTTTAAACTTCCTGTTTCTCTTTCAAGTTTTCTGTTTTCATTCAATGCAGGTTTTCTTTTATCCAACCTCGAATCGAAAAGCAATCCAAGACTCAAAAGGGGGCATTTACATTCTTTTCTCGCTTTTATTTAGTTGAAAAAATGGCGTAGAATATATTGTAGCCGGTTAAAGATTTAAAAAAAAAAACTTTTATTGTATGTTTAGTTTAACTTTAAAATATTGGTTTTTCTATTTTCTGATAGTATAAAACAACATTAAATAACGTTTTATTTGTTGTTTCTGAGGTGAAAAACCATTTTAAGGGGATACGGTACCCAAAAATTGGTCAAAATATCGATTTTTCAGTTTTTACTTCTTATTATTCACAATATCTTTCTGAACATTTACTGAAAGTTTCATAATGATATCGTCTGTAGAAAAAAGTTATAAAATATTTTTTGGAGTCATCCCATGAAGTTTGAATACGTTTTTCGTCTGCTTTCAACCTGTTTTCCCTGTTTCGCGTTTTTCAATTCTTGTATTTGATAAATCCCTAAGGCTTTTTTGATAATTAAGTGAGAATTTTAAATTTTTAACCTGTGTTCTTATATAAATGATGCACAAAATTTTGCATGGAATAAGGTCTACTATGTATAGTTTTTTTTTTTTAAATGTTGAATTCAATAATTTGTAATTTTTTTGTGATTTTCAGTATAAATGCATGTTTATTTTTAACTGTAGCTCACATTTTAAAATCCATGCAGAGTTCTTGAACAAATAGTACTAAAAACAAACTATAAAAGTTTGGTGGGGTTATTCTTAAAATTGAAAGAGGAGTAGCGGTTTTAAAAAAGTTCAAAATTTTGACTTTTTTTTTAAATAAATGGAAAACTACTTGTAAATAGTTGTTTTTATTGCTAGAAAATGTTTTTTAAGAGTGAGCATTATATAAAATCACTGTAATTTACAATTTTATGTTATTATTTCTAGAAATAATGTTTGGGTACCGTATAACCTTAATAGTTTATAATTTTATAGAATGGGAGTCGTTAGCATACGATTTCGCTCGAAGTTCCGTTGGGTGCCCTCTCAGGTGTCGACCTCGTCACTTGACAAGGGTTATAAACTACGAGGCGTAATTGGCTGTGTTAAAGCTCCCGAAGGAGGCTAGAAATAGGCAGCCAGAAACGATTACATTACACTAAAAGACGATACACCGCATATTGTCACTATTCGATCTTTTCTATTTTTTCTAATTCTAAATTACGGCAACTTACTCGATTCTTTTTCGAAGATGTTCCTCGTAAGAATCGAATTTGGGAAATGGAAAATAAGATTTTTTTTTAAGAAGAATTCTAGTGTGTTTGATATTGGTGGTCTTTTTTGCCTCGGTATTTTATATCTGCTTCGTGTTTGACTTTCAAGTTTTCTGTTTTGTTCGGCGTGTTTCAAGTTGCAAAGTATACTAGCTGAGGATTACTTACGATGTTAAAATGACATTTACACAAAATATTTTAAAATACAGGATGGCCCAAAAGTAGGCTAACAGTTAATGCTGTACCATTGGTAAGAACTTTGGGTTATTTAGACATTATTTTATATGATCTGTTATTTGCTAAACCTTAAGAATCAACCAAACTAAACGAAACTAGGGCTGTGTAACTGTAGATGTTTGTCATTTTATGGCGATAGAAATAGAAATTCAAGCTGACTCGAAACACCAACCCATACGATGAAAAATTTAGAAGTTTGATTTAATAACATTTTAAACTTTGTTTAGAATTATCAACTAATACAAAACAAAATTACAAAAATGTGCTCTTAAAACTACAACATATTTCGTCTTAACTAGTTTTTTTTTACACACGACACGGTCACAGTTATTTTAGCTTCCCTTCTTCCAGACTTTCAATAACGATCGCGGCGCCCTCTGACGCCCTCAGATGAGTTGGACAACGTCTGATCTCCACAGTAACCTTACTCAGCTTTCAATTATACAACTCAACTAATCAATGCACATTTAAAGTTAATAATGTACCTTTTAATGTAATTTCAATAACTTTATGTTTTAAAGTTCTGCAGCAGCTACCATTTGAGAACCAAAAGGGTTCCAAGGCATCTACCCTTTGCTCATGCGCTATATCCTCAGTAATGGACAAGTTGCATGAAACGCGAAATTCATAACATATGTGTTTTTCTGGTACATTAGAAGCTGCAGATTCCGAATGTAAGGTTAAATATTCACAAATATGTTTAATTTCATCAAAAAATGCATTTGAAATTTGCCGAAAACGTACGTCACTGAAAACATCTCTGACGTCAACTGTTATGTTTTTGGCGATGTTTCGTCTATGCTGTAATACACTTTATAAAATAGTAAACCTTACAATTTCTGGGAAACCTCATTAAAAGAAGACAATATTATTTGTAACCAGTTCATATCTAGGAAGTTAAACAGCTTGTTCCAAGTTTGGTTGTAAGTTAAAATACACACACTAGAGCGCGTATGAGCTATTGCAGAGCTATTGACTGTTGGATATGATCGGAATAGTCGAGGGAAATCGTTCAACGTTTAAAGAAATTAACTGGAATGAACATGACATGTTTCGGTAAAATAGCATAACTTTTTAAGAGTTTGATAAGGTTGGTTGGTTGGTAGACATATATATTCAGGTTTGTGTGCTTGGTCAGAGACCCGCTTATAAACCTTCGTTTGATAAAGATGATAGCACGTTTCACAGTTTCAAACGGATACAGTGAAACGGGATACGAAATAACACGCCAAGAACAAAAAAAAGCCAACCGTGACGTCATGTGTTATGCTAAGAGAGGTTTAACAAGAGTGACGTATCATTAACTTTAAAAATGAATTTAAAAATAAATACATCTTTAAACCAGAAATACTGAGTTTTAGAGGTTTTTTAATATGCTTAATCGAATAAATATGTTTGTGGAAAACGCTGTAATTGTCCATTGTTATGATCTACGACATTTACTGGGAACTCGTGTATAGTCCGCCCGCCACAACTTGTCATCTCAAATAATTTGATTGTGGAAGCGTCCACTTTGTAAAAAGGTAGAGAGCCTATAGGAGGCAGGGTTGCCATTCCCATGGTGTTTGGCGAGTCTGCGGATTGTTGGGTTAGTTTGGTTGGAAATAATATGGCACACTAAAACTACACATATGTTATTAGTGAAAGGAGGATTTAGTTAATTGCTGAAGGTCGTCATCAATTGCACGTGCATTTCTTTTCTATCTTGACTTGATCGTCAATAGATTTGCATCTGTTTGTAGTATGTATTATTTACCATATTCAGTATCACTTCGGGGAATGCTATAAGTTAAAAAATAGCTATGCAATAATAGTGAACCCATGCAAGTTCGAACTGCCCTTCATTTGAGAAACTGTTTCTAAACCCTAAAGAAATATGCACATGCAAAAGCAATGAATCGCCCAAATATAGTTGATGGTCGGTTGGTAGATATATATATTCGGGTTTGTGTGCTTGGTCAGAGACCTGCTTATAAACCTTCGTCAAGTAAGACAGACACAACAGACAACACACACACATAAGTGGATCCATCTAATTTTTAGAGACAGAGGCCAACTAGAGGATCCCCAGAATTGGCTTGTCACCCCCAGAGGTATCGTTTTGGTATGGGAGCTTGGAGGACTTTCGGACCCAACAGATTTAACGAGCACGTACTCCGCATATACTCGACAAACACAAACATCCATTTCTTACCGGGATTCGAACCCGAACCCAGAGGCTCCAAAGGCTAGCTCCCTAACCGTTGCGCCGCCGGGTCGGCCCCAAATATAGTAACTCTGGCTTAAACCAAAATCTTCCTTGCCCCTTTTCGTTTTACGAGTGATAGTTTCGACTCGTAAACACTCGTCATAGATGCTAAGAAGTGGTGGGAGGGCTATACCACATTTGAAAACCGTTTAATAGTAGCAAAAATAGTACTTTTTAAACACAATTCGGAAAATTTTATCGAATTCAAGAAATAAACTAAACGAAAATATAATTTCTTAGTACCTTAATGTCTAGTCAAGATAACTCAAAATTAATTTATGAAAAAAATGTAAGAAAAAGTTAACTCTTTTAGCAGGACTACATTAAAATAAATCCTTCGTTACATAAAAAAAAACCTCTCCATATCTTTAATTAAGAAAGTACAGCTCTCATTTAAATCTTAAAATGTAAAAAAAAAGCCCAAGTCTTTTGGATGATATCCCCTTGAGCTGCTATTCTTAGTAATTACGCGAAAGAAGAAGTCTGGTAGGGAAATATATCTGTTGACTTGGCCGTTTTTTGACTCAACGATTCATTTCAAGTACCACACGTAGAGACTAAGCGGAAACTCCAGCTATTTGTATTCTGAAGATGTTCTTTTTTCTTAATTTTTTTTAGTCGTGATTAATTGTAAGATCCAATTTGTACCATTTCCATTTGTAAGGTAACCTCTCTTGGTTTCAAGTTACAGTCACAGATTACAAAGACTACTAAACTTTTTTGACAAATCGGGTAATTACCAATTTCAAAAATCGTCTGCTAAGAATAAAAAAAAGAAAAAGATGAGGTTAATAAATTTTTTCTTGTTCATTAGCTTTTATCTTATTTTTTTTTTAGCTTGAGTGCATTTTCGACTTGTTTTTTTATATCAATATATTTCTAATGTTTTCGAATCGAAAAAGGTGTCATGTTATTCGTTAATCAATTTTAGTTTATCAGTGTATATTTAATGTGATATTGATAGCTTATTGAAATAATAAATATGTTTAATGTAGTACAAAGTAAATATTAAGTGTATCTTGATATCTATAGGAAATATGCCAAAATACATGACAACTTAAAAATATATTTAAATTATTTAGATTTAGTTTAGTTTGAATTACCGTCGCACTAGAGCTGCACGAGGGCTATTGGCGACGGGCATCGTATTATAGAACCACAGTCAAGTGACGAGCCGACACCTGAGTAGGCACCCAACGCATTCGTTAAGGGCGACATCGTACTTGATCGACAAGCACTTTGAAGGATATTTAACGTGCACTCCCTCCACACGGGGTATTATTTGTCGGACATTTTTGGCTGCAGGGGCCGTTTATAGGTCGGCAGTTATTTTGGCGATGCCCGAACCTGGGACCTTTCGCATGCGCATGCTACCGACTGGGCTCCCCAGCCCCTTATATTATTTAGGAATAATACACTTATTAAACTCAACTTCAGTAAATTGTCTTAAAACGCTGTTTATAATTTTTTTAAACAAAATTTTAATGAAGGAGTTGCGTAATTCAATACTGTTTTGTTACAATGATTGGGTATGAGATATCAGTATTAATTAAACAAAAGGATGAAATCTAGTTAGATTACAATAACATGGTACTAGAGCTTTCCATGGACTATGGGCATTATATTTGTTCATTCAAAAATGTTACGACAAAACTACAAATTGTTAATTTTTATCGCTCATATAATAACAGTAACCATAACTATGGGTTTGGGGACAAAATATCGCCGCCGAAATATCGCGGGCCAAAATATCGCCGGACATAATATCGCGGGCCAAAATATCGCCGGACATAATATCGCGGGCCAAAATATCGCGGGCCCATAATGTCGCGTGACCAAAATATCGCGGGACAAAATATCGCTGGACAAAATGTCGCGTGCCCATAATATCGCGGGGACAAAATATCGCGTAAAGTAAAAATTGAGTGGATTTAATGGATTTTATGGTGTTTGGCAGTGGGAGGGAGTTCGATGGTAAAATGGTATTGCACTACTTAATTATCTAGTAATTTGTGACGAAGTTCGGTTTTACTGATTACGGCCTGAATTTTTATAAAAATGTATTTTAAGTCAAGCATTTTTTGTTATGACCATTTAGTCACGAGGTTGGTTTAAAGGGTTAAGGTTTTATATTTGAACTTGATTTTTATCAGTCCCATTAAATGTGCCTAAAATATCGCGTCGACTAAAGCAAGTGGATTCGTGTGTGATTTTCAAGGTAGTTATGAGATGGTAAAATTGTATAGTGCTTTGTACAAACGTGTGTATATAAATATTATATATGTTTTATGGTATGTGTGGGTACCGTTACGGTATGTATGGTGTGGTACGTATGGCTTGTTTGGTACGGTATGTGTGGTCTGTATGTAAGTATTTATTATTTATGTATATATTATTAGGATTGAAAAATTTATTTAAAATTTTTAATAAATTAAAAATATTTTAAATATTTTTTTAATTTGGGTTAAAAGAGATGATTAAAATATCTCTTATTTTGTAAATTCGTGATTCCTTTATAAAAATCGTGAGCGTTGTCTGAGTGCGGCTTATTCTTGCAACGATAACATAATTTTGTTTTCAAATATGAGGATTGTCTCAGTCTATTTTTGGATGAATTTCAAGGTTATTTCTGAGCATTAAAATGTGTATTATATTTTCAATTAATTTATTGTTTCGAATTGGACAAAATATTTAATAATAGTTGAATCTGGTTGTAAGAATTTTTATAGCGACTTAAGTGATGTTCAATGCCTTGATTCAATGTTTTTATTTTCACATTTTAATTTCATTGTTTATATGGAAACTTTTATCAAGTTGGTTAATTGAAATGATTCTATGCATTTTAAAAAATCTTATGACCTTTTATTAAAGGAAAACATGAACACCAATTTTCCATTTCCTTCAAAATATCAGCATTAAAGTTTACATGTTTTTAAGGGTTCCTCAAAGGGTTTCAATAGTGCATCAATTACCACAGTCAAATAACTTTCTGTTAAAATTACCTTTAAAAACGCTAATGGTTTAAGTAGCTACAAGTTAAGTAATTTTTATTATGTTATAAATATTTTCTAACAGATAAGTCCTCGCAACTTATGTGCCTCAGTAAAACTATGAAAGAAAAATACGGGGGGGAGGGCTTAGGTCGAAGGGTCAACCCCTCTGTCGTTTTGACAAAAGAACTTCTCTTTCCCCCTTCTTACTCAAAGTTCTGAGACCATGAATTACCTGATAAATGGATTTCTGCTTCTTTGTGTTGAGCATTCGAAATTTCGTAGAGCCTAGAGATAATTATAGGTTTCCTTTCCCTCTTCGACACATGGACATATTTAAAAGCGGGATTCTTTTATTGAAGGTTTGTTTTGAAGTCCTAAAGATATATTTTGAAAATATTTGGCTTGAAGGAAAAAATATACATATTTTTAATTATTTTTTTACCATTAAATATTCAAAAGGAGGTAAGCAATTCAAAAGGATCAAGCGCAATCGAGATCTCTGGTCATCGAGGGATCAACGAGAGGACAAAAAAACACGAAAAAACTTTGAAAACCAAATATTTCCTAAAAATGAATTTAAAATAGAATATTTACACAACTTACAATGGGAATCACCGTGTGGGAGAATAAAAGAATTCATAAATAAGAATTTTAATAAATGAAAATAGAATGCAATAATGATAATAAAATAAAAAGATAAATCGCATTTTTTAAAATTTGCTATGGAGAATTGTACAATGTAAACAAATAGTCTTTATTGGTTTTTTTGTTTTAAAAATTGATGATTTGATTTATCCTGGAGGTATCATTAAAGGGTATAACAACAGTTTAACATTCTTTAGGATAACTCGTGTTCTATCTAGCTTCTCAAAAGGTCTTTATGGCAGGTTCCATTAAGTAAAATAAATAAATGAAATGATTCTGTCTTTCTTTATTTGATTGTTACAATTTTCCTGCCATTCCTCAAATATTGCTCTTGTCATCTAGACCTTAAAGTTTGACCTACGCTACAATGAATGGTAACTACAAGAATACATCGCTACCACTACGCTAATAGATCTTTGATATCATACCTTTCGAACAAAAAAAAAATGAAGAGGCAACGATTTGAAAAAAGTGACTGTATAAAACTAGTCCTAACTATGTAACTATTTTTATATAAATTATATCATAAACGAAATACACTTTAACTCGTCGTTTATAACGAGCCAGAAAAGACCGCAACATTTACTAGTTTAATCTAATTGCTTGTAAAGCAGAATGTAAAAGAGTATCTAAAAAGAGAAAAGAAATATATGTTCTGGCTAAAAACGTTTACAGTCATTTTTATTGTAATTGTATGCTTTCATCAACATATGAGTGTTCTTTAGTAGCTATGAACCAGTATATAATAAGACCATCCATGCTTTTTGCAGAGATCGACATCTATTTTCACCTCGTCAACGGTTAAAACTTTCCACTTCGACATAACCCCATAAAATTTAGCAAACATTATCAATGAAAACCTCTGACCAGCGCCCCCAATGACCCTGAAGAACCCTTTCCTCAAAAAGCCACTGCTTCTGCAAATAAGCCACCTGTTGAACCGCATATTTGACCATTCTTCCTATTCAGAGTATGGCTTGAAAAGAATTTCCTCAAACAAAGGGGCTGATGACAACTTTTCCAAGAAAAGAGTTAACTTATAAACCGACTGCATAGTGAAAAAAATTTACAAGATAGAAAAAATATTCCAGTTGAATAGTTCCTTAGCAAGCGATTTCCCTTCCATAGACTTAGCATTGGACCAACCTAATATTCCTGCTTTCCTCGGTAAATCCGGGTCCTCGTAAAATCAGGATTCGCTATAAACGAGTTCGACTGTAATTGATTAATCAACTTATTTTTTGTTCTGTAAAGTGTTCACTAAAATAAGTAAATTATTCAGTTGCTACATAAGTTTATATGAATGCAAGTAAACTATTAATATATTTTTTTAATAATAATGTATGTTTATTTCAACTTCCTCCAACTCCTTAGATCACCTTGAAAGTATTCCTAAACTAATCCTCCTATTTAAAAAAGTCTTTTTTAAAGAACAGTACAGAAAGGTAACGCATCAAACAATGTTTACATTTTCGTTAAATAATTATTAATTTATAAAATTCAGACCCTTTTGAGACTACAATTACCCCAACTGAATTCTTAAAAAAAATTAATGTGATTTATGAAAATCAAGTTCTAATATAAAACCTTAACACATTAAACCTATACCTCGTGACTAAATGGTCATAACAAAAAATGCATGACTTTAAATACATTTTTATTAAAATACAGGCTCTAATAGGTAAAACCGAACTTCATCACAAATTACTGGATAAGTAAGTAGTGCAATACCATTTTACCATCGAACTCCCTCCCACTGCCAAAACACCTTAAAATCCATTAAATCCACTTACTTTTACTTTACGCGATATTTTGGGCACGCGATATTATGGGCACGCGATATTATGGGCACGCGATATTATGGGCACGCGATATTATGGGCACGCGATATTTTGGCCCGCGATATTTGTCCCCGCGATATTTTGGGCGCGCGATATTTCGGCGGCGATATTTCGGTCGCGATATTTTGGCCCGCGATATTTCGGCCCCAATATTTTGTCCCATTACCATAACTATGTGTTTATGTTCCGTTAACTTTATCTTAAGGTAACAGGGAACAAAACGACCACTCAAAATATCGAATTTCCATCTAAACTTTAATTACTGAATCTTGCTTTTACGAAAAAAACTTCTGTAATGCACATTTGAATAGGGTCCTGGGGTTTGCAAATTTGGTAGTTAATTTCAATATAACTTTGTTGCCAGCTTGAAATGTCATTATTCCAAAACACCAATTTCCAGCCTTAAGGTACACTTTTCTCTTTTTCTATTTTACGAGAAGGGTTCAAATTTTCTGTGATGTCGTATACATGTATATTTAACACAGTGAATCAAAAATATTTCAAAAAAATATTAATTGAGTAAAAATTTTTCTAATTTAAGAAATGTATAAACTTTCTATTTAGGTTAATAACTTAAAATTATGAATGTTTTATCGTCAAACTTAAGGTTCATTGCGTTGAATGGACTTTTTTTATTTCTATAAAAAAAATATTTTCAGATACACGCAATAGTTGTGCTGGAAAGTGTACCTAAAAGCTAATTATCGGTGTTTTAAAATAATGGCATATGAAGCTGGTAACAAAGTTATAATGAATTTAACTACCATATTTGCGAACTCCAACACCATATTCAAATGCGTATTATATAAAAAAAATTCGTAAATATCCATTTTAGTGAATGAAAGTTAAAATGAAAATTTGATATTTTAAAGCGTGGTTGTCCTGGATCTTTAAAACAAACAAAAATTCAAACTAACAATGAAATTTCTCGCAGTGCCCTCTTAACCACTGCATTTCTCATACTCTCCCCTAGACTTCCATAAACTAAAATTTTACTCACATCAGCCTACCAGTAAAATTATTTTCGCTTCAGGGCATTTGACGTCACTTTAAACAGTACCATTATGGCCGGGTTTTGTTTCTCTTCCACTTTTCGTATGTGATAGCATGTTGGCTCGGGGCATAAAATCTAAAGAGAATAGAGGAAACAAAAGAGGTTTGGCGTCATTTTAGCTGAGACAGTCTAAAAGTCGCCAAAATACTAAGTGATCTATTTCAGCCGCAATTTTGCGCCGGGGCACAGTGTGTCAAGATACCAAATTAGCTGGCATTAATTCACTGGAGTGATGTATAAAAATTGTGTTGATTGTATTTAATGTAAAATAGATAATAATGAATAAATAAGTACACTTTAAAGATATTTTTAGTAATTATTTTGTTTTAAATATACAAGAATTATTACATTTTTAACCAGTTTTCTATGAGACGCGGCGTTGTAAAATGCGTAAGAGTTTTTTTTTTTCAAAATCGCTTGATTCACTATCCGGGTCATGTGTACACTTTTTAGGAGGTTCTGATAAAAAAAACCTAATTTTTCGTTTTAACTTTCAATCACGAAAATGAATATTTTCAAATTTTTTTAATATAATACGCTTCTGAATATAGGGTTGGAGTTCGCAAATTTGGTAGTTAATTTCAATACAACTTTGTTTCCTGCTTCACATGTCATTATTTTAAAACACCTTTTTTTAGGTTTTAGGTACACTTTCCATCACAACTATTGCGTGTATCCGAAAATATTTTTTATAGAAATAAAAAAAAAGTCCATTTAACCCAATGAACCTCAAGTTTGACGATAAAACATTCATAATTTTAAGTTATTAATCCAAATAGAAATGTTGCGCATTTCTCAAATTAGAAAAATCGTCTTATTTTTACTCACTTAATATTGTTTTGGAATATTTTTGGTTCACTGTGTTAAATAGACATGTATACGACATCACAGAAAATTTCAACCCTTCTAGTAAAATAGAAAAAGAGAAAAGTGTCCTGCTGAAATTTGGTGTTTTGGAATGATGACATTTAAAGCTGCCAACAAAGTTATATTGAAACTAACTACTAAATTTGCAAACGCCATCCCCATATTCAAATGTGCATCATAGAAGTTTTTTCGTAAAGGCACGATTCAGTAACTAAAGTTCAAATGAAAATTCGATATTTTGAGTGGTGGTTTTGTTCCCTGTTACCTTAAAGAGATTTCAACTTGTGAATGCCAAAGTTGTCAATCTGTGTTTTAAGCGTTTACTTTTCACATTGTTTTTACCTGAGGAATGTTGTTCCAGTAACAGTTAAAGTTACAATATAATTACTACTTGCTTTATCTCCAAAATCATGATATAATTTATGTACCTTAGTTTATCGAAACCACTGATATCATGAGAAATATATATATCAGAGATATCATGAGAAACCTTAGATATCATGAATTTTAGAATTATTCAAAAATGACAAAAAAAATATAGTAAAAATACTAGCTGCATTTTGGAATCTTTTTAGTGACTTGAAATGTTTTTGGAGTATTTTTTTGTAATTTTAGAATTAATGGTATTTTTACGATGATGCCGTAGCATTTTTCTCCTTAAAGTGGTGGCAACACTGTCCCCATTGCCCTCTTATTCTGGTCCTCCATGCGCGTCCCGTCGTTAGCATTGCAGGTCACGTGATCTGCCAATCTAATACTATAAACTATGATATCTATGATCGAAACACATATTACTTATTAAAAAAGTTATATATATAGTATTTAACGATATTTAGAAAATGTGTATACTTTCACATAAGAATATTTCTCATTACACTATGAGTTAAGGAATTTTAATTTTAACTTTAAGAATTTTATTTTTTTATTACCTTTGAAGAGATAAACTGGCTCAACTTGTAGACCCGTTTTCAGCTTGACAGCACCTCAAAGTTCTTCTTACCCTATAATATAAAGTCAAAAGAAAATGGCTCTAGAAATCTTTAGCAGCCGCAAGTTTCATAGTCTTGTGTTCTAGTTTCCTATTATTCTTATCGACTCCGAGTATCCCTTTTATGGAATAGCTATTTCGGCTTGGAAAGATAGATGAATGTAAATGTGTGATAATTTTGTTGTTTCGAAAGGAAATTTTTTCCATTTAAATGGTGAATGAGAGCGGCAGCCAGGTCTCCAAACCGAAGTATTTCTTTTGTGGGAAATCTATGTGAAAAATAATGTTAAGTCAAATGACCTCAGCTGTATCGAATAGTTTTGCAGAAATTGTTTTAGTGGTAAATACATCTTACTTAAATGTCTCTATAATACCACCGGGGCTGGGGAGCCCAGTCGGTTAGGCGCTCGCCTAGCATGCGAAAGGTCCCAGGTTCGGGTCCGGGCATCGCCAAAATAACTGTCGACCTATAAACGGCACGTGCAGCCAAAAATGTCCAACGAATAATATCCCGGTGTATAGAGGGAGTTCACGTTAAAATACGCTCCAAAGTCCCAACGCTGCGTACGATGTCGCCCTTAACGGTGGCGTTGCGGGTGCCAACTCAGGTGTCGGCTCGTCACTTGACTGTGGTTCTAAAATACGACGCACGTTGCCAATAGCCCTCGTGTAGCGCTAGTGTGACGATTATTCAAACTAATCTAAACCATAATACCACCTTTTAGAAATTGGCTCGATTTTTTTTTAATTTTTAAAATCTATGATTTTGCAACATGATTTTACTATGTGCTATTTTTTCGTACATAATGTCAATTGGCGCAAAGATATCTATTTTACTTTTTTGAGCAAAATCATTCAATTAACCCTTTAAGTAAGCAAATTTACTAAGGAAATTCCTGCGATAGTTATATTATTTAGGAACCTTATCACCGTTTCACAAACATGTTTGTCTACTTGCTTTAATTAAAATTCAAAAACCTTTCTATATATCTTCTAAGCTCATGTCTAAACACTTGACAGGCAAAGACTAAACTTTCCGAATTTAAAAGAGTTTATTATACAAGTCTAGGACTTAATCCTTCTTAACGTGTATACGATCAAATCAAGTGAGTTAAGTGTCAGTTTAATTGAGAAAGCAAAGTTCTTAGGAAACTTACCCATTATATTTCATAATTATTTTCTTAGTTAATTATCTTAGGATTTGGGAACAATCGTTTAGTCATGGTACATGATTTAATATTCTATGTTGTTGGATTATGTTTTGTGGGGGAAGCTTATTCTTTAAAAGCTGAACTTGGTGCCTTTGAAATGTTTTGAATAACAATTTTCAAGAAGTGTTAATGATTTGGGTTTTATATAGATTAGCCAAAAATATATACTTCAATGTATAGCTTATTTAATATCAACTTGATTTTTTTCTTTTTAAATATTTTGAAGATTAAGCTTTACCAGATTTGTATCAGTGATTAAATTTTTGATTATGAAATCGCTGTAAAATTTTCGTTAATCATATATTATTTCCTTTATTTTCCCTTTCACGTTAAAATACGCTCCAAAGTCCCAACGCTGCGTACGATGTCGCCTTTAACGGTTGCGTTGGGTGCTAACTCAGATGTCGGCTCGTCACTTGACTGTGGTTCTAAAATACGACGCCCGTCGCCAATAGCCCTCGTGTAGCTCTAGTGCGACGATAATTCAAACTAAACAAACAAATAAATCAAAATTGAACACCAAACAACCCTTTCAGTGAATACTTACATCATATAGCATGCTATTTCTGTATCAATAAACTTCAGATGATTGAAAAGTACTGTTATAACGATTCCTAACAACATCGAAATTTGGAAACAACAAATTGAAAATAATTGCATACGACGAACCCTAACGCAATTTTCAAAACGCATTGCTCCACATTTAAGAACATTTCTTCTCCATAACCAAACGCATCTGAAATATGAGTATTAGAATTAATTGGACAGGCTCGATTGTCTCCATTCATTAAAGGAAATCTTTTGGATATCTCTAACGCGGTCTTTAAAGTGAATTACCTTTCGCCGTTTTAGATATTGAGTTAAATTCATAAAGGTATTTCAGTGAGGTAACTATTGCTGAAAAGGGTTTACCAAATGAAGGCCATTATCACTTTTAAATGAGCTCTTGGCGAGAAAGATTTGGTGTGTTTTTGATAAGAAATGGCTGTTGTCGCACCATTTACCTTAGCTAACCTACATTCAGGGGGCTTTGAGCTCAGTCGGTTGGGTGCTCGCCTAGCATGTGAACGGTCCCAGGTTCGGGTCCGGGCATCGCCAAAATAAGTGCCGACCTATAAACGGCCCGTGCAGCCAAAAATGTCCGACGAATAATACCCCGTGTAGAGGGAGTGCACGTTAAATATCCTTCAAAGTCCTAACGCTGCGTACGATGTCGCCCTTAGCGGTTGCGTTGGGTGCCTACTCAGGTGTCGGCTCGTCACTTGACTGTGGTTCTAAAATACGACGCCCGTCGCCAAAGCCCTCGTGCAGCTCTAGTGCGACGATATTTCAAACTAAACTAAACTATAAACGGTCTGTGCAACCGAAATTCCGACGAAAAACACCTCGTGTAGATGGAGTGCACGTTTTATATGTTTCAAAGCCCCGATGTTGCTCCTAACAGTTGCGTTGAGTGCCTATTCGGGTGTCGACTCGTCACCCGCTTTTGATTCTGCATTTTGACGCCCGTCGCCAATTGCCCAGGTGTAGCTCTAGTGCGACAATTTTCAACTCAAATCCTGTCTATAATCAAGAAAACAAGTTTATGTTTTTTCCATCGGGAAGTACTGGCGACTGTACTTCATATCCTTCTCAATGGGTGTATCGCGCCAATTTGGCGACATTCAGGCTGCTTCGCTTTCTTTCTCATGCATGCATGAGATTGCATGTTCACAATAATCTAACCTCCATTTGATAGCCTTCCACTATTTTGGATATTGAGTTAAATCTGTATTACCGAGACGACTTACCCCCATACTTTTAATAACGGATGTTGCTGTGGGTAATCTTATAGATAGGTAAGTCGATTTCAGAGTTCTGGTTTATTGCTTGTCTGGCTAATTTAGTTTATCTGAGAGATAGGAATTGTTTTGATATTGCCATGCTTTATGTTAAATAATTGATTTTTAAATAATGAAGGGGGGTAACATGAAGTATGTGTTAAGTAGCAAACAAAATTAGGGTTACTTTCCAATTCGTGGCGCTAATCGCGCCAAACCGGGATCTTTGGCAGCAAAGGGATTTTTTAGCAGTGAAATACAGTAGTATACAAAGTTAAAAGACAGAGTATGCAAAGTTGATATCTTCTGTAGAAATGATAATGATATCTTCTGTAGAAAAAAAGTTATTAAATATTTTCTGGAGTCATTCCTGAATGCGTATTTCGTCTGCTTTCAACCTTTTTTCTCTGTTTCGCGTTTTTTAATTCTTGTGTTTAATAAATCCCTATGGCTTTTTTTGCTATTTAAGTTAGAATTTTGAAATTTTTAACCTGTGTTCTTATATATATATGGTGCAATAAATTGTGCATGGAATGAGGTCTACTATCTATAGTTTTTTTTAAATGTTGAATTCAATAATTTCGTTATTTTTTTGGTTATTTTCAGTATAAATGCATGTTACTTTTATTTGTAGCTCACATTTTAAAATCCATGTACAGTTCTTGAACAAATAGTACTAAAAACAAACAATAAAAGTTTGGTGGAGTTATTCTCAAAATTGATAGAGGAGTAGCGTTTTAAAAAAGTTCAAAATTTTTGACTTTTTTTTAAATAAATGAAAAACTAATTGTAAATATTTGTTTTTATTCTAGAAAATGTTTATTTAGAGTGAACATCATATAAAACCATTATAATTTACAAGTTTTATGTTATTATTTCTAGAAATAATGTTTTGGGTACCGTATCCCCTTAATCTCTTACAATCGGGGGATGAACCCCCAGTATTTAGTTACAAATCTAATTTGGTCATCTGCCTTGAAAGTTCGATTAAATTTTATATTTAGTTTTTGATTGATTTTTAATATTTTAAAAAGCATTCTAAACTATAGGTGAATTCCATTAATATACAATTGTTACCGAAAAAGAAAAACGTTAACTTTAAGTATATTCAATTTTTGTTCACCTCATAAGACCAAGATTGAGGGTTTGTTCCCCGACTGGGTTGGACGATTTTCAGAATAGAAAAATCGACAGCACGCATGTTATACGGTAACTTAAGAGTTTTTTATGCAATAATGGTATATTTAAACTACAATATTATTGATTTTTATTTAAAAGAATTGTTGTAGACTACATATTTGTATTTATTTTTAACATATGGCAAAACTGTGTTGACAAAGTGATACATGAACGTAAACAAGTACAATCCTGTATCAGGTGTGAAATCATCATCCTCAAATGCAGGAGACAGTACAGTCTTGCATTGATAGCATATCGCTCAGAATTAAAGCTTTGATAGCGGCTAAAGGTGGCTCAACTAAGTATGGATTTTTACTAACATTAATTTCAATTTTCTTTAAAACTTAGTGGGGCTGGGGAGCCCAGTCGGTTAGGCACTCGCCTAGCATGCGAAAGGTCCCAGGTTCGGGTCCGGGCATTGCCAAAATATCTGCCGACCTATAAACGGCCCGTGCAGCCAAAAATGTCCGATGAATAATACCCCGTGTAAGGGAGTGCACGTTAAATATCCTTCAAAGTCCTAACGCTGCGTACGATGTCGCCCTTAACGGTTGCGTTGGGTGCCTATTCAGGTGTCGGCTCGTCACTTGACTGTGGTTCTAAAATACGACGCCTGTCGCCAATAGCCCTCGTGTAGCTCTAGTGCGACCGTATTCAAACCTAACCTTTAAAACTTAGTAAACTTAAGCTTTTCTAAATGAATGCTGTTTTATTTATGTCAAATAAATCGGTAATTGTTTGAATAATATAAATTAAAAAAACAAATCAATTTAAAATAATAAAACGGTACAATATCACCCGGTAATTAATATTTTACATGAAATCTTGCAGTGCGTCTAATAATTTGTCCAGGGAATGTATGATGATATGGCATAAGTAAGATCCATTGAGTACCCTTTTGGCTTGGGTTCTCTCGACAAAATTAAACCTCGACATACTCTCACCTCCACAGAGAGCTCTGATTTATTGTAATCTGAGAGTCAAAATTAGTACTGAGAGCCACCTAGATAATTCCACAAAAATGTCTCAGTTCAGGGGAATATGCCATTTTTGCAAAAAGACTTGATACAACAAAATTACAGGCTCGTTAAAAGAAAGTTTTTTTTTATAATATCGTGCAAAAAAACTAACTTTTTCAAATCAATAATAGTGGCAAAAGTGGTGCTTTTAACGAAATCGTGAATCAAAGTCACTTTTACGCACTAGTGCGACAAAGTAAATAAGAGCATCTGATTGGTTTAAATTCTTTATTTGAACGTGATTCTTTATTTGGCGTCTTATTTCCGAAGCCAATCTAAGAGATACTTTTTGCACGTGATTTTAAAATAATCATTAATATAAATAATCACCTTCAAATCATTTGAACGTGATAATAAAATAATTAATAAGCCAACCAATAAATGCCAATTTAATAAATACTTTTTGTGCACGTTATTATAAAAAATAGTGTATGACAACGCGTTGAAAATAGCCTTTTTTAAACGAGTTGAATAAATTATTTCACTCACTCACTCGTGAAATAATTTATTCAACTCGTTTAAAAAAGCCTTACTTTTCACACTAGTTGCATAAATAAACTATTAGAATTCGGTTTTTGTTGGACAGAATTTTCGCTATAGAATATTCAGTACTATGTTCTCCATTTTACTTATATTTTATTTATTTAAGTAAACTCAAGCAGCAAACTTATTCTTGCATGTCAAGTTTCCTTACCGATCAACTTTTATGAGCTAAGTTAAAAATCTCTAAACCAGATTCCCCGACACATTTTCCAGACTATATATACATAGCTGAGCCTTAATAACCATTTATAACTTAAACCCAATGCATCCCCATAATCAACAGAATTCAAAGGATGGTACTTATAGATGAATGACTTTTAATTACTTTTCAGATATATTTATCTAGTTCAGGTCGGTTTCCATACTTTTATTAATGAACTAAACTGAGCGTGATCATGAATCTAGGTCGACTATTTAAGCTGGGGACTTCAAAGGAGAATGGAAATCTAGCTAATTTATTTAATCTATGTATAGGAAATTGCTTTGGTATAGTACGTGGTATGTCCCCTTTAAATAACCTCTAAAGGGGATTTGAGTAAAATTTTAAATATTTAGGTTTGTAGTTAAGTAATATATGGAATTTAAGGGGATACGGTACCCAAAATTTGGTCAAAATATCGATTTTTCGGTTTTTACTTCTTATTATTTACAATATTTTTCTAAACATTTACTGAAAGTTTCATAATGATATCTTTTGTAGAAAAAAAGTTATTAAATATTTTCTGGAGTCATTCCTATAAGTTTGAATACGTATTTCGTCTGCTTTCAACCTGTTTTCTCTGTTCCGCGTTTTTTAAATCTTGTGTTTAATAAATCCCTAAGGCTTTTTTGCTAATTAAGTTAGAATTTTGAAATTTTTAACCTGTGTTCTTATATATATGGTGCACAAAACTGTGCATGGAATAATGTCTACTATGTATAGTTGTTGTTTTTTAAATGAATTCAATAATTTGATTTTTTTTTATTTTCAGTATAAGTGCATGTTGCTTTTTAACTGTAGCTCACATTTTAAAATCCATGAAAAATTCTTGAAAAAATAGTACTAAACACAAACTATAAAAGTTTGGAGTTATTCTCAAAATTGAAAGAGGAGTAGCGTTTTAAAAAAAGTTCAAAATTTTGATTTATTTTTAAAATAAATGAAAAACCACTTGTAAATATTTGTTTTTATTGCTAGAAAATGTTTATTTAGAGTGACCATTATATAAAACCACTATAATTTACAAGTTTATGTTATTATTTCTAGAAATATTGTTTTGGGTACCGTATCCCCTTAATGAAGAATGGGAGAATTCATTAGTTTGTTAGGAAAATGAAGATGAAGTTTTAAGTTTGAAATACAAATTTTTTTTTGAATTTAAGATGAATAAATTTATCTGTGAAATTATAAAATATTTTGTTTTGTATAATTGTATTTAATAAATATAAGAATTATATTTTGATAAATGATTGGGGTTGGGGTGCCCAGTCGGTTAGGCGCTCGCCTAGCATGCGAAAGGTCCCAGGTTCGGGTCCGTCTCAAAATAACTGCCGACCTATAAACGGTCCATGCAGCCAATTGTGTCCGACGAATAATACCCCGTGTAGAGGGAGTGCACGTTAAATATGCTCCAAAGGTCCAACGCTGCGTACGATGTCGCCCTCAACGGTTGCGTTTGGTGCCTATCCAGGTGTCGGCTCCTCACCTAAAATATGATGCCCGTCGCCAATAGCCCTCGTGTAGCTCTAGTGCGACGATAATTCAAACTAAACTTTGATAAATGATTCTGCTTATGATTGTGCTGTGTAACTTAATTTGAACGTAAACAGAAGTCTAATTCATCCGTGTTATTGAAAAGATTTTTGTCTTGTCTTCATTATATTGGATTCTTTTTTAACAGTAGAAACAGCACTTTCAATGCTAAGGAAAATTAAAGTTTTCGTCTGCGATTTCTGTTGTGTTTCATTGTTAATTTAAAAACTAAGGTTCCTGTAGATGTTCGTCATTTTATGGCGATAGAAATAGAAATTCAAGCTGACTCGAGTTGGGTGCCTACTCAGGTGTCGGCTCGTCACTTGACTGTGGTTCTAAAATACGACGCCCGTCGCCAATAGCCCTCGTGTAGCTCTAGTGCGACGATAATTCAAACTAAACTAAACTAAACTAAACAAGCTGACTCGAAACACCAACCCATACGATGAAAGATTTAGAAGTTTGATTTAATAACATTTTAACTTAGTTTAGAATATCAATTAATACAAAAAAGTTACAAAAATGGGCTTTTTAAAACATCATCTTTCTCAGTTTTTTTTAATACCCACCACACGGTCACAGTTATTTTAGCTCCCCTTCTTCCAGACTTACAATGACGATCGCAGCGCCCTCTGGCGCCTTCAGATGATTTGGACAAAGTTTGATCTCCACAGTTCCTTAAAGAAAATTGCAAATATTGATACGAGTAAAATTCGTTAACTAGTTATCTGTATAGTTTAACTGTTACTATTATTTTTTTTATTTCTTATTTGCAAACGTTTATTTAGAATTATTACTTCTAGTTTCTTTTAAAACTCTTTACATAAAACATTTACTTGTTAGGATAAGTTACTTTACGCAGTGCAATTTTAACTACATTAAATCAGTATAGTAGTAAGAGACTGCCAAAAATGGACCAAGTCCTACTGTGTCAATTTCATCTCTCGTGACCAAGGCTCTGGGGTACTAAGCTTGTGTAACGGTTAGGTGATCAACCTCACGCGAATCACTCAGTGTTTAGTTCCGATGCATGCTTGCTTCTCCCATCTATTGGCACCACAAAATTGAAAACCACCATAGCTCCTTAAGGATTACGAATTTTACCGGAACCATTGCTAGTAAAACGAGCCTATATGTTCAACCACATAAACACCCAGTTAATACTTTAAGTAAACATTGTGAAGTGTATTGTTCTCAAGCATGCTGGTTCTCGCATGCATTGGCTTTACAAAATTGAAAACTGGGGCTGGGGAGCCTAGTCGGTTAGGCATTCATCTAGCATGCGAAAGGTCCCAGGTTCGGGTCCGCGCATCGCCAAAATAACTGCCGACCTATAAACGGCCCGTGCAGCCCAAAATGGCCGACGATTAATACCCCGTATAGAGGGAGTACACGTTAAATATCCTTCAAAGTCCTAACGCTGCGTACGATATCGCCCTTAACGGTTGCGTTGGGTGCCTACACACTACACATGTGTCGGATCGTCACTTGACTGTGGTTCTAAAATACGATTCCCGTCGCCAATAGCCCTCGTGTAGCTCTAGTGCGACGATAATCCAAACTTAACTAAAGAAAATTGAAAACAGCTCCGAGCATTGCGAACTTTACCGGGATCTTTGAAAATGAAACAAACTTTAAGTCTAAAGACTCTTTCCAACCTTATAAAGGAAAACAAATAAAAGAACATGTTAATGCTGATTACTCTCCTTCTTTGGAAAAGAAGGAATGGGAAAGAAAAGAGTGGCGATCCAGGAAAAAAAGGATAAAGTTTCTTAGAGGAAAAGCCTCTCTCGGAAGAATTCCTGAATAAATAGGGAGCTGATGAGGGAATAGGGCGATTAAATACCGGATAAAATTGCCATGGGATTGACATTCTTTTATAGTTTTATTGTCATTTGGGTTTATTGTATATTATTGTAAGTAAAAGTCAAAGCTTTGGCTGTTTTTTTATTATTGTATAGTTAAAAGGTATTTAGTACTCTGTAAGAACACAAATAAGCGTTATCATTCTACACTGTTAAAAATTTTGTGCTTGGTTTCACCATGATATTGGTTCCTAGTAGCTGCAACGGCTGTGTGGTGAAATGTTTCACCTTTTTTTCGGTTTTTCTTTGAACCATTTTTCTGGATTTGGAAACAAAAACCTGAGAAGTGGTTCAACCGAATACCAAAAATATGGTGGAA
This sequence comes from Oedothorax gibbosus, assembly GCA_019343175.1. NCBI lineage: Eukaryota > Metazoa > Arthropoda > Arachnida > Araneae > Linyphiidae > Oedothorax > Oedothorax gibbosus. The sequence goes on from CM033274.1 coordinate 5,018,047, forward strand.
CGTTTCACCACACAGCCGTTGCAGCTACTAGGAACCATTATAATGGTGAAACCAAGCACAAAATTTTTAACAGTGTATACCTTTGTAAGAAAGTTTAAAGATGAGGATATTTTTAACCACTTGTATCACAAAGTGTTTTAGGGCTTTCAGTACACATATAATCTATATTTTCAAAATTAAAGGTGAAGCTGAAGGTGTGTTTTTAACCAACTGTATCTTTATACAAGGCCTTTTAGTGCTATAAGAACACATATAATCATCAGATCTTTAGATTATTGCAATTTTTTAGAGAATGTATATAATTCGTATAATGATGTAGTGTCTTTTAGTGCTATAAGAACACATATAATCATCATAATTTAGATTATTGCAATATTTAGAGAATGTATATAATTCGTATAATGATGTAGTGTCTTTTAGTGCTATAAGAACACATATAATCATCATAATTTTAGATTATTGCAATTTTTAGAGAATGTATATAATTCGTATAATGATGTAGTGTCTTTTAGTGCTATAAGAACACATATAATCATCAGAATTTTAGATTATTGCAATTTTAGAGAATGTATATAATTCGTATAATGATGTAGTGTCTTTTAGTGCTATAAGAACACATATAATCATCAGAATTTTAGATTATTGCAATATTTAGAGAATGTGTATAATTTGTATAATGATGTAGTGTCTTTTAGTGCTATAAGAACACATATAATCATCAGAATTTTAGATTATTGCAATTTTTAGAGAATGTATATAATTCGTATAATGATGTAGTGTATTTTAGTGCTATAAGAACACATATAATCATCAGAATTTTAGATTATTGCAATATTTAGAGAATGTGTATAATTCGTATAATGATGTAGTGTCTTTTAGTGCTATAAGAACACATATAATCATCAGAATTTTAGATTATTGCAATTTTTAGAGAATGTATATAATTCGTATAATGATGTAGTGTCTTTTAGTGCTATAAGAACACATATAATCATCAGATCTTTAGATTATTGCAATTTTTTAGAGAATGTATATAATTCGTATAATGATGTAGTTAAGCCTACGGACCAAGCCACCGTACGAGTTCGATCAGCCGAAATTTTTTTAAATATTATTTACTATATAAACATCTAACATGTTTTCGTTTTTAACAGGTTCCCCTTCTCCAAGTGTCACTTGGTGGCGCGACTCAGTCTTGCTAGACGACACCTACCACATCACGACTCAGGGCTACGTCCGCAACAACATCACCCTGTCGCGACTGCGGCGACACGACTTGGGGGCCGTGTTCACGTGTCAGGCGGCCAACAACAACCTCACCGTGCCCACGTCCAACTCGGTGGCCCTGGACCTCAACCGTAAGTAAACCTAGAGCAAAGTTTCTCAACTTTTGACAGCTAGCGTTGCTCCTTTCTTTATCGGAAACAAGAAGCGATTACCACCCATGCCATTCGTATTTAGAATAGATTTCTTTAGACACTAGCTCCACCAACAGAAATCTCGTGTAACTTCAAGGAAAAAAACCGCAAATGGAAAAAAGGTAGCGTCATTTATGAATAATGTGAGCAACTGCTATTTAACTAGATTTAAGCTAATTATTGTCGAGTAGTCGTGTCTTCTGATTTTGCTGTAAAGTCGCCGATACCCCCCCCCTCTCTCTCTCTACTCCTATATAGTTCCAAATCACAGAAATTAAGAAAAAAGTTAAAAATCTATTGAGTTGCCAGAGTAAATCTGAAAGGTTGGCAGATCTGGTAATAGACTTTTGACTTCCTACAAATGTAATCGTTACAGTTTGATGAAAAAAAAATCTTTACCTTCACTTAAACAATGCTTATAAAACGGTTAATTACCTTTGCTTGACGACACTTACCACATCACGACTCAGGGCTACGTCCGCAACAACATCACCCTGTCGCGACTGCGGCGCCACGACTTGGGGGGCCGTGTTCACGTGTCAGGCGGCCAACAACAACCTCACCGTGCCCACGTCCAACTCATTGGCCCTAGACCTCAACCGTAAGTGATAAAACATTTTTGTTGCATTATTAGCCTGACCGCACTTGTTTCAGTGATTAACGTTTGGCGATTCATTTTTTATAATTACGTTGCTTTTGTTAGAAGAAACAATGGAAAATTGAACGGAGACTGTACTTAAAATTGTACCGCTAGATAGTTAAATAACAAACTTAAATGTACTTGAACATGCAGTACGTCTGGACACTCCGTTTTTGTTGCATACTGCCTTAGTAGTGCACCATAGTACCGTGTATATTTTTAACTTAATGCCGATGTGTTTAATTAATTACATTTGGATAAAAAAAAAATCTCGTCCTTTGCTAAACCAAAGCTTATAAAACGGTTAATTATCTTTGCTTGAACGACACTTACCACATCACGACTCAGGGCTACGTCCGCAACAACATCACCCTGTCGCGACGGCGGCGCCACGACTTGGGGGGGGGGGGCGTGTTCACGTGTCAGGCGGCCAACAACAACCTCACCGTGCCCACGTCCAACTCGGTGGCCCTAGACCTCAACCGTAAGTAATGTAAAGCATTCTCATTGCACACTACCATAGTAACTCACCAAACGACCAAGTGTTTCGTTCACAACATCAACCTGACGTTTCACCCGTAATCATACGATATGCTGTTGGCGTCAAATCAATATAGTCCGCCTGTCGGTTGGTTGGTAGACATATATATATTCAGGTTTGTGTGCTTGGTCAGCGACCCGCTTATAAACCTTCGTCAAGTAAGACGGACACAACAGACAACACTCACACATAAGTGGATCCATCTAATTTTTAGAGACAGAGGCCAACTAGAGGATCCCCAGAATTGGCTTGTCACCCCCAGAGGTATTGATTTGGTATGGGAACTTGGAGGACTTTCGGACCCAACAGATTTAACGAGCACGTACTCCGCATATACTCGGTAGGTCTTCAGTGGTACCGGGACTCGATCACCGGACCTTCCGATCCCGAGACCGAGACGCTGACCACTAGACTCACTACGGCCCCGTCCGCCTGTCACAACTTAGCATCCCAAATATTTTGATTGTGGAAGCGTCCACTTTGTAAATAGGTAGAGAACATAAAGGATGCAGGGTTGTCAATTCCATGGTGTTGGGTTAGCTTGGTTGGAAATAATGTGTCACACTAAAACAACAGATAGGTTATTGGTGAAAGGAGGATTATAGTTAATTGCTGAAGGTCGTCATCAATTGCACGTGCATTTCTTTTCTATCTTGACTTGATCGTCAAAAAATTTGCTTCTGTTGTATGTATTATTTACCATATTCAGTATTACTTCGGGGAACGCTATAAGTTTAAAAAAAATATCTATGCAATAATAATGAACCTATGCAAGTTCGAACTGACCTTCAGTTGAGAAACTGTTTCTAAACTTTAAAGAAATATGCACCTGCAAAAGCAATGAATCGCCAAATATAGTAACTCTGGCTGAAACCAAAATCTTCCTGGCCCCTTTTCGTTTTACGAGTAATCGTTTGGACTGGTCTAAAACACACGTCATAGATGCAAAAAAGTGGTGGGAGGACTATATCTTTAACATTCATCTAAAAACTATACAAGAATAAGTTATGCTTTTTTTTCTACCATTGGCTGGTTGGTTGCTTTAAAATATGTCGCACTATGGCGTATCTGTTCTATGTCCATGCCTTTTCTTTCTTCTTCGAAGCGAGCAAGATATAGAGATCTTGAGACATTGACGATGGTTCGGGATCTTTCCTGGAAGACTGGTTTGTTTTAGACCACTGAACTGAACTGAAACTAAGGAAGGAGCATCGAAACGCTCGACAATAGGGTCGGTGAAGCGCGGCAACCCAACTTTTGCCGCCAATCTTATACTTTACCTGTTAAAATAGGCATTTCAAACCAACTTTTTCAATAATTTTTAAACAGAAAATTGATATGTTATTGCTTTAGGAGGTTCTTTATGTAATGGAGTTTCGGAAACATGTACTTTAAAAAAAAATAGAATTGCAGGAACAATCTTTAAAACTTAAATTCCTTGGAGTACTATTTTTGGCGAGCGATTAGGCAATCCAATGCGAACTGTCAAGTCAAGTGTCAATTGTGATCGGCGAATTCATGCCAAATGTTGCACTTATTCTCTCTAAAGCTGTCGCCAAGTGACCCAAAAATAGGCTTCACCAGCTTTTCATGGGATGCTCCTTCCAGAGTTTCAGTTCAGTGTTTTAGACCCTTTTTCGAAGTCTTTTTACCAACCACAAGTATTTTCCTCTTAAATAGCCTCAAACCATTGCTCGTAGTGACATCACACGGTCCAGTTCATGAAACGAATATCAATCAAGGCCTTGGGGCTGTGGGGAGCCTAGTGGCCAGCGTCTCGGTTTTGGGACCGGAAGGTCCCGCGATCGCCCCGGTACCACTGAAGACCCACCGAGTATATGCGGAGTACGTGCTCGTTAAATCTGTTGGGTCCGAAAGTCCTGTGGTCGGTCATTGCGCATTTTACCACTGGTACAGGTCCCTGGAGACTGTTTCCCTCCTCTTCAGGAACATGTCTAAATTGTGGAGGTGGCGATAGATGGCAGCATCTATCTTGTATGTGTATGTCGTGTCCGTCCTTCTTGACGAAGTTTTATAAGCGGGTCTCAGCTGTGACCAAGCACACAAGCCTGAAAACATAGGTCTACCAACCAACCAACCAACCAAGGCCATCCAAGTATAGAAGGAGATTATCTGCAGCCTGATAAGATAGTATAGACAATTACCTTAAAATTTTATCAAAACCCCCTACAGATATTTAAAGGACATCACTCATTAGAATCTCAAAGGAATTTCCTATTCATAGCCTAACTCAATTAACTGAAGATGATTAATCCCTTTTGTTGTCACCAAATAAGTAATTGACCTACATTCAAGCTGAACATAATCCTGTAATAAAAGTATGCGAACAGATTTAACTTGATAAGCGTTTCCGAAAAGCAATTGAAAGTTATTCATTTATAAATATCTCGTATTCTGAATGTTGTTGATTATGGGGATGTAATAAGTTATGAAGGAATGTGTAGTTTGGGAGATGTATTGGGTTGGAATTAATTCGGTTTAAGGATTTTTAACTTAATTCGTCAAGATAATTGGCAAGGAAATAGTCTGTGCAAAAAGGAGCTTTGTGCTGAAGGGAGAATAGGCGCGCTGGACCGGGGGTCTCCAAAGCAAAGTGCATTAGTGTTAATCCTATGGAGAAAAAACTATTTTCTCAGCCACATTTCTCCTAATATTTTTGCAAGCGGATTTTTTTGTGTGTTAAATGTAGCTGACTTACAGGTCCCGACCTTCCCAATTTTTGAAATTGGTTCGAATATTTTTTTTTTAATTTTCAAAAAATAATTTTACACAAAATATTCGAAGCAATTTAAAAAAAAGTGGGAAGATAGAGACCTGTAAGTTATCTACATTTATTATTAAAAAAAATTCGTTTATAAAAATATTCAATACAGCCGGAGAAATGTGGCGGAGAAAATAGTTTTTTTCCCATTGGATTAACACTGATGCACTTTGCTTTGGAGATCCCCGATCCAGCGCGCAAATTCCCCCTTCAGTTTATCTTTGTAAACAAAATGTAAGACACATATTGGCCATAGTATTATAAAATTTATGCAGAAAAAAATAAGTTCAACGAATAACGAGTTTTTTTAAACTTAAAGTTAACGTTTCAATCGGTAAAGTAGATATTAAAGTATTATCAAATTGGTTGTTAGTGGTTTAATGGAAAATATGGAATCAGTATTATGTAAGGGATACGGTACCCAAAAATTGGTCAAAATATCGATTTTTCAGTTTTTACTTTTTATTATTCACAATATTTTTCTGAACATTTACTGAAAGTTTCATAATGATATCTTCTGTAGAAAAAAGTTATTAAATATTTTCTGGAGTCATTCCTATAAGTTTGAATGCGTATTTCGTCTGCTTTCAACCTTTTTTTCTCTGTTTCGCGCTTTTCAATTCTTGTGTTTAATAAATCCCTAAGGCTTTTTTGCTAATTAAGTTAGAATTTTGAAATTTGTAACATGTGTTCTTATATATATGGTGCACAAAATTGTGCATGGAATAAGGTCTACTATGTATAGTTGTTTTTTAAAAAAATGTGGAATTCAATAACTTGTAATTTTTTTTTTTTGATTTTCAGTATAAATGCATGTTACTTTTTAACTGTAGCTCACATTTTAAATACATGCACAGTTCTTAAACAATTATTGAAAGAGGAGTTATTGAAAGAGGAGTAAAGTTTAAAAAAAGTTCAAAATTTTGACTTTGTTTTAAAAAAATGAAAAACTACTTGTAAATATTTGTTTTTATTGCTAGAAAATGTTTATTTAGAGTTAAAATTATATAAAACCACTATAATTTACAAGTTTATGTTATTATTTCTAGAAATAATGTTTTGGGTACCGTATTCCCTTAAATAATAAAAAGATTCAAACGTCCCAATTTCTGATTGTCTGGAATCTTGCATTGCTATATGTACAAACATTAACTATATATCTTGACAACCACTTAAAATCCTTTTAAAACATTATTTGTCTTTTCTGTTACACCACACACGGCACAGGGCCAAATACGCAAAGACTAGATTACTTAAATGTATCTTTAAAAGAAGTCCATAATGAATTTTAACATTTAAATTCGAAACAGTTACGATATGAGAATTTTTTATGCTTTTCTTTCACGGACTAGTAGCTTAAATAACAAAAAAAAAACCTTAATCGAATTGAAAATTTTGCAACGAAATTTTATTTGAAATATTTTATCTTCGAATACTTAAAAAATAAACTGTTTATTAAGTTCCGTCTTCTGAAATCAAGCTTTTAATCAGTTTGTGACTAATCCATTACTTAATTTTTTTAAATAAAGTTAAAGTAAGCGTGTAAAAATTGTTTTTACAATTATTTAAATATGATTTTTATAAAAATATTTTGGATGAATACACTTAACTTATTCCACTAATAAAAAAAATCTATAAAAGGAGAGAAAGTGAAAGTAAGAAATAAATAATCTTATTATCATGGTCGAATAAATTATTTCGAAACAAAAATCAAGATTACTTGAAACGAAGAACGACATGAAAAAAGATAAAAGTTAATTTACTACCCATAAATCCAATTAATAAACATCTGAAGCAATTAGAAAGATTATTTGAAGTGATTATTTACCCATAAGGTAAATAACTTTTTTTACCTACTACAAAAAAAATAGTATTCCTCTTAACATCGGTTTATTTATTTTGCATTTTTGGAAGTAAACGTCTCCATATATATTACCCAATATTTTCTTTGATTTTTCCTATACTTTATTTTTAGTTTTTTAATGTTTAACACCTTACATCGATCGTTAAATAAAGCCGTAATTATGATTAAAGCATAGTATAACGTTAAGGTATCCATATACCTTAGACAAATTTTTCTTTAATTTTAGAGATAGACTTTTAAAACTTTGTGAGAAGATTAAGCACTTAAAAACTAACATAAAAATACTTTACTGCAATAAAAAAATATTAATTACTAACATAAAATTAATATTATGAAAAAATTCGTTCTTCAGAAAAGGAGTTCAAGGTTTTCATTTTAAGATTGATGACAATAGAATTGCTTTTAAAAGACTGCCTGTAAATTAAAACTATTTACAGTACAAGAAATCTAGTAGATTTTGTGTTTCTGTTTAACATGTCATAGAAATGACCCTACCGAATATTTAGTTCACAGTGGATTTAAGGTATGATCACCAATCGAAGCGTTAAAACAATTTCAGGTTTATTGCTATTTAGGTTCCTTCTGTATTTCTGTATAGTTATAAATTCAAATAAAAAGTATTTTTTTAACTAACTGTAAAAAGGTTTTTAGTAGTACTGTAAAAACACGTTTCATGGTTATAAACTCAAATTTTGAAAATGCAGCTGTAATATAGGGTCTGGTCACGATTTTTAATGTCGCCAAGAAAATAAAGTGCATGGATTTGCTAAAAAGCTCAGTTTATCTTCAATAAAAAGTGGTATTACTATTGCAATCGCAGCTTCATCTTTAACAATCGTTAATTATCCTCAATGGATATTTTTTTGTACACAATGTAATCAAATTAGTTTGGTGTTAGTTAAATCCTTATCAAAACAAGGCTGGCGTTGACATATACTTATATTTTTATAGTCCAACCTTTTTCCGCATTAATTACCTATAAGAGCGAAAACAGTAAAAAAAACAATACATTTTTTATAAGTCTTTAAGGATAATAATGTTCTCAAAGACGGTAAATATGATGTATGAGAACAATACACTTTTTATAAGTCTTTAAGGATAATAATGCTCTCAAAGACAGTAAATATGATGTATGAGAACAATACACTTTTATAAGTCTTTAAGGATAATAATGTTCTCAAAGACGGTAAATATGATGTATGAGAACAATACACTTTATATAAGTCTTTAAGGATAATAATGCTCTCAAAGACGGTAAATATGATGTATGAGAACCATACACTTTTTATAAGTCTTTAAGGATAATAATGCTCTCAAAGACGGTAAATATGATGTATGAGAACAATACACTTTATATATACTGGATGGACTGCTAAAAAAAAGAAAACGCGACAGATGCCAGATTTTTTTTTTACCTGGAGCATATATTTTTCTTCTTCGACTCATCAATGATCATCTACCATCATTTAGCAATAAAGTTCCAAATGACGAAATTTTCGTTGTTACGGCATACGCTCTCCACCATTTTATGGGAGTCAGAGTACTCCTTGTCGTACAAATCGAGATCGGTTATAACTAGGAGAAAATAATTCCAGTAATATATAAACTTCGATGTTCTGAAGAGCACAGAAAAACCGTAAACATTGTAAGCTGTTTCCTAAGTAGTTAGGTAAGAGAAAACAAGTAGGTTTGTAACAGAATCTGTCACTTAACCCGCTTCCACTCAACAGTTGTGTTTAACAGGTAAAAAGGCACAAAACACAGCCTTAATCCTATATTAAACATTTACATGCTAAATTTGGCTAGTTTCAGTTATTTTATTTCGAAAATTCAATAATTATTACTTATCGTTTGCAAAATTTAATTTATATTTCAAAGAATAAGTATGTAATATTCCTCATTTTAAATAGAATGAAAATATTTCATATCAACCTACTGATGAAGGTACGTAGAGAAATATATTTGACGTCATTTCAAACTGATCGATGTCGCAAAAATAAATTTCTTTTAATTTATTGTCTAAAAGAATTAAAGTTTCTCGAGCGATTGTTTCAAATGGCAATGGTGATTTAATTAAAATAAAAATGGCTTCCTATGCATTTTAAATGAGCATTAAATTTTGCAGTTTTTTACATAATTGAAGTACTTCGAATTCGAATTCTTTTCTGAAATTTTCAATGTCTTCTAATTTCGACGCGCTGAATTTTTTGACGTATCACACTTGTCTGTAGCATTTGTAGTTTGGGCTATGAAAGTGGGTGACGGACAGACAGACGGACTGAACGATTATAATACCTTCAACTTTTTACGTTATAAACGTAGTGTGCAAACTAAAATAATTCTCAATATTTACTAATTAAAACAATGAATTAATTCTGATTTAATGAGTCTAGTGTTTAGAAATATGATTATGGAATTCCCGGTTTGACAATTAGTGATTTGATTTGTGAGTTATGTGCTTGATTAGTTAATAAATGTTTATTTATTAACAGACACTGATTAAGTGATGTCTCCAGTTCAAATGATTTTACTGCAGGCGGATTTTACCGGAATCAGCATCTTCCAAAACGAGTAAAAAACAACCTAAATTATCTACTTCGAATATTTTCTATCCCATCTCAATTCTCCCATTACCTTAAATTTCATATTAGGTAATTGAAAGTAAAAAATAAACCACTACAAACATTATTTTAAATTCCATCAACTACTCCACACATTCCAAAAAATATTTTATTCAAAATTCCATCAAATTGACCCCATTTGGCGGTAATTTATTTGGGAGGTAGTTATAAGAACATCGACCAAAACGTATTACGCATTCTAGAAACGTATTTAGTACGTGAACTGAATACGTATCAGGAGCTCTCACTTAAAATTCCAGACTTATTTACTTAGTGGAAGTTTTTTGGACGGAATTTTCTCACACGCTCTGAAGAAGTTGGAGTATATTTTGTCAAGGAGGTTTAAATGAAGAACTTTTGGGTGAAAATTTAAATATTTTGTTTAGTTAATAATGTGATTGAATTACGTATTAACCCTTTCAGTCCCAGTGATGCCATTTGGCATCATCATGTTTCTGATCATAATTAAAAAAATAATAGGGCTGACATCTATTGGGATTACTAAAAAATATTTTCTAATAGAAAAAAGTTTGAAGAATCGAATGATGTGCTTTTTGATATGATAAATGGCTATAGACAATCAGAAAAAAATTTCTAAAATGATGCCAAATTGTCATTGGGACTGAAAGGGTTAACGAAAATCTCATAAAATCTTAATATTTTAGATTAGATTGATTAATTATTAAATGAATATACTTGACAAAAATGTGTAGTTAAAAATCTATATTTTATTATTTTTTGGATATCTGCTGAAATGTGGGCATTCAGGACAGAAGTTTGTCATATTTACATCACAAGAAATAAATCCCTGTTTTCGCATTCTAGAATATTTTGTAATCAACTTTAAGAAATTTATGGTTTTTAGTGTGTATTGATTGTAAAAAAGAATTACTACAGAAATGATTATATTTTGCTGCTGGATGTAGTTATATTTTCTTTCAAATAATACTGTAGTTTAAGGGGACGCGGTACCAAAAAACTAAAATCCAGTATTTTTATAGCTAACTTCCAAATTAATTTATTTTTACAAAGAACTAACATCCAATAAACATATACGTTAAAGTAATAAATATTGAAACATCATTTTTTTTTTAAATAAAAAAAATAAAAATGTTAACTTTTATTCAAAATGCTACTCCTCCTACAATTTAAAGAATTTTTTAATGGATTTTTTTGCAAAATGTTCCCACAACATCTCTTTTTAAAAGTTAGTATGAATATTGAGCTAACAGTTAAACAAGAACAGTTAGGTAGCTTTATGTATAAAAATTGCCCAAAAATAAGATTTTTTGTGAACTTCACCATTTTTTAAAAAAATAACTTCACACTTGACTTTATCCCATACCAACTTTTGTTAATGGTATATGCCTCAATACAGGAAAAAAATTCTGGAGCTCTACATTAATTTATCTGAAAGCCTTAGGGCCTTTACCATTCACAAGCCGAAAACATTAAAAATTCAAAAAATCGACATAAAATTTCAAAAACCATTTTACCTAACCACTATACCATTTACAATAAACTTCTACCATTATAAAGGATTCCTTATTTTTTTTTGCAATATCCTTAGCTCACAGCATTCGAGCGTGTTTAATTATTTCTGGGCAGCCCTAAATTTTGGGTACCTCGTCCCCTTAAAAGAAAATTATTTATCTGTTTTGAGGGGAAAAAAGCAGTAGAGACCTATACTGCCCAAATAGTCACCGCTGACACAATTTAGATTGAGTAAATATTGTACCTTAAAATGCGAAAAGATTGCATTTTAAACTTAACATTTATTTTCTCTCTTATACCATTTCACTGTTTTTAGTGCAGTTATTGAATTCATTCAAAAAGTTATGCAACAGTTGTTACGAATTAACTTAATAACTTATGATGATGATGTCGTGTCCATTGATAAATATTATATGTGACCAAAGGTCTCATAGACCGCCCCATCGATCTGCAGACAGTGGTCCTCATAAAGGTCTTCGTAGGGGCGAGTTGGTGATTTACTGCAATTTTGCCAGGATGGCTGGACAAGAGAAAATATGTTTTGGATCCAGTTCCGAGTCGGGGCAGTTTCTGAAGCTGGAGTATTTCCTATTTCCATCTTTTTGGATTTCCATCCCTTTGAAGTGGTCTGTCCTTAATCTAGTTAGGGTGGTCGCAGTTACCCTATTGGTGTTTAATTCGCAGGTTTGGTGTTTAACTTAATAACTTATAAACTTAGCTTATATCAACCGGTACTTATAATACCAAATTACTAATATACATTAGTTATACGGTATAACTAATATACCGTATAATCTAATAAACATTAATAAAATATATCCTAAAATGCTTTTTGTTTTTACCCGAGCAGTAAAAAAAATCCTGCATATAAAACCTTTCTCGGGTTTACTACACTAACTACCCATTAAGCAATATATCTCCCAGAATACTTTACCCTAAAAAATACTTTCCTAGGAAAAACTACAGACATCTTCTACGGAATTTCCACATCAGTGCCCTAATGACCCGATACTCAGTTACTATACACCCACCACCCCCTGGAACAATTACCATTAACATTCATACCCGAAAGTGGACCCTTCCACGAATGGATTTGTTGACAAGCGTGCTTGATCCCCAGGGTTTATTACGCAAACTGCTCATTCAACTAATGGGAAGCCATCGCAGGAGACTGGCAAGAGCATGACGTCGGATTAAGAATAGATGATAAGGTATTATCAGATAAGAATAGGTTAACGTGTATCTTCGTCTGTATAAAAAGTAATAGACATAGGTTCGTGTAAAAAGTAAAAGGCATACAGTCCCTGGACAAATTATTAGACGCACTGTATTATTTTTTAGTAATTTTATGTTTCTTAAGAGTTTTTATGCAATAATGGTATATTTAAATAAATATTATTGATTTTTATTTAAAAGAATTGTTGTAGACTACATATTTGTATTAATTTTTAACTTATGGCAACACTGTGTTGACAAAGTGATACATGAACGTAAAAAAGTACAAACCTGTATTTATGTGAGTAATCATCATCCTCAAATGCAGGAGACAGTACAGTCTTGCATTGATAACATGCCGCGCAGAATTAAAGCTTTGATAGCGGCTATATGTGGCTCAACTCAATATTGACTTTTACTAACATTAATTTCCTTTTTTTTTAAAACTTAATAAACTTATGCTTTTCTAAATGAATGCTGTTTTATTTATGTCAAATAAATAGGTAATTGATTGGATAATATAAGAATAAAAAACAAATCAATTTAAAATAAAAAAAAATGGTACAATATCACCCAGTAATTAATATTTTACATGAAATCTTGCAGTGCGTCTAATAATTTGTCCAGGGACTGTAGGTTCAGGAAATAGTCTGTAGGTTTAGGTAGGCTGTCTTAGTTTGTACGAATTAGCTGCTGGGTTGTATAACTGTGGGGTTTATAAAACAACGGTTTATATAATTGCGACGTCACTGTAGGCGCGGCCGTTCCAATTGTCCATTACAAACAAAGTTTAATGTTCGGTCTTTGGTGACGGTGATATGCGTGAAACCATAATAAGATAATGTTATGCTTTTTTGACGTTAAAAAGTAAAGAAAATAAACTGAATTCTACTATTGATCTGTGTATAAAAAAGTAGTTGTTGTTGCTAATTCCCATCTGCTCTGACGGAGTCAGACCAGATCAATAAATCCGTTGACATTTAGGAAGTCCGAAACCAAAAGGGGAAAAGAATGTATGTCGTCCCAGTCCAGTTCTAGGCAGTTTTGGGATATGATCAGGTGATGCCTGGTTTTGCTCGCACTTAGCGAAAGAAGGGAAGATCTGTTGATTAGCAGAAAACTTAATACTTTTCAGGTGTCCGCTGGCTGCTGGACAAGCAGGTGTTGGTCTGTCTGTCACCAGCAAGAGCAATAGAGAGTCCTGGCCTTTTTGCTTTGTACCAGTAGTGAGTAGGAGGTTGAAGCCGATTTTGTTTGTTTTGGGCCTTTTGCCTTGCGAATAATTCAAGATATGTGAGCTCTGAGGTGGATGGGACTGAGTTGTCTAGTCCCTGCTTTGCTAGAGTGTCTGACAACTCATTACCCGCGTGGATGTCGACATGGGATGGGATCCATTGGAAGTGGATATCGTGCTGTTGGGAAAGGTGAACAACTTAAAAAAAAGTAATGATGTTTACGAGAAAGTTTGTCTTGTTTAGTATTTGGTAAAAAAAATAGTTAAAAAAGTAACAAGTAGGCTATTGAAGAGTGTAAAGCTCATATTTGATTTATAAAAGTCTTTTTAGTGGAAGTTTAGTACGATGAATATGGAATTAAATTTTACGATACTTAGGTTCTCTTCTTAAGATAAAGGAGCAAATTTATGAAATGCAAAATTTCCTTTCACCAAAAATTAGCAAAAAAAGATTTACAGAGTTGAAACAAATTCAAAATTAAATGAAGAAAGTTTTTAAAAATCAAATACTAACATTTTAAATAGCACAATACATTTTTACAACGTATTAGTCTTATTTCAGTATCTAACAAATTTCAATGCTCTAAAACTTAAACACTAGCCTAAAACTTTGTGTCAAAGCACTTGGGAAAAAAACCTACATTTAAACAAAATAAAGGATTTAATTTAGAATACATTTGTGACCAATACATTTAAAAATGTTTTGAAATGTCAGCATTTTCAGCTGTAATTGAGAAATGAATATTAATTTATCAAATTTTGGATATACTTTTTACGAGTCTAGTATTTGATTTTTTTTATTCTATCAAATATTAAAAAATATTATTTTTAAAGTGGCAGCGATGTTTTTCAAAAAATAAAATATAACATTTTTTTGAAAATGTAGTCAAAAAGTCAAGTATATTTCGTCAAAAGGCATGTAACAATGTTTCAATATAAAACCTTTAAAAAAATTACCAAAGTCAAATATTTATCTCTTCGATTCTATCAATAAAAACTTCATTTTAAACTTTCCAAACTTCAAATTTTTATGTACCCAAAGCTTAGAAAAAAATCCATTATCAAAAACCGTCAAAAAATCTCGTAACCTTTAGCTACAAAAGAACACATGTTTAAACTAGAAAAAAACCGCTTAGCTTTTGAGAAAGATTCGTGGCTTCTACAAACATTGTATCATAAAGAGTGGCCCTTTCTGAAACGAACGTATATTTACTTTGCATTGATCCGCAAACTCATCGGCTTTCGTTCAAAATCCGAGGTAAATAGTAGTACTTCATAAATGGGAAACCATTTTCAAATGTTCCATTTCTGTGACGTCTCGAACGAGGTTTGGTGTTTTTTCTTGTAAGTGGGGGTTTTCTCGCCAAACTTTTGATTAATCGCCAAATACAGTTTGACTTTTGCAATAGCTACGCAAAACATTACAAAATTGCTAAAGCGAAAGAATTTATCTGTAGTTCCATGGAAGCAAAACAGTTTGCAACTAATACTAAGATATTCAGGTGATACTTCAACTAACCTTTTTTTTTTACAGAGATACCTTTTTTTTTAGTAAATTGATCACAGAATAACTGCAAATCGGAGTTCAGATTCCAGTGTCAGTGTAGTTAGTGAGTTGTTAAAGCTATACTTGCGTAACTTCCATCAGCAGATGGGTGGTACCGAGCTGTTGACGATAAATTTACTCTGCTAATTCAATAATTTTGACCCAAAAGTAAATGCAAACCTTTAAATAAATTTGGTGGTCAAAACTCCAAACTTATTTACCCGATGCATAAAAAAGTGTGCTCTTTAAATACGTCTTATTGTCCAATGACATAGCACAGTATACGAAGCCTGCATAAAGTTTGCAGTGGTTGAATGTTTTAGAAGAAACAAAACTTTGTTTATAATTTTCTATCATAAGCGTAGTCTTATTTTAGATTCAAGAGCATCTAAAAAAAGTCAAATATACATACAACGACTGAATTTCTGCTTCATTTGGATTTATTGAAAATAAAAATAAACCTTTTAAATAAATGAACACTTTATGAAAGGCATACAGTTATATAACATTGAAGAAAATTATGATAATTTACAAACTTGGCGAGATTTTCCATGAGTTGGTGTCGAATCAGAAGTTTGGCGTAGAAACCCCCGGTAACTAGTACTTCCCCTGGGGCTTGATACAGTGAATAGTGTTGAGTATATGGTTGGAGGAACATGTAAAGGAGGAATTCTGGGTGTATAAAAGAATAGTATGACATTAAGGCTTTGAAGTTTTGTTTGTACTATTAAAGTTTAAACGTTTTAATGAATGAAAATGAAAAAAAAAATTACAGTCAAAATATTTCAGCTTTTTGAATTATCACTTAAATAGGTTTTGGTATAATAAACATACATTTTTTTTATGCCTAGGAGGTGAGTACTATGCATTTCGATTTTTAATGTTTCTAATTTTATGTTTCGAGGAATAGTCGAAGGCAAAATTTCAAACGCATATTTATTGAAAAATTAAAACTAAATATAAATATTTAGTCGAGAAATGCATGAAAAATATAGGTTAAGTAAAAGACTTCTAAGGTTTTCTGTTGTATGTAATTTGAAAATTGGAATTTTTATAGTTTCAAGATTAAAATGGTTAAAATGATAAAGTTAGAGAATTATAAGTAATAATATGATTAAATATTTAGCTTTGTCGTATTTCACCATTCTCATATTATTATGCTTTATCTTAAATGACCAGTGAAATTACAGTGAAATGTACAGGTCTTATATCATTATTTGTCACTCCACTGATATACATGTCAAAAATTGAGGACATGTTAAATTACAAGATCAATTAACATCAGTTCATTTTTTCATAAATTAGTTTTTATTATCGTAGATAAAAATTGTTTTGAAGATGAATAATGTTGTTTTAAATGAAAATATAAATCATGTAAATAAATACACTTGAAAAATTTTATAAAATAAAATGAATAAAAATTTTCAAGTTGTATTTTTTTAGATATTATGAAAAATGTAAAATAATAACTTATTAATTTAAAAATTAAAGTTAATTGAAAAAAATATTTGTATATAGATTTATTAAAAGTTTTAAAATTGATTAATTTTTTTACTAAAGTTTTGTAAAAAATTGAAATATTAGTTATATCCATTTTTTATTAAATTTTATTATGATGCATGACATTATTTGATGTCATATGAATATTTAATTTTAGATTAAAAAAAAAACAGTTGGAACTGAAAGGGCTAACAACAGTACGCAAAGTGCTCCCCTAATTGTTTTGGTGTGGCTCTAAAATACGGCGCTCGTCGCCAATAGCCCTCGTGTAGCTCTAGTGCGACGATAATTCAAAACTAAACTAAACCTAATTGTTTTGGGCAGTGTACAGTCCCTGGACAAATTATTAGACGCACTGTTTTTTTTTAGTAATGATGAAAATATACCAAATAATGCCATATCATTAAAAAAGATGTCGATATATGTATTAAGTATAGCAGATAGTATTTTCTATTCATGTTATTGACAAATCTCTAAAGGGTTTTTATCATGATAGAAATGAAATTGCAATGCGTCTATATGTCGGACTGTGTTAGAGTAAAACTATATCACAGACAATACAATAATACACAACCACAAAAAACTAATCTAAGGCATTTCCTCAAACCTAAAATATTTTGTTGGAATAAAAGTACACATAAATGAAAAAGTTAGAACAAATCAAAATCCGGTAGCAAAGTCTTATGGCCCATGTTCTCGTAATAGATTATGATGTCAGAGGGAATTAGTTAGGGGAGAGTATCTCAGAGAGAACGAAATTCCATCCGATTACGTTCAATTGCATTGAGTACTATTTCTGTTCGATGTAAGGACAATTACAGTGTTCTACAACAATTGTAAGAATATAAAACTCAAAGTATTCTGTTAAAATGTTATTTAATCTTTAAGTAGTAGTATTAAACCTCTTTTAGCAAACAGATGACGTCACGTTTGGTTTTTGTTGTTCTTGCGTGTATTGGATCACGTTTCATGTATCGCTTTGAACTGAACGTGCTTCATCTTATCAAACTCTTTAAAAAAAAAGTATGTATTTACAAGAACATGTCAGTCATTTCAAATAATTTCTTCAACGTGAACGATTTCACCGACTATTCCGAACAGATCTATCAGTCAATAGCTCAATAGCTCATACTGCTCTAGGTTGTATTTAAAAACCAACTTGACAAGTGTAAATTTTAGAGTTACAAATCAATATTGTCCTTCTTCTTTAAGAGGTTTTTGCAGAATATTCAGTTTTACTATTTTATAAACTCTTTAAGATAGATCGAACGTCGGCCAAACATTAACAGTTTGACGTCAGAGCTGTTTCAGTGATGTACATTTCGGCAATTTAAGTATTTTTTGGATTAAATAACTTTAATATTAACCTTACATTCGAATCTGCAGCTTCTAATGTACCAGAAAAACACATATATTATTAATTTCGCGTTTCATGCAACTTGTCCATTGTTAAGTATTAATTTTTTTGTTTATCTCTAAGTTGAAGAACATTGATTTAAACAACTATTGATCCCTAATTATCATTATAATTGTTAAATATCATTTTTCAAGTCGAGGTTTATGAAAGTAAATTTTATTTGAAATGTATTTTATTTTTTAAATTTTTTTAATTAATCTACAAATATCGTAAATTACAACATTTTAAAAAAAATAATCTCTAAATAAATTACAGTATCTAAAAATTGCAAACAATTATATTTCAAACAGTCCAAACATGAGTAACTCGGTTTCTTCTAAACTATTTATGTTTATCTCCCTTTACTAGGACAAACGTAATAATATGGTAAACAAAACATTTTCGAAGATGTTAAAATATAAGTATAATTTATTTGCTTTTTAATTTTTTTTTTCTCGGAAAACTATCGCCAAATGATTTGGAGAGCGATAGCAGGTGACAGAATAACACACAAGTACTAAAAATTTAAAAGAGTCCTCTTAGATAGCCTATAAGCATAGATATCATAGTTAAAGTATTAGATTGGCAGATCACGTGACCTCCAATGCTAATGATGGGACGCGCACTGAGGCCAAAATAAGAGGGCAAAATGGCCAGTGTTGCTGCCACTTTAAGGAGAAAATAACGAAAACCCATATTAAAATACAAAAAAATACTAGAAAAGGAAAAGCATACAAAGATCCAAAATGCAGCTAGATTTACGAATTTTTTTGTAATTTTAGAATATTCTAAATACTTTAAACTTATAACTAACTTTTAACTAATTAGAATTATTTTAAATTACAAAAATATCGTAAAATACTAGCTGCATTTTGGAATCTTTTTAGTGACTTTAAATCCTTTTCTAGTACTTTTTTGCAATTTTAGAACTAAATGGTATTTTTTCGTAATATTTTTCTCCTTAAAGTGGCAGCAACACTGGCCATTTTGCCCCCTTATTCTGGTCTCCATGCGCGTCCCGTCGTTAGCATTGGAGGTCACGTGATCTGCCAATCTAATACTTTAACTGTGATATATAGGCTTATAAGCCTTTTACATCCACATCTTTTAAATAAATTGTCACCGGTATCCATAGTAGCAATTTTATATTTCATCTACCGTAAAAATATAATCCTATCACTTGTACAAAAATATGATACATATATTAGTAACTCCAGAAAATTAACTGTTTTAGTTATCGTTAAATTTAAGACGGCTTAATTTTCGTGACACTGTAAGCAACCAGCCAAACATATCGAAAATCAGCTTCATATTTCCGACTTAGTATAATGAAAATTCATAAAATAATATTTATCTTGTGCTTTTAATTATATAAGAATGAACGCCTTAAGGAAACTTCTGCCCTGTAAGTGAACACCCTATTATTCGTGCTTGGCTAGCAAATGTAAACAATTCCGCTAAGTTTCCTCGGAGCTTCAGATAACGGAAAACATAACATAAACCACCATCGACTTATGTCTAACAGACTTCACTTTCGTAAACCTAAAAGGTGATCAACATATGTCATGTGACTTTGGCCCAAGTCACGTGGCTTGGACTATAACCATTTTGCCAAATTGTTAATAATAAGGATCTTTTTACATGGTTTTTGGTAATGTTCGTCGTAGTTGCGGTTCGGATAATCCAAGTTGCAATTATAAAATCATATGATCTTTCACGTACGATACAGGACTAAAACCGTATTTGCGATTTATTTGCGGTTTGCTATCATGTAGTGATAATGTGAAGTGAATTTGAAGGGTGGCAAAAATTGATACCTTATACATTGCTTGTTCAGCATCTTTTGACGTTGCCACTTGGTTTGAAAGTCACAGGTGAAAACGTAAGTACGGTTTAAGCTTCCACATCTTATGTGAAAGATTTAATTGACTTAAAATTGCCATTGCTATCATCCAGCAGTGCAAGAACCGCAAAGTTTACCTAAAAGATGCTACTTGAAAAGATCCTTTAGCTTCTACAGTCCCTGGGAAAATTATTAGACGCACTGCAAGATTTCATGCAAAATATTAATTACCGGGTGATATTGTGCCTACATATTTGTTTAAATACAAATATGTAGGCACAATATCCCCCGGTAATTAATATTTCCGTCTCTGTTACATATTTGTATAAATACAAATATGTAGTCTATGTAGGAGGCCCAGTGGCTTAGTGGTAGTGCTTCGCATTGCCACGCCACAGGTCCGGGGATCGAATCCCGGATTGGGTGAGGTTGACCTATCCTTTCATCCCTTGAGTGGGTCGATGAAATGGGTACCAAGTATGCTTGGTAACTAAACACTGGGGGTTCCGCTTGAGGCTGACCACTTTACCGGGACATATGCCTCAGAGCCCTAGGTCACGAAAGCTGAAATGGACACGGCAGGCCTTAGCCCAGTAATGGGCTGTTGCGCCGATGATTTATTTTAGTTTTTTAGTCTACAACAATTCTTTTAAATAAAAATCAATAATATTGTAGTTTAAATATACCATTATTGCATAAAATCTCTTACGGAACATAAAATTACTAAAAAAAACAGTGCGTCTAATAATTTGTCCAGGGACTGTAAATGTTCGAAAATTAACGTAAAAATATTAACGTATACAACATTGGTATTAAGCATATCCAAAGCGTACACACACGAAAAAAATAAATTTTATTGCCGATTTAGTTTCTCAGCAGGTATTTAGGTAATCCTGGCACATGAGCATGGACATTTGTGTTTGTGTGCTTTTCTGTTTTTGTCTAAATTTCCATGGAGACTAGAAATAGACAGCCGGAAAACGTGCAACCAAACCTAAAATAACCAGAATCGTAGCAATTGGAACTACCTTTAAAATACGCTTTTGAACTACATCCTTAAACTACGCTTTTAAATATTTGAAAATAAACGTAACTATATTATTTTAACAACATTTGTATGAAACATATCCGTAGAGAACACACAACGGAAGTATTTTCGTTATTTTTATAAATTATTCAATCATTCGCGATAATAAGGCCAAATCTAGTAACCATACTTCGCCAAATAAGCTACTTGGCGCGATTCATCCCGGTTATTTTCCCAGCGGCATTCTGAATATTATATCATACTCCTAATCATAATCCTGTTTGCGTCGCTGTTACAACCATGATAATGAAAACATGAACATGGAACGATGTTGTGACTCCGTGCATCACAAAGCCAAAGTCATAATGAAACAAGAAGCGTAAAATTAGCAAAGCAATTTTTGAAGATTATGTACGGCTTTAAGTAATTAAGAATGGCTGAATTACCAACTCATGGGCGTTTTGAATACTCCGTGGTTGGGATAAAAATGTTTTGGGTGTAATTATTATAACTCGCTCTTGAAGTTCTAAAAATTATTTTGTAAGAAACTTTTAAGACTAGTAATGGTGTACATAAGGAAGGAACGTCTACTGATATACGTTTATTTTTTCAAGTTGCAATGATTTTTAATTTATTATAAAGTTGTAATGTGGTGAGGCAGTGTTTTGAGGCAAGTAAGAAAGTCAATCGAAAGTAGGGATATACAGTGAAACCCCGATTTTACGTCCCCCGAATCTACGTTTTTCCCGCATTTTACGTTTTTTTCATCAGGTCCCAGCTTTTTCCGTATACTGTAATGTTAATT
The DNA here is from genome assembly GCA_019343175.1 of Oedothorax gibbosus. NCBI lineage: Eukaryota > Metazoa > Arthropoda > Arachnida > Araneae > Linyphiidae > Oedothorax > Oedothorax gibbosus. The sequence goes on from CM033274.1 coordinate 5,039,973, forward strand.
TAACCCGGATTGTAAGTTTGTTATTTATGGAATTTCCCGCATTTTACGTTTTCCCTGGAAAGTAAAAAAAAAGAAAAATTGTTCTAAAATAAGAAATATTTTTCCCATTCCACAGGCTCCTGTTTTCTGAAACCGGTTTTTTCTCATGGATCCTGGTTTGGCTTAGTTGGCCGTACGATGAGCTGGAATATATCTTAGTAAAGTGGTTTAAAGAAGCTCGTGCCGCGAATGTACCTATAAATGGCGTGATACTAAGAAAAAAAGAGATTTTTGCATTCTATGTACTATTTCCCGTATTTTACGTTTTTTTTACCCAGTCCCTTGAGAAACGTAAAATCGGGGTTTCACTGTATTAGAAAAATTATTACTTCTAAATCTAGGGAGATCATTTTGCCATTGCATAGGGGATTGGTAAGGCCACATCTGGAATATGCTGTTAAATTTTGGTCTCCCTTCTTCAGAAAAGATATAGAGTTGCTTGAAAAGTTCAGCATAGGGCTACAAAAATGATTAAGGGTCTATCTGGTATTGATAACAGATTAAAATCTTTAAACATGTATTCCCTGGAAAATAGGAGAGCTAGGGGTGATTTGATTCAGTTATTTAAGTTCATAAAAAAGGGAGATATGGAGGGCTTAGATTTTACCTTAAATAGCCGGACCAGAGGACATGATCAGAAATTGAATAAACCATGCTTTAAAAGGGAGGTAAGAAAACATTATTTTTACAATACAGTTTTCAATGAGTGGAATGCCTTACCAGATTATGTGGTGTATTCGAAGCGAGTGGAAGATTTTAAGAAGAATCTTGATAGTCATTGGAAACTGGTAAAGTATTAGATTTATTTTGGACCAACCTTGCTGGGCCTCTGGCCTGTTGTTGGTTGACAATTTTTGTATTTGTAAATAATCGTCAAGTTTTTGACTCAACCTTAACTTAAACCCAACTTGCGTTGGGTGCATACTCAGGTGTCAGCTCGTCACTTGACTCTGGTTCTAAATTATGACGTCCGTCGCCAATACTCCTCGTGTAGCTCTAGTGCGCCTATATTTAAACCAACCTTTATTCAAATGAGCACCAACGGTAACAATCTTTTTGAACTAACATATTAAAATGGTCCCTCAATTGAAATTGTCCAAATACTGCATCGGGCTGGGGAGCCCAGTCGGTTAGGCATTCGCCTAGCATGCGGAAGGTCCCAGGTTCGGGTCCGGGCATCGCCAAAATAACTGCCGACCTATAAACGGCCCGTGCAGCCAAAAATGTCCGATGAATAATACCCCGTGGGGCGGGAGTGCACGTTAAATATCCTTCAAAGTCCTAACGCTGCGTACGATATCGCCCTTAATGGTTGCGTTGGGTGCCTACTCGGGTGTCTCGTCACTTTACTGTGGTTCTAAAATACGACGCCCGTCGCCAATAGCCCTCGTGTAGCTCTAGTGCGACGATAATTCAAACTAAACTAAACCCAACACTGCATCATTTCAGGAAATATTTCTTTCTCTCCGCTGATGATATATTCTTATATCACATCTTTTATTTATTGCATCAAATCGCTGAATTTCTGGGATCAGTGAGGACAGATAAGTGCTGAAGAAACACAAAAAGGGGCAGAAAAAGAACTAAAAGCCCAGCTGATTTTTATTTATTTGTATGGAATATTCGGATTTATTTTTTGGGGGGTCTGACAATAAATGGTTTTGCGAAAATAATCGATGTTATTGAATGGGTTTTCAATAAGGATTTCTTTGGTTTGGTTAAAAAAAAAATGTGGTACGAAATATATTGGAAAAAACGTTAGGTATTGGACGGGATGAAAACAATTGAAGAGCTTAGTGGAAGAACGTGCTAAGTGACATTTTTGAAAAAATTGAGATTTTTGTGTCATTTAACATATTCCTAACTTTTTTTATCGATAACAAGTTTCCCCTTTTTCATAAAAATTAAATATAGTATATTTTTTACGCTTTACAAGTACGGTTTAAACAGATCTGAGTGCAAACGAAAAACTGCAAAGCTCATTTACTCGTTTTCACCTTTTTATCACTTAGCACGTTCTTCCACTAAGCTCTTCAATTTTGAAATTGGTTATCGCCATAAATAGATTATTTCAAGTGGTAAAATTCTAACAAATTTTATTTAATGAATCAAAAAAAATTATTAACAAACGAATTTGGTGTTTAAAGCTGCAAATTTTAGCTTAAATTTCACACACTGAAAAAAATAAAGGTTTGCTATTGTCCATGTGTTTTACTTACTCGTAAAATTTGAATAAAAATAGTAATATTTTATTTCATTCTTAAATTATTCCAAATTTTATTCCATGCAGAATTTTGTTATTGGCTCGTTTCAAGTGACGTAAATCACCCTCTTTCATTTCTCCATTTCATTGGTGGTTTTGGCGCGTAAGCTCCGCCCTCTACATTGATTAACCAATTGAGACCTTATTTTTATTCCTGTGGAAGTTTTGCCACTCAACACTTGAAATACATCCAAAATAATTAAAAAAGTTTTTTAAAAAATTAACAAGTAGGTTTGTAACAGTATCTGTCACTTAACCCGCTTCCACACAACAGTTGTGTTTAACAGGTAAAAAGGCGCCAAACACAGCATTAATATTCTATATTAAACATTTACATTCTAAATTTGGCTAGTTTCATTTATTTTTATTACGAAAATTCAATAATTATTACTTATCGTTTTCAAAAATTTATTTATGTTTCAAAGAATAAATATGTAATATTCCTCGCTTTTAAATAAAATTAAAACATTTCATAACAACGTACAAAGAATTTCGTCACTACGAGATTCTAAGCATGCTTAATAAATGCTTAATAACGGCGGAAAGGTGAAATATGTTTGACGTCATTTCAAACTGATCGATGTCGCAAAAAATAAATTTATCTTAATTTACTGTCTAAAAGAATTAAAGTTTCTCGAGCGATTGTTGCTAAGGGGGCAATGGTGATTTAATTCTAATAAAAATTTCTTCTTTCACGGTTCAAAAATTCGAAATTCACGGTTTAAAAATACCCCTTTAAAGTAATCATATAATAACAAATATCTTTTCATAAATATTAAAATATGACAAACTATACGAAATATATGATGCAAACCAATCTTTATAAGCTTTCTAAGATAACAATATAGTCTGAATTTAGTGAACAAAAGAAATTTAAATTCATTTACATCGAACTTTATTCACATAACAAAACTTTTCTTCTTAACCAAATGATTGTTGTATATATTAATACACTGAACAGACACCCTATCACATTGTCTAGACTTGTATTCTGATTATTTTTATCCGATATAAACTTTTTGTCACGTTCGGATGCAATATCAAAATGCATCTATTCCTATTGTATAGCATGGTTTGGTTCTCTGGAGGTTTTGCAAGTCACGTATTCGAGTATTTCTTACCCGGTATTTTTCAGAATAAAAAAAATAAAATAAAAAAAAATAAATAAAAAAAATCTCGATATTTCTACGTATTTTTGTTTGGTGGTGTGTGTTAGATGGTATTCGATGTTTATGGAGCTTGATTATAATAATATGGGTAAAGTAATATCATAAGCTTATTTTATTCATGAATGTTATTCATGAATTTATTATTTTATATCGTTTTAATATTAAATTTATTTTCAGAATAAATATATTCATGCATCGATTCGATATTCATATTTTTTTTAAATTATCAAGTCTTATATAATTTTTGGTTTTAAAATTGTTAAAGGGACAGGGAACTTATCGTCGCTTCAAAATATCAAATTTTCATTTTAACTTTCAATCTCTAAAATGAATATTTACGAAATTTTTTATATAATACGCATCTTAATATGGGGTTGGAGTTCGCGAATTTGGTAGTTAATTTTAATATAACTTTGTTTCGAGCTACATACGTCATTATTTTAAAACACCGATTTTTAGCTTTTAGGTACACTTTCCATAACAACTATTGCGTGTATCTAAAAAATAATTGTATCTAAAGCAATAATTGTATCTATAATATAAAACTAAGTCAACGCAATGAACCTCAAGTTTGACGATAAAGCATTCATAATTTTAAGTTATTAACATAAATAGAAATTTTGCGCATTTCTTAAATTAGAAAAATCGTCTTATTTTTTTTCTTTATTGATATTTTTAAGCGTGTTAAATAGATATGTATACCACATCACAGAAAATTTCGTCCCTTCTAGTAAAATAGGAAAACAGAAAAGGGTACCTTAAGGCTGAAAATTGGTGTTTTGGAATAATGACATTTAAAGCTGGCAACAAAGTTATAGTGAAATTAACTACCAAATTTGCAAACTCCAGCTCCATAATCAAATGTGCATAATAGAAGTTTTTTTCGTAAAGGCACGATTCAGTAACTAAAGTTAAAATGAAAATTCGATATTTTGAGTGGTCGTTTTGTTCCCTGTTACCTTAAAATGTTTTGTAAATTATGCTTAAAACCCAAGATCTACTTTTATTCATTATCTACATTGTCTACAATTTAAATGTAGACTGCATTTAACCCTATGAAGGCTACAGACGCATTAACAAATCACCTGGATGTGAGTTTTTTTTCAGCAACACGCATAATTTTTGAAAAATTTAAATTTTTATAATCTAATTTTTTTAATTTAAATTGTGAAGGAATTATTTATAAACGTCTGCTACAAAAATAAAATTTTAACAAATTTAAAGAAATTAAATTGTTACTCTTAAACTTCAGTCAATTTGCTTATCACTTAAATGGCTATTCACATATTGCACTTCAACTAACTTAAGTTTAATATTATCATGTGAAACTAACCCAAATGGATATATTCGGTAAAATAACTCATAAAATTGTTTTAAAGTGGATTTAAAACAACAAGAAATGTTTGCTAAAAAAAACAAAAGGACAAACCACAGATAAGACAACAATAAAACACATTTGAGATTTGACACATTGTTTCAAATAACAAGTTGAAACGTACAAAAAACATACATCTTAAAGATTACAACTAAAATACTGTAATAAGTTTCTATTTCTACAGACATTTTTTTAGAAAACTCCACACTCCTCTTTTAAAAACGACAAATTTCTTTTTGTCAAAAAAAATAATGCCGACTCGTATATTTTCCCAAGGTTGACATATTTATCTATTATAACTCCAAAAAATCTAAGCCTAACAGAAAATGTCCAAATACCTATTGTTCTGTCCGAAATGTCGTGTCGGTTGTAGAGTTATGTCACAAGGTTGTCATTGGTGAGACACAAATGGGAAGAGGGCAGGGGTTTAGATGTTTTGTGTGTGTCTTAGGAGAACCATAGATATCATAGTTAAAGTATTAGATTGGCAGATCACGTGACCTCCAATACTAACGACGTTACGCGCATGGAGGCCAAATAAGGGGGCAAAATGGCCAGTGTTGCTGCAACTTCAAGGAGAAAAATACGACGAAAAAATACCATTTAATTATAAAATTACAAAAAAATATCGTTAAAATACTAGCTGCATTTTGGAATCTTTTTAGTGACTTTAATTCCTTTTCTAGTATTTTTTTTGTAGTTTTAGAATTAAATGGTATTTTTTCGTAGTATTTTTCTCCTGAAAGTGGCAGCAACACTGGCCATTTTGCCCTCTTATTTGGCCTCCATGCGCGTCCCGTCGTTAGCATTGGAGGTCACGTGATCTGCCAATCTAATACTTTAACTGTGATATCTATGGGTGTAACTTGGGCGAGTTAAGGTTGGTGACACCTGAACGTATTCCATGTTACCACTTATGATGTATGTTTAAAGTGTTTACGGGGATTTATTACGCTAAAATCGATGAAAATGTCCAACCCCTTGAAGATTTAGAAATAGAGATGCACCGAATACCAAATTTGGTCGAATACCGAATAACGAATAATCGTCCAAAGTCTAAGCTGAATATTCGGCCTACCTAAACCAATTTTTATTTTTTGTCGGATCTAAGGAAGTTGTATTTATTATTCATCAATTTAAATTAAACACAAACATATAAGTACACAATCACACAATAATTTTAATACAATATAGCTATAAAATTTTTTAATTGAAGCAACACAGAATAAAGTAGTACTCGTTTGTTATTAAAACAAGCCTTTTAGAAAAGTGTAAATTAGTAAAATCACAACACGAAAACGGAAGTATGAAAACAAAAACAGAAGTAAGTGGATCCGGTGTAGAATGAAAATCAGAAACAAATAATAAAACCATGGCTTACAATATTATTATAAAAAATTTTTTGTATCTTTTAGTGAAAAAATTACAATCGTGATATAGTAATTATTGTTGTTTTTTTAAAATCCACTCATTGTAACTGTTAACTTAAAGAGACATGTTTATTTATTATAACTTGACTAAAGCTTAATTTAACATTATAAATAACTAAAACTTAAGAATTTGAGTCTATGATAAAAGAAAACAAGTTCTGTTTGGGAATTTTTCGACGTTTTATAAGATAACTTGAAGAAATTTGGGAATTTTTAAACTTCACTATTCGGCTGACTATTCGACCGAATTTTCGGCTAATGTGGCCGAATAGGCCGAATATCGAATAGTTACCGACTATTCGGTGCATCTCTATTTAAATATAATATTTAAAATCCGTGCTATATATTCTCAACGTAACAATTGGCAGAATATTTTTCACATAAAAAATGTCAACTTTTCTTTATATGTTTCACCAACATTTAATTTTTAAATTGTATTTACACAGTTTGTAATATTTGGAAACATATGCACGTACTAACAACGTGAAAACCCCATTAAATGGTTATGAAACTCTAGAAGTTTTTGAAGTACACTTTGGGATGTTATAGTGAAAATATTTGACAGAATTTTTTTTTAACAAAATGCAAAAATTAAAATTGTATTTCTACCTTCGTATGTTAACACACTAATATATTGTTCTCCCTGAAACTATGTCGCACTTAAAAAGTTCGATCCCTGAAGTTATGAATGAATCCGTTACAAAAAAAAACATGTATAGTAGAAGAAAGGTTTTAAAATATTCGTTAATATTTAAAAAATGAATTAAAACAAGTAGGTTTGTAACAGAATCAGTCACCGAAACCACCCCCACATAATATTTGTGCTCAACACAAAAACGCACTACTTATACACCTCAGAAAGAAATTTGCCTAACAGGGCCTTTAGCTAATAATTTATTTCTAATTCAAACTTTTAAACGCCAAAATTAACTATTTTCATTAATCTTCTTTTTGCAAATTAAAAAATTACACATTATCTTTTGCTAAATTAGTTTGAAATTCGAAGAATAATGATGCAATATTTTTTTAATAAATGTCTTTTTGTCGCCACAATTTTCCATGTTCATCAACTTTCTTTCGAAAAAGAGAAGAATAAATAATTAGTAAAATTGATGCTTTAAAAATAAAAGCGAACTTTTGCATTTTTTTAAATTCAAAGTTAGAATTCGCTATGCATCTTTCTTCATACATATATAATGAACCATCAAAAGAACTCTATTGTGATATTACAACAATCCAAACTGAATCATATCACTTAAATAAATATGTTTCAAGTATTTTATTTTTTATTTTAAATAAAGTTTTTCTTGTACGTTTGACGAAATGGCAACAGTGAAAATATTGAATAAAAATGGAATTTGCATGTTACTTCCAGAGACATATAATAGAATGTACTGCGCATTGGTAAACCTAAGGCGATCCCCTCATGGGTCACGTGCTGGGGTAAGATTTACCCCAGCACGTGATCACGACCAGTTGGCGAGTTTTTTCACAACGACTTGAACATATGAGGCCGACAATCTAGTGGTATAAAAAAGAACTTGGGAAAGGAACAAAAATGAATTGCTTTTTCGGCGAATAAAGTTGCTATTTTTGGCAACTTATCGCAGCTGTTTGGACGACGAATTCTCTTTGTATAGTTATTTTGTCTTAGATCTGCTTGCCCAATGTATGTTCGATATGCTTTAAGTTTTTTTCTTTTTGATATATAAGTTTTTTAAGATATTCTTTATAGATATTTAGATTATTTTTATAGATTATTTCTTTGATTTTGTAATTCGATTTAAGGTTACTTTAAAAATTGAATTGAAGATAATTTAGAATTTTTAAAGCGTTCACTTAATCATGAAGATGATTCTTCAGCATAAAAGAGCTCTTTTATAATAAATTCCCTCTATAAAAAGTATAGTTTATAAAAAACACAATTACTTAAAGTATGCAGAACTAAATAAATTTACCTGTGAAGTGCGACAAATCCTTTTTTACGCTACTCTGTGCAATTAACAACTACACAAGAATTTGGCATCTTGTACGATTAAAAAAAATTACATGATTAAGAATAATCTAACATTGGACGAATTTAATTAAACAATTATGATTAAAGCTAGAAGAAAAAAAATAAGAAATATAGGGAAAAAATCGTCTGCAAAAACATTAAAAAAAACGCCATGCAGCTGGATGCTATAAACCCACGTGACTTGGGAACATATGTGAGTCACCATTCAGGTTTGCCAGCCTACTCGTATCTGGTTTTCAGGTCTGGCGACAATTGGCATAGTTCTAACGAAACAATAGCGATAAGTTGCCATATGTTGCAACCTTTCTCCTCTTGGCGATTTTCATGATTGGTACGCTTTTAGAAGCTGCTTGACAGAGCAATGCGCAGTCCATTCTATTTTATGTCTATGGTTACTTCAATGTAGATTAAAAATTTAGTTATTTAAATTTTAAATATACTTATAATTTAAATTTTTAAACGAATCTTGGGATGTAACCTAGCCTGATTTTGTGCTTTAAAATGATGTATCCCACTTGTTTGTGCGACTTCCGGTTCGTTCTGTGAAAGTGGGTGACAGACGGACTGAACGATTATAATACCTTCCACTTTTTACGTTATAAACGTAGTGTGGAAGCTAAAAAGTTGATTAAAAACATATTCATAATAAAGTATTTGTTTTAAACTGTTTTACATCAATTTATTAAAAAAATAGTTATACCGAATAAGATTGAAAGATTTTGATTATGAATTTGAATATGCATTTGATTGCATTTGAATTTCTAAATGCAAAGATAGATCATCAACGTGGAAATTCATAAATGAACTTCTTTTATCTAAATCGTTATAAACAAACTCACAAAAGCCCAAACAAATGCATTAATCTTAATTTTGAAAAATAATAGTTTAGATTTCTAACAAATCTGCATTTGAAAAATGTGATTTTAAGCATAATAGTGCGGTTTTTATAATCCTTACTTTGTTATGATACATAAAAAGAACGAATGTAATGCACTTTAACAAATACGTACTTTTTCCATCTCAATAACAATAAATAAAATACTTAAAATATACCTTATATTTCTTTTAAAAAACACCCTGTAAAAATATGAGAAAATATTTACAGCAATTTATTTTAGGTCTACGGATATTTAAAATACACATATTATAAACATGTCCTTTAAAGTATTCTTAATCTTTTCGATTTATTATGAAGAAATTAGTTTGTAAACAAGCCTAAAGCATCTATATTATATGAAAAAAATTTAAGTATCTTTTTGCAAGAAATAATATCTTTTAAAAGTAAAAAAATTCAACGCACATAAATAAGGGGTTTTTCGAGTTTTTGGCTGAACGCCACTTTTGTTAATGCTCTATTCAAAGTTTCGATATTTTTTTTGTCTTTATTTTGTTTTCAAGCTTGGCAAACTTCTAGATTTTCTGAATTTATTTGACAAAAGTGTAACTACCATTTGATAAAATTTCTGATTTTTAAATAATACTGGTTTGAAATCTGCAACTAAAAAGCGCGTCCGCGATAAGAATGAGACAATTCGATTGGCTAAACTAATGCGAGAAATTTTAACATGAGAAAAAGGAGCCCAAAAACTTGACCCAATTCAAGAGGGTATATCATCGTCTCTTTAACTAAGTATCGGAAGAAAATGTACAAAATGTCATAACGACGGCAAGAAGAAATCTTCGCAAAATGGGACCTAAAGTTGTATATTCGTTAATTTAAAGTATGAAAAGTAATTAAAAATGTTTGTTGGTCAATTTGATGCAAGTAGCATTTATGTAAGTAAATATTTGTTGAATTTAAAAGAAAATAAAGTTGTCTCATTCTTATTGCGGACTCGTTTTATTTTGTGCTTCGTGAATTTGACAAAAGTTCCAACTTTTATTGTTATTAATTTGCGAACCAGTTGTCCATGCAGTTCATATGATTGAATACGGTATTTAAAACTTTCATCCTTTACTGGGATGACTGAGTTTTGAAAACTCCAGTAACAATATATCCATGTGAATGCAGTTGGTGCATTTTTTTTCTCCACATGATGGTTAAATTAGGTGTCCAATCGGTTGTAGGACTTGTAACTTGAACCGTGGTTAAAAATAAGGAACTTCTATGAAAAAATGGCCGTTCTGTTCATTTTCGACTTTTGGCAAGCTTAAAAATTTAACTTGGTGGAATGTTTGGAACTTATGGAACAGCTAGCGTATTATGGCCGGGATGCTATTTGGCGACTTTGGGGTTCGTGAAAAAGTAAACACAGGGTTGCTATAGCAACAATAATAATGTAAACATCTATTGAGTTGAACTGGAATGTTTAATAATTTAAGTACGTTTTCGCTACTTGGCTTCAAAAGGAAAGTCGCCAAATCGAGACCGGCCATAATACGCTAGCAGTACCGAACTTTTAACTTGCAATGTTTACCACATTTAAGTATTTTCATTGATGAGCAATTTAAAGTAGATCGCCAAATTAAGACCGGCCATTATGGCATTAGCTGTTCTAAAAATTATGCCGATAGGGAATAATTAGATCTCGTGCAACGCTCAGTCACCAAAACTCTTTTTTTAAATAGTTTTAATTAAAACCATTGTTATATTCATCATAATTACACGAATAAAAGTTAACAATTAGATTTTCTTTTAATAATCACTATTATCTTCATTCTTTTAACTAAAAGACATTAATGTTAAAAGCACTTATCATAACTCAGTAATTACAAAAACCAAGAGTTATCGTAAAATATTAACTAAAAAATTAGAATGTAATCTTTTAATCCAAACCTCAAACTAGGGGGGGTTATCCGTTCATTCTTTTAGACACTAAAGCAGTACAGAGTGTTAACGATACGTTTAAAGCAGAACACAGCTACAAAGGATTCTTATGCATATACATATTTCGTTGAAACTGGTATAAAAAAAAACATCAAAATAGTTGTTTTACGAAGATGACTTAATGAAGATTATGTGATCTTTTTCAAACCAAAGTATCCGTTTCTTTGATCAAGCGTAAGGTGTACCGTACAAGCAAATACATACAAAGTTTAGGATTTCTTCAGATATCCATGTTTGAAAGGGTATCATTATAACTTAAAAAAATAAAATATTTAAAATAGGAAGGGCTTTTTCTTTTGAAAATCACTGGGATCTTTCACAAGAAAAAAACAAGCTCTGTATGTGCTTGAGCGCACCATGCTAGGATGCAAAGATGTATTAGATTTAAATGTACCGTAAAATATTAATGCGTTTCTTTTCTTTCAAATGATATTTTAAAGAGAAATAATGTCCTGTGATTTGCAGATGTTTTTCTTTGCTTGACATTTCAATCTGTTTCCAAAAATAGTTTTTTTTTTGTTACTCAGGAAATGATTCTAGTAATAACCATTGTTAACACATATTATTTGCATAAACAATATTACATTTGCTAGGTTTCATAATGTTCCATAAATTATATGTATGTTGAAAGGAAAATTTATTGTTTCAGGTAGCCTACGTTTTTTGTTTTAGGGTCTAACCATAGATATCATAGTTAAAGTATTAGTCAGATCACAGTATCAGTCAGATTAAAGTATTGGCTGATCACGTGACCTCCAATGCTAACGACGGGACGCGCATGGAGGCCAAATAAGAGGGCAAAATGGCCAGTGTTGCTGCCACTTTAAGGAGAAAATTACTACGAAAAAATACCATTTAATTCTAAAATTACAAAAAAATATCGTAAAAATACTAGCTGCATTTTGGAATCTTTTTAGTGACTTTAAATCCTTTTCTGGTATATTTTTTCGTGATTTTAGAATTATATGGTATTTTTTCGTAGTATTTTTCTCCTTAAAGTGGCAGCAACACTGGCCATTTTGCCCCCTTATTTGGCTGCCATGTGCGTCCCGTCGTTAGCATTGGAGGTCACGTGATCTGCCAATCTAATACTTTAACTATGATATCTATGGGTCTAACCCATTGTTAAACTTTCAATCAGGTTTTTAAAAACATTTAACAATGGGATTGAAAAATTAACAGTGTGGGTTATTCAATCATAATTTTCAATCAGGTTTTTAAGCATAACCCATAAAGCAAGTTTATTATATAAAAAATTTAATACTTAAAAATTTTTACTTTCTGTTGAAACGAGTAACTAAAAAACGAATGCTTAACGTAAACAGAATACAATTTCGTATTATTCTTATTTATAATAAAATCTATTTGCTTCAGATTGGATTTCAATAAAAAATATTTTTACATTTATAGTATGTACAAATCTAGTTCGTGCAACACTATTTTTTTTATGAAAAATGATTACTACAAATGATAAAATAATGTTAATAAAATTGAACTCAATTCCTATTCAAATGAACTTCGTTAAAATCCCAAAACAAACTTAACACCCATAGAAAATGTTCTGAATATACATCATGTACACTTTAACAAAAAAAATGAAATCACTCCTATAAAGTGCATTTGCACCTAAAGAGTGGAAATGAACTCAGACTGAGTTAAAGTCGTTTTAGAGTTAGACGCAATTGTTTCTTTTATTCTACCCACTCCAAAAAGTGAATTCATCTATAGGAAAGCATTCCACGGAAAGGATGGAATTAACTCAGACGATTATCGTTTTAGAGTTTAAATGTTGAACATAAAAAAAATCTTAACCAGCAATACCCTTTAAATAACAACCATCAAACAGGTATCGACGCTAGTATGTGATAAACTTTTTGGGGATTTTCAAAATCCCATTTTGTCATGAATAACAAATCAAGTTTTCGCAATAGACTTTCGTAACCTATCAAAAAAAAAAAAAAAAAAAAAAAAAAAACCTCAGACCACACAAAAAAACTATCTGATCGCTACCAATCTACTAAAGCAGCATACAACTGCATAATAAGTACCTTATTTAAACCCACGTTGTAAATGTATTCATAACACTTCACAAATATAACCTCAAAATATCATCTCGCCACCCTCTTCAAACAAGAAATTTCTATTACCTCTAAAACTAACTCAAAACACAGGCTCAGTGTATCAAAAACCCGGAGAGCGCGTAACCGATTTAAAATGCATCACACATTGAAGCCACCTTGGGAAATATGAGACGAAGGGGATCACGGGATACATGCACCGCGGTTAAGTTGATATTTTTGAGATAAACTTTTTTTTCTTTATTCTAGGACGTCCCGCAATTTTGTTGAGAGCTTTCGCTTCGAAACTTTGGGTTTTGGAGATATGGAATTTATCTATTTTGTGGGGGTTATTTTTTTTTAAATATTTTTGTTCTGTATTCGTTGATTTTCTAGATAAGTTGCTTGTAGTTGTGTTTGTTTTACAAACCGAGCATGAAAATGACAATTAAAGACTTGTGTTATTAGAGGGAAATGCTTTAAAGAATGACGTCAATTACTGGTATACGAATTTAATGACATTTACGTGTGTATATACATTTGAATGATCGAATTTACCTGTGTGTATTACGAATTTGAATGACGAATTTACCTGTGTGTATTACGAATTTGAATGACGAATTTACCTGTGTGTATTACGAATTTGAATGACGAATTTACCTGTGTGTATTACGAATTTGAATGACGAATTTACCTGTGTGTATTACGAATTTGAATCTCGTGCTACTGTTTCAAGGTTTAACAAAAGAGCATTTTAAACCCCCTTGGGGGCTCTACCATTTTAAACCCTTTTCACAGAAAAAAACCATACATAAAAAATGAGAAATAAATATACGACTTGATTTAGGACCTAAAGGATTATGTGTTTAGGAATTTTCATATTGGTAACACATTCTTTTTTATTTTCAACCCTCAAGGGGTAGTCGCCCCCTAAAACCCCTTTAACAAAAAAGGCAATTTTGAGGGACATTTAGTATCTCATTCAGCTATTCAAACTGAGCAGGTCTCCCATTCTCTATAGCTCTAAACCATTTTTTTTTTTTGCAAAGTACGGTCTGTTTTTCTCTTAACTTGCCTTGAGCAATAGTCTCTTTGAAATAATCATTACTTTGAAATAATTATTACTTTGATGCTTTGAGTTTCTTCAACGTCTAATCTAAAATCTATTGTTTCTTTTCTTTGTAAACAAGTCATAAAGAATCGGTTAATATTTCCTTAACATCCCCAGTTCCCAACATAATTTATTTATACCGCTGTTATTTCTTAACAAAATGCCACGTACTTACAAAGAGTCAGAATTATGTGCTGATACTTAGTATACATTGTTTTCTTTTGTTATTCGGGAGCTTTTGTATAAAGAATATTCCCTTTTATATGGGGAGTTGTCGTAAATGTGATTTGGGAGCTGTAAATATAATTTTCGCTTTCTTTTTATGGTTCATGTACGTTGCTTTTTTTGAATAGATATGTTTAGTGCACTTTAGAAAATAGTCCGTTTTGGGTTGATACATTTTGAGTTATCGGTTAGAAATCATTTTAATATAAAGCATTCACACTTAATAAAATGGTTCATTACAGTCCCTGGACAAATTATTAGACGCACTGTATTTTTTTTAGTAATGATGAAAACATACCAAAGAATGCCATATCATTAAAAAATATGTCGATATATGCATTAAGTATAGCAGATAGATAGCAGATATAGCAGATAGATAGCAGATATTTTCTATTCAATAGCTTAAGTTTAGGAACGCAAATGTCCTTCTAAAGGTATTTTGTTCATCATTGATTGATACATGAAATCTTGCAGTGCGTCTAATAATTTGTCCAGGGACTGTATGTTAGAAAGAGAGAAACTAATTGTTGTGTACTTTTAATATATATTTAAGGATATGTTGTTTTTCTTATGAAGTTTTTCATACATGAGAGAACCTATTTGAAGATTTTCAAATAGTTATTAGTTTTTTATTTTTTAAGATTTAGTGAATAAAATACCAAAAGAGGGAGGAATTTTCTAAATAACGTTTTTTTTTTTTATAAATCTAAGTTTTAGAACCTCGGATAGTATATGAAATTCAGCATGTTTAAGTATTGCACGTAATTTATTATTGAAACATGCGTTTCTAGAGAACTATATTTTAAACTGTTATCATCAAAGACAAAAATATTGAACCTCTGAGAGATAGCTCTTTGATCAAAGTGTAAAATTTCACTGCATTAGATTTGCATTTAATTTTTTATTTATAAATTAAATATTGCAATTTTCTCGTTTATTTTGTAAATTCTTTTAAAGCTATCTTCACATTACACATTTCTTATTTTAAATTCAAAATATTTTTTTAAAGTTTATATATGTTGTTGAAAAGCTGGTTGTCTTTGGATGGGTTTATAAATTTCATGTGTGTACGTCAGGTGTTTAAAAGCTAAAATGAAGGGTGTAGTTGCAAAACTCACATTATCCAAAGTATAACTAAGATAGACGTACCGGCTTATCCATTGGCGATTTTGTCTATTGTAATTCACAATAGTAAAAAGTTGCAAATGAACGGGCCGGCCCCTATACTCGATCCCCTATATATCCTCCAATATATCTCTCTTGGTTCCTCAACTTTGGAGAATATGAGTTTGGAAGCCTTTAAGAAAACATAACCAGCTGTGATATTTAAAGCTTTTTAACTTAAAAGCCGATTTTTTTTGGCTTATGAGTATTTAACCTCATTTCTATTTAACCACTAACAGGTTTTAGCTTCCACACTACGTTTATAACGTAAAAAGTGGAAGGTATTATAATCGTTCAGTCCGTCTGTCTGTCCGTCACCCACTTTCATAGCTAAACTACAAATGCTACGGTCAAGTCTGATACGTCAAAAAATTCAAAGCATCGAAATTAGAATACATAGACAATTTCAGAAAAGAATTCGAAGTACCTTAATTATGTAAAAAACTGCAAAATGTAATGCTCATTTAAAAAGCATAGGAAGCCCTTTTTATTAGAATTTAATCACCATTGCCATTCGCAGAAATCGCTCAAGAAATTTTAATTCTTTTAGACAGTAAATTAAGATAAATTTATTTTTGCGACATCGATCAGTTTGAAATGACGTCAAATATATTTCACTACTAGATTCTTTGTACTTTGATATGAAATGTTTTCATTCTATTTAAAAGCGAGGAATATTACATATTTATTCTTTAAAATATAGATTAATTTTTGCACACGATAAGTGATAATTAATGAATTTTCGAAATAAAATTTAAATGAAACTAGCCAAATTTAGCATAAAAATATTAATATAGATTTAATGCTGTGTTTGGCGCCTTTTTTTCACTTTATTACCTTATCATTTCTGCCAAAATACTACTAATTTAACGCAAAGGCATACACGAAAATAATTTAACCAACCGCATTAATTTCACGCAATCTTTCCAACTCACTGCTACCTACACGACAACCAGACAGTGTAGATTTTCACCACTTTCCAAAGAATTTTCGATCCATTCCGTGGAAAGACAAGGTAATTATTAGCACTCCGGTAATTGTCCGGACTTTCCAGTTTTGAGACGAGAAAATTGCCGAAACTGGAAAAGAGGTTTTCCAGAAGTTCCATCCTTCTTCGAATGAATAATTTATGGCAGTTTTGTTTTGAAAGTTACGGCAAAAGAATTTTTCATTGCTCTCATCTTCAATATTTTACATTCCTTTTCGGAAGAAATATTAAGAACTACCAGGGAAAGTGGTGTAAATCAGCATAAATATCGATTTTAGGTTTTTTTCTCAAGTTCGGTTTAAGTATCTGATATGTTTAACGGATTGGGCCTTATGTCTCTTTTAGTAGAAGATATTATAATCGTTCAGTCCGTCTGTCTGTCCGTCACCCACTTTCTTATCCCGAACTACAAATGGTACGGACAAATGTGATACGTCAAAAAATTCAACGCATGGAAATTAGAATACATTGAAAATTTCAGAAAAAAAAAATTGAATTCGAAGTACTTCAATTATTTAAAAAAACTGCAAAATCGAATGCTCATTTCACAAGCATAGGAAGCCATTTTTATTAGAATTTAATCACCATTACCATTCGCAACAATCGATCGAGAAACTTTAATTCTTTTAGACAATAAATTAAAATAAATTTATTTTTGCGACATCATGCATTTGTTTGAATTTTTTTTTAAAATATATAGTTGGAAGCTTTTAATTAAATTTAATTAAAAATGTTTCAAACTGTTAGTTTTAATTTACTTTCTTACTTTTCATACCATGTAAGAAATAATTATTATTTATTTTAACAATGCTATATTATTATGTAAAGCAACTCATAAAAGTTTAATACAAGTTTATAATCAAGCCCAAAACTAAGGATAATAGAGCCCTCGGCATAATACATGTCTAAGCCATATGTTATCGTTAAACATTTATCTCTATCTCTTCCCTTGTTAAATGACAGGCAAAATTAAAACTTTGATTTACTCCGGAGGTTCTTTAAATAATAGTGCGGGGCATCTTAGGCGATATTTCGTACGAAACTGGTCAAGGCTAATGACTAAATAAAGGACTCTATAAATCAAAACTTCTGCTGAATAACTTCGTCAATAAAATTTTTGGAAAATTATAACTACTTTTGATTATTAACTTTTATTAA
The DNA here is from genome assembly GCA_019343175.1 of Oedothorax gibbosus. Classification (NCBI taxonomy): domain Eukaryota; kingdom Metazoa; phylum Arthropoda; class Arachnida; order Araneae; family Linyphiidae; genus Oedothorax; species Oedothorax gibbosus. The sequence goes on from CM033274.1 coordinate 5,057,796, forward strand.
TCGTCGTCTTTACTTTTAAACTATTTATAAATTCTTTTGTGCAGTTATGCTAGTTGTATATGGAAATTTATAAATGTGTCTTCTTCTGAGCATTAATATTCTTAGATTGATCCAATAGATATTTCGTGCTTAGTTAGGTACACTCTTAAAACAAACGAGCGATTTTAACTCAGTCTGAGTTAATTTCCACTCCTTTCCGTGCCGAAAATGCACTTCTCCTATAGGAGTGAATTTCACTCTTTTACGGAGTGGGTAAAATAAATAAAAGAAAACAATCTGCGTCCTTCACTCTTAAAACGAGCGGTTTTAACTCAGTCTGAGTTAATTTCTACTCCTTTCCGGTGCCGAAAATGCACTTCCCCTATAGGAGTGGATTTCACTCTTTTGTTTTAAGAGTGATATAAACTTTGATTTTTTTTGTCTTTGAATGATCATCTTTTAATAGTTACAATATTTATCTCTTGTTCCTACCACACATTCACAGAATATATATATATATTTTAAAAAGCTGGTACTTAATAGTAACGGTCACTTAATGTACTATTTCCACATACAACTTTAACGTCTCTTAAAAAATAGGATAAAAAAAGTTTAAAATTTTTCAAGGAACTAAATTTCTTTTGAAATTTAAATTCAATTATAATAATTAATTTATTGTGCATGGATTTTTATTACTTTTATTACTTTAAAATTAATTTAAACTAATTTATTTTTAATTATTTTTAATTACTAATTATAAACTAATTTATTTTTATTACTTTTATTACTTTAAAATTACTTAAGTCACAAGTAATGTTATAAAATAGGATAACATGAGCTCCTAAAGCGTTAACACAAGTTTGTTTAATTTAAGATATGAATGTGGATTTTTTGCACCACCAGAAAAAAAATATACCTTTTAATGTTGTAAAATAACTTAAGAATCTCAAAACTTTTATACTAATACTTATACACTCTTAAAACAATCGAGCGGTTTTCACTCAGTCTGAGTTAATTTCCACTCCTTTAAGGTGCCGAAAATGCACTTCCCCTATAGGAGTGGATTTCACTCTTTTTGCGGAGTGGGTAAAAGAAATAAAAGAAAACAATCTACGTCCTCCACTCTTAAAACGAGCGGTTTTAACTCAGTCTGAGTTAATTTCCACTCCTTTCCGGTGCCGAAAATGCACTTCCCCTATAGGAGTGGATTTCACTCTTTTGTTTTAAGAGTGTAAGAACATACTTTTATTTTTATTTTTACTTTATACATACAATAATTATCTTCCCCCCCAAAAAAACATTAAATTTAAATAAATTTATCCATAGCTTACAAATTATCTTTCGACACCAAACACAGTGTCATGGTTTTGTCAAAAGAAGCGACCGATCTGAATAAGGATTAATTTGGATCCCCTGAAACAAACTACCAGAAGAAAAAAAAACCTGCCTTTTCGGAAAATGAAACGTCAAACAAGACCTCCAAATCCCACAAATTTATTTTTGTAATATCATACAAACTGAAAAGAATCATGGGCGAATAATTTAAAGCCTCGAGGATTCAGTGTGCCATGATTCCTTGTAGTACAGGAACCCATTACAAATATGTCCGCCATTGGTTTGTTACAATTGCAATTCATGCATTTTGCCGAAAATGAGTTTAATAATGAAAATAAAAAAGTTTAGTTTAGCTTGAATTATCTTCGCACTAGAGCTACACTGTTAAAAATTTGGTGCTAGGTTTCACCATGATATTGGTTGGTTTCACCATGATATTGGTTCCTAGTAGCTACAACGGCTGAGTGGTGAAATGTTTCATCTTTTTTTCGGTGTTTGGTTGAACCATTTTTCTGGATTTGGAAACAAAAACCTGAGAAATGGTTCAACCGAATACCAAAAATACGGTGGAACGTTTCACCATTCCGCCGTTGCAGCTACTAGGAACCAATACCATGGTGAAACCAAGCACAAAATTTTTAACAGTGTACACGAGGGCTATTGTTGACGGGCGTCATATTTTAGAACCCCTGTCAAGTGACGAGCCGACACCTGAGTTGGCACCCAACGCAACCGTTAAGGGCGACATCGTACGCAGCGTTTGGACTTTGGAGCGTATTTTAACGTGCACTCTCTCTATACTGGGTATTATTCGTCGGATATTTTTGGCTGCACGGGCCGTTTATAGGTCGGCAGTTATTTTGGCGATGCCCGGACCCGAAGTTGGGACCTTTCGCTTGCTAGGCGAGCGCCTAACCGACTGGGCTCCCCAGCCCTGAAAACAAAAAAAGATATTTGGGCAAACCTTTGAGTTTTGTATTTCTTTTTTCTCTTCATATCTTAAAACCTTCTGGATTATAAGCAAATTGGCTGAAATGTAATTTGTGTGAAATGTGTCTTGGTTTTAATGCATGAGAATACGATTTCGAAAAATAACGGAAATTTGTGTTTAATAAAATTTTCTAAAATAATATTTCTGTAGTTGATGCTCATATATGAATTCACCATACTTCAAATACTTAAAACTAGAACATTTTATAAATTTTAACGAAATATGTGTTTGCTGGAAAACCTCAGGTGACGGGTTTTTACGTATGTATCCCTTAGTAGAGGATTAAAACCATTTACCGCATAGAATGCTGCTTCTTGAGCTGCTCATTGAGCTTACTCTTCTTAGACTGATGCTTGAAGTTTTAAACCGATTGGATTAGAATTGCTTAAATGCTCTTAAAAATTAATGGAACTTAAAAATAGCAGGCTTTTTTTTACCAGATTCATATTTTTTATTGTTTCTACAGCCGAATATATTTTATCGCTAACCGTATTAGAACTTGTTTTAACCCTTTCAGTCCCAATGACAATTTGGCATCCTTTTAGAAATTTTTTCTGATCGTCTATAGCCATTTATGATATCAAAAAGTACATCATTCGATTCTTCAAACTTTTTCTATTAGAAAATATTTTTTATTAATCCCAATAGATGTCACCCCTATTATTTTTTTAATTATGATCACAAACATGATGATGCCAAATGGCATCACTGGGACTGAAAGGGTTAATATGAAAATAAATAAAAAAAAACACACATTGTGAATTCAATCTGTTGAATAACGCCTTGTAAAGTCAGATTCCCTATTTTTAAAATAAACATTTTAAAAGTAAAAATTTCATTTTTTTAAATATTAATTCATCTATTTAATTCGTAACGTAAAATCATTCTTGCTTTCATTTCTGGATTTGACCTGATTATTCTTGATTATTTTATTCCTGGATCGATACCTTATTTTCATTGTTGTGGTACTGTTGTCAATCAAGGTGTTAAACATGCCCCAAAACGTTTGTAATCAGTTTTCCAAATAACATAGCCTTCGGTATAACAAAAGTTGTTGGTCCCAATCCTGCTCCTGTCACAGAGGTTTGTATCCATACGACAAAAATTTAAGGCCGTCTGTATCAGCAAATGACCCATCAGGTAGCAAACATTTTTGTTCTAGTTATAATTTTGTCAAATTAAACGTTTCGTACTCTTTCACTACTGGAGAGGCTTATGCCCTTATCATGATCCAATCGTTTCGAAACTGTCGCCATTTTTATTATATAGATTCCAGTTATTCTTTTCAGGAGAAAGCGAACGTCCATTAAATTCAACTTAATCCATACTTGTCATTTGTTGTTCAATATTTGGAGAATTTATTTTTCTGCCTGCTTGGTTATTGTATTAGGTTTTTGGTGGAGAATTCTGGCGGATGGAAACGGATTGCGAAAGAAAGAAAGAAAAAAAGCGGTTCTTCTCCGGTAATTGATTAAACATGGAAGGTAGAATTTGTTGAAGAGGCTTTCTCGTGTGGAATTAAAGGATGATGAGAATAAAGTGATGCGTTTTGTCTTATTTGTGTTATTTGGTCGAATTTAATTCGGTGGGGAAATTGGTTTTGTTGAGGCATGAAGTGGTGTGGTTAGATCAATTTATTTCCAGAGGATTCGATTTTATTTGGTTTGTTTTTAATTTGGAACATTGAGTTGTAATTGTGTTTGGAGTAATGTAATTACATTATATCCTTTTACTAGTGAGGGTGAGTATCTTAAGAGTGTTGTTGTAAATCTATTTTTACTTCAAGTAAATATATTGAGAGTAGGGGATAACTGAAACATATTTTGTTCAAAGGAAAATGTGTAATTACAAATATATTAATTTTTGTTTAATCAATGAAATTACGTACATGTAATCTTGGGGGTAGAAAATGAAAATTGAATATTAAACAGTAGCATGGAAAAGGGCACTTTCACTAGTTTGTAGATACACTGCTCAAAAGAATTAGGGGAATGCGTGGTTCAAACCCTTTCACCCAAAATGATTCCATTTGGAGTGATCAGCTTGCGATTTTTTTTCTCACTAAGTTGAGCTCGCACTTACTTATTTATCGTTAGAAGGAAGAATCATATCTTTTGAAGAATTAAATGTTTGTTTTAATTAAATGAAAATATGAAAAACATGGTAAAATAAAATTCTCTCCCAAAAAATTTTATGAAATAAATTGACCCTAAATTTTTCACGCTTACATTCTTAGATGTTTAAAAATTGATTTTAACTTTTTTTAACAAATAAAGTTTTGAAAAAGTTATTGTTATAATTTATTCAAAAGTTATGCTTCCTTAATTTTTCCCCCGTAAATTTTAGTTAAAAAATTAGGATTTTTTCCCTGTTTTTACCATTTCATTCTGGATGCATAATGAATCTATTTCACAAATTTTAGATTTGTAGAATAAAAAATAAAACGTTGGAACTGACAGGGTTAACCAAAGTACGAAAAGTGTTCCCCTAATTGTTTTGAGCAGTGTAGTTATTTCTGTTAGATTTATACTAAGTCTTCATTACTTTATTACAGGTTTGTAGAGGGTTAATTCTGCTCGATGTTTAAAAAAATCTACAATATTTTTTTTAAAGAAAATACTTTTTAGAATATATGATACTTTTAACACTCAAATTTATAATTTTTAGTTTTCATTTGAAGCAACACTTCTACGAAGGCATCTGCACATGAACAATGACGTGATTTAAGTAAACCGATTTAACCAATCACAAAAGTCGAAAGCAATGTCAAGACTTACTTGACTAAAACAAGTAGGTTTATAACAGAATCTGTCACTTAACCCGCTTCCACACAACAGTTGTGTTTAACAGGTAAAAAGGCGACAAACACAACATTAATATTCTACATTAAATATTTACTTGCTAAATTTGGCTAATTTTATTTATTTTATTTCGAAAATTCAATAATAATTATCGATTGTAAAAATTTATATTTCAAAGAATAAATATGCAATATTCCTCGCTTTTAAATAGAATGAAAATATTTCCTATCAACATACAAAGAATCTCGTAGTGAAATATATTTGACGTCATTTTAAACTGATCGATGTCGCAAAAATAAATTTATTTTAATTTATTGTTTAAAAGAATTTAAGTTTCTCGAGCGATTGTTGCGAATGGCAATGTTGATTTAATTCTAACAAAAATGGCTTCCTATATGCTTTTTAAATGAGCATTAGATTTTGCCGTTTTTTAAATAATTGAAATACTTTGAATTCGAATTCTTTTCTGAAATTTTCAATGTATTCTAATTTCGATGCGCTGAATTTTTTGACGTATCACACTTGTCCGTAGCATTTGTAGTTTGGGATTTGAAAGTGGGTGACGGACAGACGGACTGAACGATTATAATACATTCCACTTTTTCCGTTATAAACGTAGTGTGGAAGCTAATATGTAACAAAATCAATTATACTATGCTTCAAACTTACGACTTCATGTTTTCTTCCAGTACGCCCATTAGACGTCCGGATCATCAGCCCACCCCACCATCTGTCAGCAGGTCAACGCGTGACCTTGGAATGCGAATCTACGGGCTCCAGACCACGGGCAGTCATGACCTGGTGGAAGGGCCCGTTGAAGATCCAGACGGGCAACGAGGTCATATCAGACAACGGGAATCTGACCCTCAGCACCTTGTCGTTCATTCCCGTCGCCGAGGATCACGCCAAGAAGTTCGCCTGCACCGCCAAAAACCCGTCGCTGCCGAATAGCCTGATAGAGGACATGCGGACCATCACTGTACATTGTGAGTATTGATGACAGATTGTTTTTGTTTGTATGTATATTATGGTCACAAATTAATTATATATTTTAGGCAGATGCTACGCGCACGGGCACCGTTCACGCATTACGTGTACGGGTATTTACTGCGCATGCTCAAGGCGAGGCTTACTGGAACTATGAATACATTGCGTGCGCGGGCACAGGAATTATGCTTGAAAGTTGAGATTACTCTTTTTGGGCCCCGGACAATATTGTTTTCTCTAAAAAAACATCAGTATCCAACATGGGGCAGTATTGTAGGGCGTATTGAAAGCCTTAACACTCGCTTGGGGAACGGGGGGAAAAAATTATCTAAAAAACATCAGTTCAAGCCATTTGTAACAAACGTTCAAAAAATTATAAATTTAAATAATTTATGAAAACTTAAAAATGCAAGTGAACTTTCCCGGACAACTTTAAAACGATGATCTTCTTGGGAGAAATAAAAAAAAAAAACTTGTAAAAAAACATTTGCATTTCTGCAGAGAGAGGGGATTTGAACCCAGGACCTTTTGATTACGAACCGCTTGTGCTACCACTAAGCTACGACGCCCGTGAAGTAATGAATTCAAACTGCTAATAATGCTCGGTCCTGCGCAGTCACTACCCGTACGCGCAATGCTTGTACGGTGCCCGTGCACGTAGACACTCCGTATATTTTAAGTGCGTTCGAAATAGTTACAACTTTTATTCTTGGAAAAAAAAGGTTAGGCGACATTTTTAGCAGTCTTGGCGACTTTTTGTGGCATTGGCGGTATGCCATGTGGTTTTGGCGATATTTGCGATGGACTGTCAATATTGGCGAAATTCACAAACCGTTTGAGGATGATTGGCGACTAATTTTGCATCACATAAAATAAAATATCATGGTGAAGTACCTCATCTGTTGGAAGGGTCTGTGTTGGGCTATAGACGGGCAACGAGGTTATATCAGACAACGGGGAATCTGTGACCCTCAGCACCTTATCGTTCATTCCCGTCGCCGAGGATCACGCCAAGAAGTTCGCCTGCACCGCCAAAAACCCGTCGCTGCCAAATAGCCTGATTGAGGATATGCGGGCCATCACTGTGCATTGTTAGTACAGATAATAGTTTTCATTTGTATGCGTAGGGTATGGTGTTCTATATTTGATATTATAGTTTAAATGCATTCACAATAGTTATGACTTTTTGTACTTGGTTTTAAGTGACATTTGTAGTAGTCTTGGCGACTTTTTGGTGGTATTGGCGGCATGTCATGTGGTGTTGGCAATATTTTTGATGGACTGTCGATATTGGCGAAATTTACAAAATGTTTGAGGATAATTGGCGATAAATTTTGCATTACATAAAATAAAATATCAGAGTGAAGTACACTCTTAAAACAAGCGAGCGGTTTTAACTCAGTCTGAGTTAATTTCCACTCCTTTCCGTGCCGAAAATGCACTTCTCCTATAGGAGTGAATGTCACTCTTTTTCGGAGTGGGTAAAAGAAATAAAAGAAAACAATCTGCGTCCTACACTCTTAAAACGAGCGGTTTTAACTCAGTCTGAGTTAATTTCCACTCCTTTCCGGTGCCGAAAATGCACTTCTCCTATAGAAGTGAATTTCACTCTTTTGTTTTAAGAGTGTACCTCATCTGTTGAAAGGGTCTGTGTTGGGCTACCATGGCATTTTTGCTGGGCTTGGCTATATTTTTGCAGGACCTGGAGACATTTGATATGGTCTTAGTGGCATTTTTGTTAGCTTTTGGCGCTATCCATAAAAGGTTTGGCGAAACTTGGCGGACCATTTCTTTGACAATATGTATGTCATTGCAAACTCATTTAACTATTGAAAAGGCTCTTTGGATATGCATACTGAAAACGGAGTCTTTTATGTTAAATGAAATTTTTAGCACTTTGTTGACCAATCCGGTCGCCGAGAATCACACCAAAAAGTTCACCTGTACCTTTAAGTATATGTGGTGAACCTTTGATTCTGGTAAAGAAAATAGAAATATCTAATAAAGTGTAGCGACCTCAGTAACCCACAGTCTACCAAAAGGATAATTAAGAATAGTTGTAGGAACGAGATGGTAAATCAGCGCCACCTAGTTGTTGATGGCATATTGACCACTCCCTTTTTAGAAACGAGGTAAGGAACCGTGCGCAGTTTGCTTCGCTGTGCGTTGTGCTGCGGTTGAGTTGTGTGCCAGCGTTGGCCGTTGAGTTGAGGGGAGCGTTGAGTTGCGTGCAGCGTTGAGTGCATTAGCAGCAAGTAGCAGGAGCGTCGTTGGAGTGGGTGACGATCACGTCATCGGGTCACCACTGTAGCTGCCTCATTAAAACACAGTCTACCAAAAGGATCCTCAAGGTGGAGATGAGTTACCTAGGCTTTTATACTACTGCTATCGTTGTTATTTAGAATAGTGGTAGGAACGAGATGGTAATAAAGCGCCACCTAGTTGTTGATGGCATATTGAGGTTGCGTGTGTGGTGAACCGCCACACCACTCCCCTTTTAGAAACGAGGTAAGGAACCGTGCGCAGTTTGCTTCGCTGTGCGTTGTGCTGCGGTTGAGTTGTGTGCCAGCGTTGGCCGTTGAGTTGAGGGGAGCGTTGAGTTGCGTGCAGCGTTGAGTGCATTAGCAGCGAGTAGCAGGAGCGTCGTTGGAGTGGGTGACGATCACGTCCTCGGGTCACCACTGTAGCTGCCTCAGTAAAACACAGTCTACCAAAAGGATCCTCAAGGTGGAGATGAGTTACCTAGGCTTTTATACTACTGCTATCGTTGTTATTTAGAATAGTGGTAGGAACGAGATGGTAAATCAGCGCCACCTAGTTGTTGATGGCATATTGAGGTTGCGTGTATGGTGAACCGCCACAGAAGAATAACATGGTTAACTCCATGGTCTGATGAAGTATTTTTGAATATTTGCAACAAAGTCCTATCAGACAGCAAAATGATGGCCTTCAATAATTATCCTTAATTAAAAATCGGACTCGTTTATAGTGAGCCCGGTTTTAATGAAAACTCGGATTTACCGAGGGACAAAGGAATATTTGGTTGTTCCAATGTTAAGGCCATGGAAAGGGAAATACTTTCTACGAGCAAGCCATGGATTTGGCGAGGAATACTTTTTAATCTGGCGAAAATTCTATACACTTCCCAGAGAACTTAAAGTCAAAACTATTGTATCGCAAAGATAGATGTTGTAGCCACGCGCTATATCTTTTATGGTCTTTTGAAAAAAAGGGAGAATTTTATGAAAATTTATGAACTTTTATGAAAATTGGACATAACTGTGGAAGGTGTTAAAAATTTTGAAATTTCGAAAAGTAACGATTTGGCTCATGTACTGCACAAGATTTATTTTCGTTACAACCATACGAGCAGTTTGATTCAGCGATTAAATGTTACAACACCTTTCTGTTCGTTATAATCGATATCGACTGTATCTTCATTCAGACTACGATGCAATGAAGTATTTCATAATATTTGTGATTTTTTACTTATTTCATGCAATATTAGATTCAGCCAATGTAATTGCAGAACACAGACTGTTCTACAGAACAGATTTAATGATTTCAGAAGGTAATATCTTGATAATAAATTTCGTAATTATCATCAAATGAGGGAGTATGCCATATTTTAAAGTAAAATTGAGCTTTAAGAGTATTGTTTAACCATTGCCTAAGTACAAAATAAAAATAACTCCTTCAATAATATTTTCTACGATACCCCACATTTTCAACTAAAACACACATTCTCACGTAAATACTGTTATATTTTAAAATATACCGAATTCTAAGACTAAATCAAATACGGTATTCTCCGCTAATTATTGATCCTGCCATTAAATACCCTGCTACATCAGCAAAAGCAACGAAACATTAGAATCTAGATCGCATTATCGATAGCAACGTCGTTTTTAATCGCTATCGTTTTCCCCAATCACCCTTGAATTCCGTGCATACGTTGGAACTGTGGAGATTTGAATAAGATGGCGATGCTTGGCGACAAAACAAGGTGAAGATGTCTAAAAAGCGCCAAAAGATCTGAGCCCAAATAATTATAATATTAATTAGATTTCTATATGAAACCTTTTATTTTATTTGGGAATAGGTTATTAAAATTTGAGGCATGCATTTTTTTAGCAGTTGAGGATTGTAGTTTAAGATCTGAATACATACAAGGTTTTAATATATCTTTCAATTGAACTGGTTTTTCTTGATTTTAATTAATTTTATTGGTTTTTTAAAAGGGACTACTTATTGGCATATTAGTTCTTTAGTATAATCGACAAATTTCTTGGAAATGCGAACTATTTCTGTGGCAGCATAGGCGGTTGTCGCTACCAATTTCAACAACACATCTTATGTATATTATGTCGAGATTTTATTTTGCCAAAAGTACGGGAACTATTACTTCAAGGATATTTTACATGATGGGTAACCATATAGTATGCGGTTCTACGTATATCCCATGCTGAAAATCTGCCAACTCGGCTAGACCGAATCGTAGAACTAAGATAAGAATAAAGGCGAAAATCCATTCAAACCTCATGGGAAAAAGGGGTACAAAAATAAGGTTTAAATTTATAGAATAGTGTCATAATTGGCAATTTAACACCTGCTGGCTAAACAAAGTTGTCATTTAATAAAAAAATAAATATTTCCTCATAAATAATAGTTAAATTTTTCTTATTATGTTTGTTTTATTGTTACATAAAATTAAAATTTTAGGATGTAAATTGCAATAAAGTATAGAAAAAAAATCTAGTTTGAAGACTTTAGCAAAAAATATATCGCAAAATGCTTCAATATCTGTTTGTGTCACCTTACAAAAGAAATCTAAAAATAAATTAAAATTATCATTATTACTACTGAACGGCATAAATGAAAAACATTAAGTGTATGAAAGAGAGAAAGAGAGTTAGCAAATTTGCAAATTTAAAAGCCATCTTTCATCCGTTCAAAGTCCATGTATACATCTCCAAAACACAATTTCAAAATACACTAACTTAAAATGTAATACAAGAAACCAAGCGGCCCCTTACGCAAAAATAATTGACAACCGACGCGACTTGAACTACATGTTTTCATATCCTAACAAATCGAGAGAGATTGACAACCCAAAGACGTGTTTTGCTTTGGCTCCTGCGAAACAGCCGTTACATGGCCACTACTACAATTATTGGCAGCACTCTTGGTATGGCGCTAAGAAACTTGGCAAGATTTCTAAATTTCAACTATGCAGGCAAGACCAAACTGCTCTCTCCAGATTCAGAACGGGACACACGAATAGTTTGAAGTTTGATGCCGGAACCAAGCTGTTCCCGGACTGCCCGAACTGTCGTGGAGGTGATCAAGCCAGTCCCGAACACATACTCCATTGCCTCGGTTTTACGTGGAAAGGAGGTCAACGACGACCCATTTTTTTTTTTTTTTTGACTTTCTTAGGGTAACACACAACATGGAACAGGTCTAATTTTGACCCAGGGATATGTAAAAAAACTACAATTATTGGCAGGAATAACACAGCAAATTTCGTAGCTCTAAATAAGTTACAGAGCGTCAGTTTGGGCACAATAAGAAGCGATTATTAGCTTCACTTGGTGAAACAGTTCTTGCATTGTTTTAGACCAGACATAACCTCAATTTCATTCTTACCTCCATTGCTGGAACACGTTAATGATGACTCAATTATATGTCACACGATCCCGAGCTGGGGGAAGTAATTCGAATCTAATTAAGTCCATTGTTTAGATTAGTTTTCGAACAATTATCAGAGGTTCCATGATTCTGATAAGTAACGGCTATTCACACTATTTTTTTTTATCGTTCCCAAGTTTCAAACGGGTGAACTTTTTTCCCCACCAAGATAAAAAGTTTCGGTGATGATTATTCTTTAATAGAATGCAAACTAGATTGTTCTGTAAGTATGGCTGGCGTACTCGAACATGATAATGTGTAATCAGCGGTAGATGATTAGAATAATTTGATTTGCATTACCTCATTATAAGGCATAGACACCACTTGAAAACGCTTTTCTTATCTAGCATCTGGTTATGTAATGATAATATGGGTGCTTAAGCTATCATATTGTGCAAATTGTGAGTAACTTCATTTAATTTTGTGAAAAACTATAATGTACCAGTTAGTTAAAAAAACAAGTAGGTTTGTAACAGAATCTGTCACATAACCCGCTTCCACACAACAGTTGTATTTAACAGGTAAAAAGGCGACAGACACAGCATTGATATTCTATATTAAACATTTACATGCTAAATTTGGCTAGTTTCATTTATTTTATTTCGAAAATTCAATAATTATTACTTATCGTTTGCAGAAATTAATTTATATTTCAAAGAATAAGTATGTAATATTCCTTGCTTTTAAATAGAATTGAAACATTTCATATCAACGTACAAAGAATCTCGCAGTGAAATACATTTGACGTCATTTCAAACTGATCGATGTCGCAAAAATAAATTTATTTTAATTTATTGTCTAAAAGAATTAAAGTTTCTCGAGCGATTGTTGCGAATGGCAATGGGATTTAATTCTAATAAAAATGGCTTCCTATGCTTTTTAAATGAGGATTCAATTTTGCAGTTTTTTTAAATAATTGAAGTACTTCGAATTCTTCTCTGAAAATTTCAATGTATTCTAATTTCGATGCGCTGAATTTTTTGACGTATCACACTTGCCCGTTGCATTTGTAATTTTTCGCTATGAAAGTGGGTGACGGACTGACAGACGGACTGTACGATTATAAAACCTTCCACTTTTTACGTTATAAACGTAGTGTGTGGAAGCTAAAAGTATCCTCCCATATTTCAACCAAACACTTATATTTCATAAAATGATCTTGTGTTTTTGTTCTTTAATTTTACTTTTTAATAATATACATTCAGAAAAAAAAACCTTGTGTAAACAGCAAAAGTGGAGTACAAATAGTGTAAAAATAGCAACACTACAATATTGTCTTGTTTCAATACAAGAATTGTATTAATGACATAATAACACAAATTTGTAGTATTGATTCCAATACAAATGACGATCGCTAGTGGTGATCATTATTATTGTCGTATCCAATTGACAAAATATAAGCTATTTTGTTTTTTAAACTATGTACAAGAAAATTATAATATTCTTTTTAAAATACCGTCTTATATATTTTTTAAGCTTTAGTATAGCCACTTATGTGAAACAATAAAGTTGGTTGGTAGACATATATTTTCAGGCTTGTGTGCTTGGTCACAAAGACCCGCCTATAAACCTTCGTCAAGAAGGACGGACACAGACATACACAGACATACAACAGATGCTGCCATCTATCGCCACCTCCACAATTTAGATATGTCCCTGAAGGGGAGGAAAATAGTCTCCAGGGACTGTACCGTTGGTAAAACTGCGCAAGGACCGACAACAGGACTTTTGGACCCAACAGATTTAACGAGCACGTACTTCGCATATACTCAGTAGGTCTTCAGTGGTACCCGGGAATCAATCGCGGGACCTTCCAATCTCGAGACCCTCTAGGCTCCCTACGGCCCCACAATAAAGAGCAGATGCTGAACTACATTTCAAAAGAATACATGCGCGCTACGCCGTCAATACAATTTGTTTACTAAATATGCATTATTGTTCAGTCGCAACCACTGAACTGAACTGAAACTCTGGAAAAAGCATCGAAACGCTCGCCAACAGGGTCGGTGAAGCGCGGCAACCCTGTAAAAGCAACCCAACTTTTGCCGCCAATCCTATACTTTACCTGTTAAAATAGACATTTTAAACCAACTATTTCAATAATTTTTTTAACAGAAAATTGATATGTTATTGCTTTAGGAGGTACTTTATATAATGAAGTTCCGGAAACATGTACTTTAAAAAAAAATAGAATTGCAGAAATAATCTTTAAAATTAAATCTTGATACTATTCTTGGCGAGCGATTAGGCAATCCAATGCAAACTGGTTAAGTCACGTGTCAATTGTGATCGGCGATTTCATGCCAAATGTGGCACATATTCTCCCTAAAGCTGTCGCCAAGTGAAAATAGGCTTCACCAGCTTTTCATGGGATGGTCCTTCCAGAGTTTCAGTTCAGTTAAGTGGTCGCAACACAATTTTTGATTGACACAACTATTCAAATAATTTTAGTTCAAACCATAGATATCATAGTTAAATTATTAGATTGGCAGATCACGTGACCTCCAATGCTAACGACGGGACGCGCATGGAGGCCAAATAAGGGGGCAAAATGGCCAGTGTTGCTGCCACTTTAAGGAGAAAAATACTACACAAAAATACCATTTAATTCTAAATTACAAAATAATATCGTAAAAATACTAGCTGCATTTTAGAATCTTTTTAGTGACTTTAAATCCTTTTCTAGTATTTTTTTGTTGTAATTTTAGAATTAGATGGTATTTTTTTCGTAGTATTTATCTGCTTAAAGTGGCAGCAACACTTTCCATTTTGCCCCCTTATTTGGCCTCCATGCGCGCGTCCCGTCGTTATCATTGGAGGTCACGTGATCGGCCAATCTAATAATTTAACTATGATATCTATGCGTATAGCCGAAACTGCCCCATCGCTGATGTCATTTTAACTCCAAATCAACATTTCAATATCTTCAAAACTCAAAGCAATATTATGAATTTCTCAGAAAATACACTATCTTTACAACATGGAAGACGCCGGTCTTAATAAACCCGCATCTTGGAAATCATTAAAGCCATCCTGGAAAATCTCTATACGAAAATCCCCATTAAGTTGTGTAGTCCTGACCACTGCAACACATTGTCAGGGGAAATCCTTACGAAATGCGCGAATTTCAAAGACGCCAAACGTGTTATTTTTTGGGAGTGGTTGTTGATTATTTCTAAATGTTTTGATAACTTGTTCTTAAAGTGTTTGTATCATTAGAATTTTCAATATAGAAATTTCTTTTCTAATGAGTTTAAAAATATACATGTTTAACCCTTTCAGTCCCGATGACAATTTGGCAACATTTTAGAAATTTTTTTCTGATCGTCTATAGCTATTTATGATATCAAAAGGCACATCATTCGATTTTTCAAACTTTTTTCTATTAGAAAATATTTTTTATTAATCCCAATAGATGTCAGCCCTATTTTTTTTAAAGTTATGATCAGAAACATGATGATGCCAAATGGCATCACTGGGACTGAAAGGGTTAATTATGTATTTTTCCTAATCTAGAAAGTCACATGCCTTTGGAAAACAATTATGATTTTTGTTTTTATTTTTAATTTTTTATCACTTTTTACTATATGAAATTAAAAAAATTACAAAAATAAGCAATTTTAAATAATTTTATGGTTTAAAAGTATTTGTTAGCTTTACATTGATGATTATTGAGTACTTGATAAACTTCTATTACTTATAAATATTGAGCGTATGAAGTGCTTTCAAGTAATTTTTAATTTTGCTCATATTAGTTGCTTAGTATTTTCTTTATCATCTTCGGAAATGTTGATAAACTATACTAAAAAAAGTCAAAAGCATTATCACACCTGGCATATTTAGGTATTTATTTTTTAAAAAATTCTCAGGAACTATACTTGATATTGTGTTTATTCCTTTGTACTTAAAAAAGTGCATAGTTTTGCAAATAATTTCCCATGAAAGTTTAATTACTCATTTTATTAAGGGCACAGTACTTATCGCGAAAAAAAACCTCAGATTTCGGCCATCCTAATTTAAAATTTTGAAAAAAAAACTTTAAACGTTTAGATTTTTTTATCTTAATATACTGTATCGAGTATGAAACACAGTACTCTATATCGTTCTAAATACATTACGATAAAACTTGTCTGAAAGTTTCGGACCTTTTTTCAAATCTTTTGTTATATCAAAGAACAACATGTTTCCATTAATGTTACATAACACGCTAAAAAGAACAAAATCTTATTATCATGAACATTTTTATCACCTAGTACAATATTTCTGGATCATCAGCCAAATGAATATGCAACGTGTTTACTAAGTACTGGCTTTGCATCGTGTAGAACTAGTTGTTGAATGCACCGAGATACATTGTTAAAGTTTTACGGGTTTTCGGGATTTATTCCCGCGATCGTGTCCTATTGAGATAAATATTTAAATGCGTAGGTGTTTTGAATTCAGGTTTAATCCTATGGTTTTTATTTAATTTAAAGAAACATTTCGGTAAAATAAGTAGGTGTTTGCTTAATACGAAGGCAATAAGTATGTAAAATACTGATTTCCCTGTACATAGTGTAAGAAAAATATATTTTATTCCCCTTTATATTATATTTCCCTTATATTATATTCCCCTTCATATTCCCAGTTATTTATATTATCCAGAAAAAGTTCCACTTCAGTCTATCTAGAAATTTTTGTGGTGGGGAGCCCAGTCGGTTAGGTGTCCGCCTAGCATGCAAAAAGTCCCAGGTTCGGGTCCGGGCATCACCAAAATAACTGCCGACCTATAAAAGGCCCGTGCAACCAAAAATGCCCAACGAATAATACCCCGTATAGAGGGAATGCACGTTAAATATCCTCCAAAGTACCTACGATGCGTACGATGTCGCCCTTAACGGTTGCGTTGGGTGCCTACTCAATAGTCGGCTCGTCACTTGACTGTGGTTCTTAATTATGACGCCCGTCGCCAATAGCCCTCGTGTAGCTCTAGTGCGACGATAATTAAAACTAAACTAAACTAGAAATTTTTGCAAAAAAAAAAGTAAATCATTCTTTTTATCCTCTAGTTGGGATCAATATTTCATTTTAGCTTCCACACTACGTTTATAACGTAAAAAGTGGAAGGTTTTATAATCGTTCAGTCCGTCTGTCTGTCCGTCTGTCTGTCCGTCTGTCTGTCACCCACTTTCACAGAAAGAACCACAAGTCCCACAGACAAGTGGGATACGTCATTTTGAAGCAAAAAATCAGATTTGGCTACATGCCAAATTTCATTAAAAAATTTAAACTAGAAGCTTATTTAAAATTTAAATAACTAAAAATTTAATCTACATTGAAATAACATGCAAATTCCATTTTTATTCAATATTTTCACTATTGCCATTTCGTTAAACGTACGAGAAACTTTTGTTAAAATAAAAATAAACACACTTGAAAAAATATTTATTTATGTGATATAATTCGGTTTGGAGTGTTGTATTATCACAATAGAGTTCTTTTAATGGTTCTATATATATGTATGAAGAAAGATGCATAGAGAATTCTAACTTGGCATAAAAAAAATATGCTAAGTTTCGCTTTTATTTTTAAAGCATCAATTGTACAAATTATATATTTTTTGAACTGTAAATTAATTTAACAAACTATAAATAAGTGAATTTTCGAAAGAAATGTAAATGGAAATTGTGGCGACAAAAATACTTATTAAAAAGATTACATAATTATTCTTCGAACTTTAAACAAATTTAGCAAACGATAAAGTCTAATTATTAAATCTGAGAAAGAAGATTAATGAAAATAGTTAATTTTGGCGTTTAAAAGTTTGAATTACAAATAGCTAAAGGCCCTGTTTTTATTAGAATTAAATCACATTTGCAATTCGCAACAATCGCTCGAGAAACTTTAATTCTTTTAGACAATAAATTAAAATAAATTTATTTTTGCAACATCGATCCGTTTGAAATGACGTCAAATATATTTCACTACGGAATCCTTGTATGTTGATATGAAATGTTTTCATTCTATTTAAAAGCGAGGAATATGACATATTTATTCTTTAAAATATAAATTGATTTTTGCAAACGATAAGTAATAATTATTGAATTTACGAAATAAAATAAATGAAACTAGCCAAATTTAGCTTGTAAATGTTAAATATAGAATTAATGTTGTGTTTGGCGCGTTTTTTCCTGTTAAACACAAATATGTGGAAGCGAGTTAAGTGTCAGATTCTGTTACAAACCTACTTGTTTTTTTTCAAAATACTGAATTAAACAAATCGAAAAGGTGCATGATATCGTGTTATTTATCTTATTAGTTGTTCAAATGATTATAATTAAAGTTTTAATCGAAGTTTTATGCATCTTATTCTTTTTCTGGTTTGTCTATTCCGAAACCATGATTTAGACCGTCGCTTATCAAGTGAGCCCGGGTTCGAATCCCGGATAAAGCAAGGATATTTGTGTTGCCCCATGTATATGCAGATAATGTGCTTGTTAAATTAAGTTTTCCGAAAGATCTGAGGTCATTCATAGCGCAGTCACCATGGGTGCAGGTTATCTTTAGAAAAAAGCCCCTCCCCTACTGGGACGTGCAAACATTGAGGAGAGGGCGCCTTCTTGAATGAGAATCAGACTTTCACCTTCACTGGTCTCCTAGGCATTGTGCTTACTTCACCCCTTCCGTCTTCCAGCAAAAATACCCTAGAAGCACACGGCAACCATAACACAACAACATTTTTTCGAGTGCAGACACACAGCACCAAGTTTGAAATGAAGAGACTGCAGACGATAATAATATTAATTTAATTTGCGGAAATACAATTAATGAAAATAGTTGATTTTGGCTTTTATAAGTTTAAATTACAACTGGATGCTTTGTTTGGGGATATTTCCTTCTAATGTTTCTAAATCATATGTAGAAGCTACTAGGTAACAGTTACCATCTACTTCTTTTCCGATAAGAATTTTAGAAAGTACTTAAGTAACGGAAAAGTAGGACATTTTAGTTCTTTTAGAGCTTCTTGTTACTTGTGCAGACAGACAGAACCAAGTTTGTATTAAAAAAAGTGAGTTTGTAACAGAATCTGTCATTTAACCCGCTTCCACACAAAAGTTGTGTAAAACAGGTAAAAAGGCACCAAACACAGCATTAATTCTATATTGAACATTTACATGCTAAATTTGGATAGGTTCATTTAAATTTTATTTCGAATAAATATGTAATATTCCTCGCTTTTAAATAGAATTTAAACATTTCATATCAATGTACAAAGAATCTTTATTACCGTTATAAACGTAGTGTGGAAGCTAACACTTTTTACGTTATAAACGTAGTGTGAAAGCTAAAACTGCATAGCTTTTTTTCAAGCATGTAAGTTACACTATTATCACACCATTCGAACTTCATATCTCACTTCACAAGTATGCTAAAACACTTAACGCCTAGTTCTTGAATACATAATAGAAGTGATCTGATCCTTGCCGCATGAATACATGAATTTCGATTTTCAGTTCATGAATATTTTTCAGTGCTGTGAACGCAATGTGGGTTTTGGATGATGTAGTGTAGGCGGACTGTATTACTAAGAATACTTTGAACTTGGGAAATTAAGACTTTATGTGTGAAATATGGTTATAATAAGAGTGTACGTTCCCAAACTACAAATGCTACGGACAAGTGTGATACGTCAAAAAATTCAGCGCATCAAAATTAGAATATATTAAAATTTTCAGAAAGAATTCGAATTCGAAGTACTCACAATTATTTAAAAAACGGCAAAATTAATGCTCATTATCCTGATCCTTGCCGCATGAATACATGAATTTCGATTTTCAGTTCATGAATATTTTTCAGTGCTGTGAACGCAATGTGGGTTTTGGATGATGTAGTGTAGGCGGACTGTATTACTAAGAATACTTTGAACTTGGGAAATTAAGACTTTATGTGTGAAATATGGTTATAATATGAGTGTACGTTTCAAATGTCTGCGCATATTAACAAGGAATTTAATACACATTCTTAGCACTGGCTAAAAATAAAAAGCCGCGGCTTTTAGCTTCCACACTACGTTTATAACGTAAAAAGTGGAAGGTATTGTAATCGTTCTGTCCGTCTGTCCGTCACCCACTTTCATATCCCAAACTACAAATGCTACGGACAAGTGTGATACGTCAAAAAATTCAGCGCATCAAAATTAGAATACATTAAAAATTTCAGAAAAGAATTCGAATTCGAAGTACTCACAATTATTTAAAAAACGGCAAAAAATTAATGCTCATTTAAAAAGCACAGGAAGCCATTTTTATTAAAATTTAATCACCAATGACATTCGCAACAAGCTCTCGAGAAACTTTAATTCTTTTAGACAATAACTTAAAATAAATTTATTTTTGCGACATCGATCAGTTTGAAATGACGTCAAATATATTTCACTACGAGATTCTGTGTACGTTGATATGAAATGTTTTATTTCTATTTAAAAGCGAGGAATATTGATTATTTATTCTTTGAAATATGAATTAATTTTTGCAAACGATAAGTAATAATTATTGAATTTTCGAAACAAAATAAATGAAACTAGCCAAATTTAGCATGTAAATGTTTAATATAGAATATCAATGCTGTGTTCGTCGCCTCTTTACCTGTTAAACACAACTCTTGTGTGGAAGCGGGTTAAGTGACAGATTCTGTTACAAAACTACTTGTTTAATGATAGGGAATACTCTCCAAGTTATTTCGTCAAACCCACGTGACTTGGGTACACGGAAACAGTCATCTACGAAGGTTCCCAAATCTTCATCAAACATATTTGCGTGAAACCGTCAGATGAAAACCCCAAGGGATGCTGATTTTCCAGGCATCCATATGAATGAGATATGCCGTGCGTGATTAAATGGCGAAAGAAGTAGAAAATTTTTCATGAAAAAAAAAGGTCTTCCTCGCGGGAAAATGGATGCGTTTTTGGTTGTGTCAGTGTTTTGGGATCATCAATCTTGGGGTAATCTTCGGAACATTCGCATGCGGCGGGAGGAAAAATCGCACTTACTGTTTCTTATTAACAATATTTGCACTGGTAGACGACAAATTTAACGCACTTGGTATTGTGAAAGAACTATTTTTCTTTACATTGAAAGTAGTAAGGGGACGCGGTACCCAAAAAATTAAATCCAATATTTTATCGCTAGAATTCAACTTAAACTATTTTTACAAAGAACTAACATTTAATACACATATACGAAAAAATGATAAATATTAAATCGTACGTTTTTTTTTTTTTAAATTTTAATTTTTTTTCAAAATGCTACTCCTACCACAATTTAAAGAATTTTGTAATGGATTTTTTTTCAAAATGTTCCTACATCATCTATTAATAAAAGTTGGTGCGGATATTGAGCTATCAGTTAAACAAAACAAGTTATGTAGCTTTATGTATAAAAATGGTCAAAAAATAAGATTTTTTTGTAAATTTTCACAGTTTTTTAAAAATCCCTTAAAATATATTTTTTAAAATAATTTTTTTAAATATTTTAAAACATCATTTTTTTAAAAAAAATCTATTCACACTAGACCTTATTTCATACCAACTTTTGTTAAACGCATATGTTTCAACACAGAAAAAAAATTGGGAGCTCTACTTTACTTTACCTAAAAGCCTTAGGGTTTTAACCATTCACAAGCTGAAAAAATTAAAAGTTAAAAAAATCAACATAAAATTTCAAAAACCATTTTACAAAACCACTGTATCATTTTCAATAAACCTCCACCATTATAAAAGAATCCTTTTTTTTACAATATATTTAGCTCACAGCATTCGAGCAGGTTTAATTATTTTCTGGGCAGCCCTAAATTTTGGGTAATGCATCCCCTTAAATGAACGAAAATATCCATATGCTTGTGTAACTAGCATGTATACTTACTAACTAAAAAATGCTGGGGGGCTTTTGACTACAACTGTATAGATATGTCAGGAAATACACTATCTTTATGACGTAGAAGACGCCAGTTGTACACTCTTAAAACAAAAGAGTGAAATTCACTCCTATAGGAGAAGTGCATTTTCGGCACCGGAAAGGAGTGGAAATTAACTCAGACTGAGTTAAAACCGCTCGTTTTAAGAGTGTAGGACGCAGATTGTTTTCTTTTATTGCTTTTACCCACTCCGAAAAAGAGTGAAATTCACTCCTATAGGAGAAGTGCATTTTCGGCACCGGAAAGGAGTGGAAATTAACTCAGACTGAGTTAAAACCGCTCATTTGTTCTAAGAGTGTAATAAACCTGCGTCTTGAAATCATTAAAATTTTGCTAAAAAAATCTATCTTCGATAATTCTCATTAAGTTTGGTACTCCTGATCACTGTAACAAATTGTCAAGTTAAATCTCTGAGAAATGTGCGAATTTCATAGATATAAACAATATATGCTCTAGTGCGGACAATGTACGGCGACAAATTTAATGCACTTTGTAATGTGAAAGCACTATTTCACTTTAAATAGGGCCGTAGTGAGCCTAGTGGTCAGCGTCACGGTCTCGGGATCGGAAGGTCTTGCGATCGAGTCCCGGTACTACTGAAGATCTACCGAGTATATGCGGAGTACGTGCTCGTTAAATCTGTTGGGTCCGAAAGTCCTCTAAGTTCCCATACCAAATCAATACCTCTGGGGATGACAAGCCAATTCTGGGGATCCTCTAGTTGGCCTCTGTCTCTAAAAATTAGATGGATCCACTTATGTGTGTGTGTTGTCTGTTGTGTCTGTCTTACTTGACGAAGGTTTATAAGCGGGTCGCTGACCAAGCACACAAACCTGAATATATATGTCTACCAACCAACCAATCACTTTAAATTGCCAGAATCTTTTTTTAATTTGGAAGCATTAAATAAACAAAAAAAATCCCGATATGCGTAACTACGATGAATACTGACTATTTAAAAAAAGGTTTGGGACTTTCGACTGCAACTGTACAGTCTCTGAACAAATTATTAGACGCACTGCAAGATTTCATGTTAAATATTAATTACCGGGTGATATTGTACCGTTTTATTATTTTAAATTGATTTGTTTTTTATTTTTATATTATCCAGTCAACTACCGATTTATTAGACATAAATAAAACAGCATTCATTTAGAAAAGCATAAACTTATTAAGTTTGAAAGAAAATTGAAATGAATGTTAGTAAAAGTCAATATTTAGTTGAGCCACCTTTAGCCGTTATCAAAGCTTTAATTTTGCGCTGCATGCTATCAATGCAAGACTGTACTGTCTCCTGCATTCGAAGATGATGATTCCACACATAAATAATATAATATATAAATAACCAATAATATATAAATAAATTTTACCATATGTTAAAAATAAATACAAATATGTAGTCTACAACAATTCTTTTAAATAAAAATCAATAATATTGTAGTTTAACTATACCATTACTGCATAAAAACTCTTTAAGAAACATAAAATTACTAAAAAAAATACAGTGCGTCGAATAATTTGTCCAGGGACTGTATAGCGAGGTAGCTTTGCTGTAGTAAGACAATCAGCAAGGAAAAACAACTTTTACAGATCCTCGGGCCATGATTGGATTGAGGTCGTGCAAAGGCTGCTGTTGTGTATTTTTGAGCTGTGGTGAAGAGATGATGCCATAATCCGGCACGTAATTGGGAAATTGTCCAACGTTCTTGATTCCGGTATATATTGAACTCTCCAACTATTTGTATTAACAATTTGTTTTGTAAATATCGATTTCCTTTTTCGCCAAACTGAATTTCAAAAGAAGGGTGGCGACTTTGCGAAGTAGCTTTGCTGTACTAAGACAATCAACAAGGAAAATCAACTTTTATAGAACCTAAGGATGTGTTTCGATTAGCGTCGTGCGCATGATGCTGTGTGTTTCTTTGGAGTAGTGGTGAGGCCACGATAACTTCGAAGAAGTACTGACATACCCGGTTTGGAACCTCTTGCATCAGCGCCCAACACTAAAACCTGACTGAGTAATTTCTCGGTTGTGATGGTCAGTATTGGGTATTTGGGTTCACTCTTAAAACAAACGAGCGGTTTTAACTCAGTCCGAGTTAATTTCCACTCCTTTCCGTGTCGAAAATGCACTTCCCCTATAGGAGTGGATTTCACTATTTTTGCGGAGTGGGTAAAAGAAATAAAAGAAAACAATCTACGTCCTACACTCTTAAAACGAGCGGTTTTAACTCAGTCCGAGTTAATTTCCACTCCTTTTCGTGTCGAAAATGCACTTCCCCTATAGGAGTGGATTTCACTATTTTTGCGGAGTGGGTAAAATAAATAAAAGAAAAACAATCTACGTCCTACACTCTTAAAACGAGCGGTTTTAACTCAGTCCGAGTTAATTTCCACTCCTTTTCGTGTCGAAAATGCACTTCCCCTAGAGGAGTGGATTTCACTATTTTTGCGGAGTGGATAAAATAAATAAAAGAAAACAATCTACGTCCTACACTCTTAAAACGAGCGGTTTTAACTCAGTCCGAGTTTAATTTCCAATCCTTTTCGTGTCGAAAATGCACTTCCCCTAGAGGAGTGGATTTCACCATTTTTGCGAGTGGTCAAAGAAATAAAAGAAACAATCTACGTCCTATCACTCTTAAAAACGAGCGGTTTTAACTCAGTCCGAGTTAATTTCCACTCCTTTCCGTGTCGAAAATGCACTTCCCCTATAGGAGTGGATTTCACTATTTTTGCAGAGTGGGTAAAAGAAATAAAAGAAAACAATCTACGTCCTACACTCTTAAAACGAGCGGTTTTAACTCAGTCCGAGTTAATTTCCAATCCTTTCCGGTGCCGAAAATGCACTTCCCCTATAGGAATAGATTTCACAATTTTGTTTTAAGAGTGTTGATCATCACAGATCACATCATAACTTCATACTTAACTATTCAAATACAACACATTTAGTTGGTTGGTTGGTAGACATATATATTCAGGTTTGTGTGCTTGGTCAGCGACCCGCTTATAAACCTTCGTCAAGTAAGACAGACACAACAGACAACACACACATAAGTGGATCCATCTAATTTTTAGAGACAGAGGCCAACTAGAGGATGCCCAGAATTGGCTTGTCACCCCCAGAGGTATTGATTTGGTATGGGAACTTAGAGGACTTTCGGACCCAACAGATTTAACGAGCACGTACTCCGCATATACTCGGTAGGTCTTCAGTGGTACCGGGACTCGATCGCAGGACCTTCCGATCCCGAGACCGAGACGCTGACCACTAAGCTCACTACGGCCCCACACAACACATATATTTTTATCAATACCATTGACTATCGATATATTTTATTATCGTTGTTATTTTTATCATTATTTTATCACATCAATTGCACGGCAACCCTGCGTGGGTACTGGCTTTCTCTAGAAGTCTCTTACATTCAAATCTGTTCTTGGCGACTGTTCTCCAAGTGGTATTAGCTTTTAAGGGTGTTTAAAGTGTCATTCGAGATAATAACCGTAGTGTTCACCGAGGCCTAGTTTCCATGGACTTTGCCAGAAAGATTTTTTTTGCAGCAACTACCATCTTGTATTCTGACCATGTCATTTGCCCATTTTTGCCCAGTGGCTTAGTGGTAGTACTTCGCATTGCCACGCCGCAGGTCCGGGGATCGAATCCCGGATTGGGCGAGGTTGACCCATCCTTTCATCCCTAGAGTGGGTCGATAAAATGGGTATCAAGCATGCTTGGGAACTAAACACTGGGGGTTCCACGTGAGGCTGACTACCTTACTGGGACATATGCCTAGCACCCCAGAGCCCTAGGTCACGAATGCTGAAATGGGCACGGCAGGCCCTTGGTCCAGTAATTGGCTGTTGCGCCGAGGAGTTTAGTTTTGGATCAGCCCATTTCAGCCTGTGTGTTATATTAAACTTAACAAAACCTATAGACAAATTGATGTAGTAAAGCTTTGAGTGAGAAGCATTGACTTATCAATATCAATGTGTCTTCTTCTACCAAACTATTTTTTTACCATTATCTTTTTTCTTTCCAGACATTCCTGAACTTCGGCTGGCACTTGGCGCCAGCATCCAGCACACTGCCATAAAAGAAGGGAGTGACGTGTACTTCGACTGCAATATACGCGCCAACCCCTGGGTCCATGACGTAGGTTGGCGGTTCGAGGGCACGCCCCTCTATAGCAACCTGACCGCTGGCGTCATCGTCAGCAACCAATCGCTGGTGCTGCAGAGGGTCAAGAAGGAACACCGGGGGCGGTACCAGTGTGTCGCGACCAATACGGAGGGAGAAGGGCGGAGCGAGGAAGTGCCGCTTGATGTGCAGTGTGAGTATTTTAGTTGAAGTATGTGTGATTATTTGCAGAACTTCTAATTTAAACCCCTTTCTGGGACGCCTTCTTAAAGGACGCTTCGCGTCGGCGATCGTCATTTAGGCTTCGATTTCCGAGTGCAGAACCATGGCTTATTTAACTTTAAAGCCACAGAAGCTCTTCGTTGCGTCACGCTATCCGTCCGGTTCGGATGGTCGCATTTTCTGAAAAGAAAGTTCAAAACATATTAGAGCACTAGACTTTTCAGGTTTTGTCCTTTTTTTTCGGAACAGACGACAACCTTAATTGACGGTCAGAGAGACGTCATAGAGAGCTTCTCTTACCCTATTAATTGAGTCGGAACACGGCCTACTCAACTACTAAGGCCAAAGAAGCTCTCCCATACACCCTCGGGGACGGAAACTTGGACGTCATAGTTCCAAGTGACGTTGTTCCGAAGATGAAGACAACCTGTCTCGAAACCTGTTCGGAACCAACTCGTCCACGGCTGACCACATTTTTAGGGTTCCGAATGCGTCCAAACTAGTTTCTCGATCTTCGGCACTCGGAACAGTGACGTCAAAATCAAAAATGTCCGTCTACGCTCATGTTTGGGAGAGCTTCTCTGGCCTTGTTATTGAAGTTGGCCGTGGTCGGAAGTGGTTGAACACGACGGTATTCGATAAATGTTTGTTTTTGTTTAAGTACAGACGAAAAAGTTAATATTACGTTCGAAATATAGTTAATAAATTTAAAAAAAGATAGAAATTAGAAGTTAAATACATAAATAAAAGGCGTGAGCTATTCACCTTTTCCTTTTCGCACAATACATAATGCAAATTATTACTTTTGAAATTCTTTATTTTTTTCATGGTCCAACAATTTCAAAAAGCAAATCTAACTTAAACAACTAACAATACTATAAATCACCAATAAATCACCAATTGAACAGTATTTCTGACCCTTACTAACGAATTTTAGTATTATAAAAAGGATTTTCCTAAAAAGAGTTTACTAAGTAAAATGCTTTTAAACTGTTGGGGTAATCAACAGAAATTTTCCCATAAAGAAAAATATTGCCGGCTTCATTTAAGGCATACTTAATAAAATCAGTAATTTTCCACTCATTTAACATTGAACAATTAATTGGGAGGATTTTTTTTCTTCTAAATAATATATTTTTTTCTTTAGTTTGATGTGCCAAAATATTTATGACATCTTAGATCTTAAGGCCTTATCACACGAGAGCTCGTTCGTTCAGCGACGTCCGTACGCCATATCAAAAACTGGTTTTTGGAGCAGTTTTTGCTCGATGAGCATTTTCGAGTCGACTCGAAAAATCCGGCTCATTTTTGCTGTTCGAACGGCTGCTCCAATCAGAACGAAGTTCAGCCGTGACATCATGGCCGAGCCTCCTCCTCCTTCTCCAATACCGCGATAATACTGCTTTTAAGTTTGTGATGTCACGCATGACGTAGCTGTTCTCTTGTGACGTTTTTGCTGTCCCAAAAGTTGTTCGACGAGCGACGTTCGTACCGTATGATAAGGGCTTTATACGCTCAGTAGAATTTAAACATGAATCAGCAACGTTTAATTGCTACTTATTAACTTCTTATATCAAGAAATTGCAAGCACGAAATATGCAAGTAAAAATCCGATTGTTAATTCAGTTTTTTTTTTTTTGCTCAGTAAAAACTTGCTGTTCTACAAATTCACTTCAAACGCTCTACACAAAGCTAAAAAAAACTTCCCCCAAAATAATGAAAGGCATTTAAACCAAAACATGCTTTTTCAAAACAAAATCAATTACATAACTGGAGAGAAGCGCTTTTAAAAACCAGTTTATGCCCTATTCAACAATAGATTTATTGTAGATTTCATTCCATCTATAGAACTCTCCTATTAATATGCTATTCACATGAAATGGAGATCGCCAAACATTTTGCAAGACAATACATTTAATTCAGAGCAAGATAAAAAAAAACACACCCTAAAATGCAGCAATAAATCTTTTTCCAATGCCCCCTGTGGTGCATTTGAATATAACTGAATCTACAAATGCAAAAAGAATCAAACCAACAGGAAGATATCCTTATACGCTTTTTTCTTTATTAAAATGTGGGGGGAAAGGTCGTAGAGGGAAAATCTCTTATGAACTTGGACCATTTTAAATATTTTTCGATTTAACTGCAAAGGGAATTAACTGAATAAAAATAAATTCCGATATCTGAATATAAGAGCTTAACGAAGACTAAAAACTCGAAATTTCGTTTCGCCAGAAACAAATAACGTGAAAATGATGCATTTATTCATGTTGAGCGCAAAACAAAAACGTTTTCTAACTATTTGAATCCCCTTTTGCTAACAATCATTTTTTTTTCGCTTTTTTTTAAGACTAAGAAACAAAAAAGGGCTGGTGTTTATTGTAATAATATGGAACGTAGGCCATTTTTCGTGTAAGAAAAATATATTCAAATGATGCCTTTTATAAAAAAAAAGCCGATGAAATGTTTTGAATTTTGTATTTAATCATTCTCAAAGGGGACTGGTCTTTTGAACTAGCTGAACTAGAATTCTGGGTTGATTAGGAAGATTCGCTTTTGTAGTTTTGGTGGTTCCAGGATTGTATAAATGTTTTATTTTCAAATAATTACCGATGGAAAAACGTATTTTTATTTTGTACCATGTTTTTTTGCAGGGTAATGCGTTTGGGAAAGGTGGAAATGATAAAGGCATATCTCAAATTGAAGCTTAACGTCATGTTACATTTCAGGGTACAAAACTTAATACAAGTTTTTAAAGTATTTGAAACCTATGGATCTTAGTTGATACGGGTTCGTTTCTGACTATAATGATCAAGAGAGGATATGGGTTCAAAACTGGTTTTCGTCACTACACTTACTAAAATTTAAGGTATTTTATAGGTTTTTTTTGAGGTTAACGTATGTCAGATTTCGGGTCACTTAAACGAGTTTTTAAGTTTTGAAACTAGGATCTTAAGTTATGGTTCGTTTGATATATAAAAGGATATGTTAAAAGGTTTTGTCACTACCTTATATTTGGTATTTAAAGGTTTTTTTGAGGTTTTAACTAGGTATTTGTGGTATTAAAAGGTATTTTTGAGGTTTTAACTAGGTATTTGTGGTATTAAAAGGTATTTTTGAGGTTTTAACTAGGTATTTGTGGTATTAAAAGGTTTTTTTGAGGTTTTAACTAGGTATTTGTGGTATTAAAAGGTTTTTTTGAGGTTTTAACTAGGTATTTGTGGTATTAAAAGGTATTTTAGAGGTTTTCCCTAATAATATCCTCTTCGAGTAATACCTGACCAAAGGTATATTTCGGGTTTTATTTTCAAATACCTAAAGAAACCTCTGAAGCTTTAGGTATTTTATAGGTTTCACCAAGTTTCTAATAAAACCCTATGGTATTTTAAGGTATTCAGATGAATACCTCGTTAATACTACAGGTATTTTAAGGTATTCAGATGAATACCTCCTTAATACTACAGGTATTTTAAGGTTTTAATTAAGTATTCTGACAAATACCTTATCTAGAAGGAAATATGTATTTTTTTAGTTTTATTTTTAAATACCCTACTAAAAATGACCCATACAGATCAGAACAAAAACCTACCGACATCAATACAACTCTATTGATTTCTATATCATACTATAAATTTGTTATGGATCAAGTATGCTGCTTGTCTGAAATCTGCAATCGAAACAGAAGTGACGAGTGTTGACGTGAAGCGTCCTTACTCCTTCATAGAAGACGTCTGGAAAAAAGGGTTAACTTAGACTTAGATAACGGCTGGATGAAAGTCAAGTATTAAGGCCTTATCACACGAGAGATCGTTCGTTCAGCGACGTCCGTACGTATCAAACGTATCATATCAAAATCCGTACGTATCATATCAAACACTGGTTTTTGGAGCAGTTTTTGCTCAATGAGCATTTTCGACTGGACTCGAAAAAATCCGGCTCATTTTTGCTGTTTGCACGGCTGCTCCAATCAGAACGAAGTTCAGTCGTGACATCATGGCCGAGCCTCCTCCTCCGCCAATACCGCGATAATACTACTTTTAAGTTTCTGATGTCACGCTTGACGTAGTCGTTCTCTTGCACGTTTTTGCTGTCCCAAAAAAGTTGTTCGACGAGCGACGTTCGTACCTACTGATAAGGCCTTTAAGATTTTTAGCGAGGGTGTGCCGCAACGCTCTACGGTCATGTTATAAAAACTTTTGAAAGGAAAAAAACGGTGTTAGCAAGCATATAAAACAAAGTCCATTTTAAAAAAATAAACAAAGAACAGTGGGACAGCAATATATGAAAAACATACTTGCAAAGTTGCATGGTCATGTAATATATGTCAGATATTAATGTGTTGAATAGACATGCCGATCGTAGTTGCCAATCTGGATCGTTACGGATCAATCTTGGACGCTTGAACTCCTGTTCAATAACATGGTCGTAGCAATGCCACCTATATTTGAAGGCCGGAGAACTAGTTGCCTGATGTTATATGAAGAGTACATGGGAAGAACCGCTTGATTTATTAGGAGTGGTCCCGTAAATGTGTCTGCTTGGCGGATATTGGCGTTTGGAAACCGGTTTTCCTTTCGGTTCTTCTTTCGCGGTACAAACGTCTGACTCGTGTTTTGCTGATCTCTGGCGTGAATCAGGGTTGCCGCGAGAGAAAAACAAAGTGAGAAACTGGTTTCCTTACACTCTTAAAACAAACGAGCGGTTTTAACTCAGTCCGAGTTACTTTTCCGCTGCCTTTCCTAGTGCCCGAAAATGCAACAATCTGCTCCTACCTAGAGGACCGTTGAATTTCACTCTTTTGGTTTCTAAGAGTAGTTAGGTACATCAGTTTAGGCGATTACTCGCTTTCATCGCCAAAGAGGCCTGATGAGGAAAGTTGTCTACGAAATTAAGCGGTTTTTCCCCTGTACTCTTCATATTAGTGGACCAATTTCGTGATTTTGACCAGTGACCGTTCATCACCCGATATCGTATTAACTTTAAAAGAAGCTGAACGAAGCTGCCATTTTTCAATACCTCAAAATCGGTCTACTAATGTGACCTCACCTTACTTAGTACTCGGGCCTTCCAGCCTAGGGGGTATTGGTCGTAGTCTCAGATGTGTCTGAGGTTGTCAAAAACAATGTTCTGTAGAAACATGTTGTAGTGGTGTGAAGCTGTGGGGATAGCTGTTTCAGCTCCTTGTTGAAAAAGCTTCGGCTTTTTCGAATTTACTCTAAACTAAAATACTGGTAGGAATGAGCAGCGCCATCTACTGGCGGTCTATCCATGGGCATCCCACGGGTGGTTACACATCTCACTTTAGTTCGTACAGTCTGATGATAGTTTTCCATTCTTCTTTAACAGTCACTAATGCCTGCAAAAGCGCCACCAGACAGGAGGCTACAAACGTCACTTTCGGCTTTTATACTACTGTAATTTGTTTCCTAGTTGCACAATCTAGAAAGGAATCTCTTTCGGTGGCTGGTAAAGTATGAAGACGATTGTCTAACAAATTGTGGATGGCACGCCATCTACTTTAGGTCTTTCTGTGTTCATCTCACAGAAAGTTGCCTCTTTTGAGTTCTGTTTGAGATTATAGTCTGATGAGTGTTCTCAATTGAAGAGCTTAGTGGAAGAACGTTCTAAGTGACATTTTTGAAAAAAAAAAAAACTTTATTGTGTCAATGATCCTATTATCTCATCTTTATAAGGCTGTGTCCTGACTACGACATCAAATGCCACAAATGCAACACAACTTGGCGACTTGGCAGAGTCAGCTACATGCTATTGCATCGCTTGGCGCCCTTGGCGGTCGCCAAATTTTGTGGCATTTGATGTAGTACACTGTTAAAAATTTTGTGCTTGGTTTCACCATGATATTGGTTCCTAGTAGCTGCAACGGCTGAATGGTGAAACGTTCCACCATATTTTTGGTATTAGGTTGAACCATTTCTCATGTTTTTGTTTCCAAATCCAGAAAAATGGTTCAACCAAACACCGAAAAAAAGGTAAAACATTTCACCACACAGCCGTTGCAGCTACTAGGAACCAATATCATGGTGAAAGGAGCCAATATCATGGTGAAAGGAACCAATATCATGGTGAAACCAAGCACAAAATTTTTAACAGTGTAGTCAGGACACAGCCTAACGATAATAAGCTTCCTATTTTTCATAAACCTAAAGTTAAGAATTTTTTTAACCGTTTTCAAGTACTTTTTTTTAACGGATTTAAGCGAAAACTACTTTAAAGCTCACTTTTTTTTGTTTTAACCTATTTGATCACATAGAACGTTCGTTTAATAGTAAGCCTATTAATTCTTCTCTTCGACAGTCGCTCCTGTCTGCAAGAGCGCCGCCGTACAAGTGTTCGGCGTCGCCAGACAGGAGACCCTAAACATCACCTGCGACCTGGACTCGGACCCCTCAGACGTTGAGTTCCGCTGGACCCTCAACAACACCGTCGAGAGCATGGAGGTGAAGAACTTCGTGAGCGATGGCACGAGCAGCACCGTTTTCTACACTCCGAGGAACATGCTAGGATATGGTTCGCTGCTGTGCTGGGGAAGCAACGCTATAGGACGTATGCAGAGCCCGTGTGTCTACAGGGTGGTCCCCGTAGGTGAGTCTTGTTGGAATGGTTTTTGTGTAATTGGTTTTATGTAGGTTGTTGTTTGGTTTGGGTGAAGAAGGGTTTTTAGGCAAATGTAAACAGTTGTGTTTCGTTGTTCGCAATGATATGTAATATGTGCTGGATGGACTTATTTTTATTAAGAAATCCCGAATGATTCCAGGTACCTGGAAAAAACTGTTTCGCTGTTGTTTTTACTTTTTAATTTTCACAATTAATTAAATTAGCTCTCAATTACCTAATCATCATACTGTCGAAATGTAAAACAAGGTGGTAATGGACAGACTTTATAATATCATGCCTGAAGTTCCGTGGTGCCAGAGATTGACCTAAATACGGCGTATTGGATGTTAAAGCTCCTGAAGGAGGCTAGAAATAGCAGTCGGAACGTTACTACCTTACCTGCAGTTAAATCATGCGTTGCAGATCTGAGAAATATTGGCTTTGGTTATGGATGTTTACCTTTTAAATCCAAACCTCCTCTCAATACTACCAGTGATGTATATACTTCGATGCCTTTTAAGTTTTCATCACTTAAATGCTGTCAGGGTCAAACTTTCAGGGTCTTCCAGTCGCCAATAGCCCTCGTTTAGCATGGTAATTGCGATGATAATTCAACCTAACCTAACCAGGGTCCACTACTATTAGAGTGTGTCTACCAGTGAATTGTTTATCAAACTAAAATTTTGAAGTTATAATACAACTTAATCAGAGGGGTCCCTATTAGCTTGTTTCACGTGACGTAATCATTCCTTCTTCCATTCTTGGATTTTATTGATTGCTTCGTTGGTTGCTTGACACGATAAGCTCCGCCTACTACATTTATTTACCAATCGGAATCTTATTTTCATTCATGTGTAACTATTGCTACCAAAGACGTAAAATATGCCCATGTAATAACGCAGTTAAAAACCTAAGTACTTGGTTGTTAAATCTGTATGTCCGAAAGTTCTAACGGCGAGAATGGTTCTTTGTCACTTGATGGTTGCGTAGGGGTAAGCTCAGGTGCTTACTTTGCCATCTTTATAAGGTTCCGTGCGTGTACGGCTATGTTAAGGCTGCGTAATTTGTCAGGCTAGAAATGACAGCAAGTAGCTTTTTCTAATCATTAAAAATGCGTTTACATGAGCTTCATTGGGTGCCAACCCAGATGTCAACCTCGTCCCTTGGCCGCGGTTCTAAATTACGAGGCGAAATCGGCAGTGTTAAAGCTCCTAGAGGAGTCTAAAAATAAACAGCGGGAAACGATTGAAACACCAAATTATCCAATCTGCTGGCCCCCCGGTGGCTGAGAGGTTTAAGCGACGAGCCTCTCACCGAGAAGGTTCTTGGTTCTGTCCTTATCCTAGCCATACTATAGACGTATTCGTGCTGGTGGAAAAAAAAATCCTCTAAAAATCAAAGGGGTGCCTGAGTACACTGCGATATACGTGCTCGTTAAATCTGTGGAGTCGAATGTCCGTACGGCGTTAGCGTACGATGTCGCTCGAAGTTCCGTTGGGTGCCCGCTCAGGTGTCGACCTCGTCACTTGACCAGGGTTCTAAATTACGAGGCGTAATTGGCTGCGTTAAATCTCCTAAAGGAGGCTAGAAATAGGCAGCCGGAAACGATTACATTACACATTACAATGTGTTTACATTTTTCTCGAAACCCTTTTTTGCTCAGGCAAATGGATTTTACAATATAGGTCAACACCAGGACTCTACGAGCTCAACTGCGTGAGTAAGTTATATCAAAAGATTATTCTTTGTGTTGTTTTCTCTTCGATGACTTTATTTTCATAACTAACCATGTTGTTTAGCTCAGTGATTGTGTATAGTGCATAAATCAGTTTGGTTAATTCGGTTGCGATTCTGTATGATTTTGTGAGATTGTAGCATTTTAGAAGAATATCAGTGGGTGGAGATAGCTGAAGGTCAATCGAAGGTCGTCGTCTTCTAAATGTAAGTTCATTTTAAAAATTATTAATTTGCTGTTTTTGTTGTTCGTTGTGGAAGTTGACGTTTTGTGTGTGTTGTCGGTGTTACTTGCTTGCTATATTTACAAAAAAAATTAAGATAATTTTAAACAGTTACAAGTATGTAAAACTATATGATGTATATCTCCTAAATATTTGATATGCTATAGATAGATATACAAGTAGTTAAAAATTTAAGTTGCATCCGGGTTTTTCAAAAATTCCATACGATCTTTAGCGTTTTTCAAAATCTTTAGAAGAACGAGAAGATTTGTTTCAGTTATTAACTTTTCAACTATGACATCATCCTTAAATTTTCGTTATGTTTCATTTAAATTGTTGGTGTTTGAAAAAACTATAACAAATAAAACTAAAGCTATTCGCACAATTTTATAGCTTTATAGTTGAGTAACAAACTAAACTGTGCTGTGAAATAAAGTACATCTGGTCACCTTAATCGTTTGTGCTTTATTTGGATAACCAGAAGCTTACGACTGTAATATACGTACGTCACATCTAGTTGTTTTTTAATTACTCTAAAAAGATAAGATATTTTTTTGTATTTTCAAGGCATTCGCATATGTTGGCTTTAAAGTGATATTAATATCAGTAATTTGTCTTCTAAAAATCATTGCATGAAATTGTGGTGTTGATACTCTGTATTAAGATATATCTCTAAACAAGTTTTCTGCAAACTGGAAATGTAAGAATGACTATATTCTGAGACACAGCACTTCAAAATTAAAATTAATTTTGTTTAAAATGTAATGCATGCTTATATTTCGTACTACCCCACACCATATCACATGTAGGGCTGGGGAGCCCAGTCGGTTAGGCACCCGCCTAGCATGCGGAAGGTCCCAGGTTCAGGTCCGGGCATCGCCAAAACAACTGCCGACCTATAAACAGCCCGTGCAGCCAAAATGTCCGACGAATAATACCCCGTGTAGAGGGAGTGCACGTTAAAAATCCTTCAAAGTCCCAACGCTGCGTACGATGTCGCCCTTAACGGTTGCGTTGGTGACTACTCAGGCGTCGGCTCGTCACTTGACTGTGGTTCTAAAATACGACGATAATAGCCTTCGAGTAGTTCTAGTGCGACGATAATTCAAACTAAACCTAAACCATATCACAGATAACTTTCATGAACTAACCAAAATCTAAACTCATATAAACCTCAATGCACAAGTTCAATAAAAAGTTATACTTATTTTACATAAACACCTACTTCTATATTTGGGACTCGTAGCATATAAATGCAGCATATATTCTTGGCGCCCTGGGTCACGTTTTATGGGGCCAAACAATGCATGATTTTTGATTTTATGGTCGAAATATTCAAATTCGGTCGCCGTTTGTAAACGTTCGATAACTTGGTTATATGCAAAGCATATTCCACACCTTGCGAAACTTCTTTTTGTATTTGGCTTGCATAAAAGTTAACTACAGTCTATAATATACTTTTTTTTTACTTTTATAAATAGAATGACCGATTGACTATTTTTATTTCAGTGATTAAATTTTCGAGTATGAAATCACAATTTAATTTTAATTATGTGTTATTTACGTTTTTTAGTTTGAAAAAATCTCAAAATTATAAATGAAGACAAATTAAACTTTTTTATACTGGACAAATTATTAGACGCACTGCAAGATTTCATGTAAAATATTAATTACCAGGTGATATTGTACCGTTTTATTATTTTAAATTGATTCTTTTTTTATTTTTATATTATCCAATCAATTACCGATTTATTTGACATAAATAAAACAGCATTCATTTAGAAAAGCATAAGTTTATTAAGTATTTTAAAGAAAAGTGAAATTAATGTTAGTAAAAGTCGATATTTAGTTGAGCCACCTTTCGCCGCTATCAAAGCTTTAATTCAGCGCGGCATGCTATCAATGCAAGACTGTACTGTATCCTGCATTTGAGGATGATTCCATACATAAATGATCTTTTCTAGAAGCTGATGCAGGTTTGTACTTGTTTACGTTCATGTATAACTTTGTCAACACAGTGCTGCCATATGTTAAAAATAAATACAAATATTTAGTCTACAACAATTCTTTTAAATAGAAATCAATAATATTGTAGTTTAAATGTACCATTATTGCATAAAAACACTTAAGAAACATAAAATTACTGAAAAAAAAATACAGTGCGTCTTATAATTTGTCCAGGGACTGAATATCAAAGTAAACTTCTACAAACCTTACTAAATTATTTTATGTATTTGGCTTGTATTAAAGTTATCTATAGTCTATGGTGAACTTCTTCTAATTATATAAATAGTCTGACTAGATTTGTTTCCGACATTAACTTTTCGGCTTTGAAATCACCAATTATTTTTATAAATAATATTTTATTTTACTTTGTTTGAAAAAACTAAAGAAAATAAAACGGATATTATTTTTTTAAAAAATGTAGCTAGATATAATTGAACGACAAATTAAATTGTACTGCAATTTGCAGTACGTCTGGTCACCCTCTATACAACTAAGCACACGCTCTGGCTAAAATTTAAAGCCATGGTTTGAATATATTTTCTTTTATTAACTGAAATACCATGAACATAACAATCTTAAACAAGAATTTAAAGGGGAATATATAGTTAAAATCAGTTTCCTTGCACAGAAGCCACGACCATGGGCGGAGCTATAAAACGCGCGGAGCAATCAGATGAAGAGAAAATTGTATCCGTTTTATTTTGTCTTTATCTGATTGCTCCGCGTGTTTTATAACTCCGCCCATGGTCGTGGCTTCTGTGCAAGGAAACTATGACTATAGAAGCATATTTATAAACAATATTTTTAATGCAATCTTATACTTTTCTAACTATATTTTAATGAAATGAGAACCTACCTTAAATTCTAAGTACATAAAAATTTCTACACATTATCTAAATTAATATATTTACAAACAATGTTGCAAAACCTTGAATTTATACTTTATAAATTGAACTTATTGGTAATATTACTATTTAAATTAACATCTAAGGGTAAAAACTTAATATCAAAATTAATATATTTCTTTGTCATTCGGAAGAAAAAAAAATTGTAAACTTAGTTTAATACTCCTTTGTTTAAATACGGAAATTTACCAACCACAACAAACATAATTAAACAAACTAGTATTTTTTTTCAGAAAGCAATTTGATGTTTGCAGACCTCAAATTATTCAATTGTTTACTACAATTTTAGTTCTTGTTATTTTTTTTATGTCATTTGGAGTCTATTAGTGCTTAACTTACCCTTAAACAAATTTATTTTTCGTCCTAAAAAGGTGAAATCGGAAGAGTTTTTGAAATGAGTCAAATATTAGTTTTACTGTAACGAGTTTTTTTCTCGTCTAGAGGATTTTAATACCTTAATTCTATTTACAGAATGCTTAATTATAAATGTCTAGACAGTCAATTTAGTGTTTATTTTAATAGTATTATTTGAGTCACTGAGATAGTCAAATATTATAAAATTTACATAAAGGATGTTTGGAAACTGTTTAAGTTTGAATTAACCGCTTAGTTATGGGATACAAGACAAATTTAAGGAAAAAATATATAGTGGCTTAATACTAGAGATTTACTGCATTTTTAAAAGTCAAGCTATGAAGTTTTAGTTTGAAGTGCTTTTTAAAAGAATTTAAGTCACTTAGTTTCCTAAAACTTTTAGTGTAAAATTTTAATTATGATGTTAAGGACTTGACTCGAAACCCGCATTATTTAGTTTTCGAGCAAGTTTTACCTTCACGTTCAATAATTATTACTTATCGTTTGCAAAAATTAATTTATATTTCAAAGAATAAATATGTAATATTCCTCGCTTTTAAATAGAATTAAAACATTTCATATCAACGTATAAAGAATCTCGTAGTGAAATATATTTGACGTCATTTCAAACTGATCGATGTCGCAAAAATCAAATTTATTTTAATTTATTGTCTAAAAGAATTAAACTTTCTCGAGCGATTGTTGCGAATGGCAATGGTGATTTAATTCTAATAAAAATGGCTTCCTATGCTTTTTAAATGAGCATTAAATTTTGAAGCTTTTTAAATAATTGAAGTATTTCGAATTCGAATTCTTTTCTGAAATTTTCAATGTATTCTAATTTCGATGCGCTGAATTTTTTGACGTATCACACTTGTCCGTAGCATTTGTTGTTTGGGCTATGAAAGCGGGTGAGAGACGGACAGACGGACTGAACGATTATAATACCTTCCACTTTTTACGTTATAAACGTAGTGTGGAAGCTAAAAACGTAAAGTGGCTTAATACTAGAGATTCCCTGCAGTTTTAAAACCGAGCTATGAAGTTTTAGTTTGAAGTGCTTTTTAAAAGAATTTGAGTCACTTTTAGTTTCCTGAAACACAATAAGTGTAGTATTTGAATTATGATGTTAAGAACTTGACTCGAAACCCGCATTGTTTAGTTTTCAATCAAGTTTTACCTTCACGTTCATATTGAGTGATATTTTTAATTTCAATTACCGGGGGCTGGAGAGCCCAGTCGGTTAGGCATTCGTCTAGCACGCGACAGGTCCCAGGTTCGGTTCCGGACATCGCCAAAATAACTGCCGACCTATTAACGGCTCGTGCAGCCAAAAATTTGATATTTTGAATCGTCGCCGTCGTTATGTTCCCTGTCCTCTCAAACTTGGTACTTGAGATCTCGATTTTGAGAAAATCATGCATGGGTCGAACTGTAGCCACCCTCGGACGTTTTTGGTTTTTTAGGTACTGCTGGAAAACAAAAAAGAGCTACATACTTCAAATTCGGTACAGCAGTTCCCAGTACCAGCCGGACGTCATAATAAGATTCCAACAATATCGCGCATGTGCAGCTGGTAGCTGTCATGGAACATTTTAGGTTTTGTGGGGATGACATTGGAAGCGATGCCTATCATCTACTGGGTTCTTTAAAAAATTGTAAATTCTAACTTAAAAAAAACTACACTTTTACACTATTAAAACAAACGAGATGTTTTAACTCGGTCTGAGTTAATTTCCACTCCTTTCCGGTGCCGAAAATTTACTTAACCCTATAGGAGTGGATTTCACTCTTTTTGCGGAGTGGGTAAAAGAAATAAAAGAAAACAATATGTGTCCTACACTCTTAAAACGAGCGATTTTAACTCTGAGTTAATTTCCACTCCTTTCCGGTGCCGAAAATTCACTTCCCCTATATGAGTGAATTTCACTCTTTTGTTTTAAGAGTGTATGATGGTTTGTATTATAAAGTTTTGTTTTCTCCATAACCCATCTATCAAAACGTTTCCCAATAATTGAATCAAACAACCAATCCTTTCCAATGCAACACAGTCTTCATCATAACATTTCTTCATCTAAACTTGATATTTCTATTGACATAAAAGCGATAGTAGAGCTACTATACTATTAAAATATTCCCCACACAACTTCTCTGTTCCCTGCAAATAAGGAACCATACACTGATGAAAATAGGATATACTAACGCTGTTGGTATACGATACATTTATGAATATGACTGACAGTTGATTGATTGATTGGAATCGTTAGGTAATTGATTGCTTTGGGGATTGAGAGACGGACTTGTGAAAGAAATAGCGTTTGAGTAATTTGGTTTATTAGATACTTGCTAGAGGGGCCCGGATGGCCGAGTTGTTTAGATCGCAGAACAATACGCTAGCAGTCTGTGCGCTGTAACGGGTGCGGGTTCGATTCCCGCCTTCGCCCTGGGTGTACTTTCCTTTCTCTGTGACAGTAAAAAGTTCTTCCTGTGTGTCTTACTTGACGAAGGCTTATAAGCGGGTCTCTGATCAAGCACACAAGCTGGAATATATATGTACCTACCCTAATACTTGCTAGCACCGGGCGCTTCATAGATTGAATTAACGTATATGCTACAAAAATATAGTTAAATGTGAAAAATATTCTTTTTTTGCTTTTGAATGCATTTATTTCTTACAGTGCAAAAAAATCGTCAAGTTTATTGTTCTAAAATTATAACTACACTCTTAAAACAAACGAGTGGTTTTAACTCAGTCTGAGTTAAATTCCACTCCTTTCCGGTGCCGAAAATGCACTTCCCCTATAGGAGTGGATATCACTCTTTTGTTTTAAGAGTGTAAGTTGCCCGAAAATAACCATACACAATTACTGCAAGTTTTTGTATTAAATGCAGAAAAATAGTTAAAATATATCTAGTTTTGTCTTATGTCATAGTCGCACTCTTTTTAACATCAAGAAATAGGTTTTGCGTCAGGCACAGTTAGAACCTGCAACTTTTAAGCTACAAGTGAAGCGAAATAGCAACGTGGCCATTGAATCTCTAAACAGATTGAAGCCATGCTAACAAGTCAACGAAGTGACGTTATTGAGAACAAGTTTTGATGAAAACGGTTGAAAAATGTAATCTAGTTTAATAAAAACGGTTTTGTACGTAAAGTAAACAAAATGATTTTAAACCGTTGAAAGTACATGAAATTTCAGTAAAAATGACGTGTTTTTTGCAGTGCAGCTATGACTAAAAATGCCCTCCAGAATCATGACAATCTTGTTGCCAACCCTCTTTCAACAAGCTTAATAGTTTGAATAAAAGACAAATCGGGTTTGGCCAGGAGAGCCCTATATTGGCAATGAATTGTCTCGTGCGATAAAAGCGTTTTCCATTTTGTTTAAATTACGATTCTTCATGGATATTAAAAAAATACAAATATAATCTACAATCATATAAATTTGCAATTATGTTTTAGAATATTCTTCTTATACATCACAGTACAAATAATAATTTTTTATTATAAAAAAAAAACTGTTTTTGAAAATTTTATTATCTTAGATAGTGAAAAGATTCTTACACCAAAGAAAACCGAAAATGCTAAATCAAATATTAGCAGCTGTTCTTAATGGTAAATAAAATAAAATGTTTTATTTGAATGAAAGCAATATTTAATATCTTTAATGAAATCATTCTTTTTGAAAAAAAACACTTAGTTTAAAAGAAGAATCTTCATATCTATTGTTTTCCATTAATACCAAGAAAACTCCTTCGTAAGCATAATGGATAAGAAGTTAAAAAAACACTAAAAAAATCATCGTGTGAGAGAATCGAAATCTGCAGTTTGTTTGTACTCTTAGATATTTGGTCCTCATAGATTTTGGGTATTTTAAGCCAAGTTTTTGATTACTCGCCAAAGTTAAGACAATATCACAAAATGTGCAAGTTATCAGCAATAATTACTTTTATTAGATTTCATTTTGATTGCTGTGTAGAGTTTTGCTTAAAGAGCATTTTATTTATTTTTTTAAATTTGTTTAATTTTTCCAAAGCTGGGAGGCAATCAGTAAATTTAAAATCATTTTTGTTTATCTCCATTTTACAGAAAAAAACCTATATATATTTATACATTGCATAGTAGAGATATAACCTGAATTTCTTCGGCCTTTCAAATGTACCGGTTAGGTGGTCAACCTTACGCGGGACCCCCACTGTTTAGTTCCCAAGCATGCTTGGCTCTCATTTTATCGACCCACTTAAGGGATGAAAGGTTGAGTGAACATCGCTGAATCCGGGAGCCGAACCCCGGACCTGTGGCATGGCAATGCGAAACACTACACTACGCCAATGGTCCTCAAAAACATCTATCAGAAATTGAAATATTTTTATGCATATTTTATGATGCATTTTATATCTATAATTGTTAAATAATACTGCGCGTTTTACTAAACCAGCTATTCAGTGAAACAACTAAGCAAAAAAATAATCAAATAATTGTTTTAAATACATTTATTTAAAATATTTATTAACAAATATTTATTCATTAATAATCTTGGAATGTATAATTTAAAATAAGACTGATTTTATTACAAAGTCAGCCCAAAACCACTTATAATTTAAAAAAATTTAATGTGCTAGATTGAGGCGCAGTGGTAGTGTTTCACATTGCCACGCCACAGGTCCGGGGATCGAGTCCCGGATTGGGTGAGGTTAACTAAGCCTTTCATCTCTTAAGAGGGTCAATAAAATGAGTACCTAGTATGCTTGGGAACTAAACACATGGGGTTCCGCGTGAGGCTTACCACTTTACCGGGACATATGCCTATCACCCGAGAGCCCTTGGTCACGTAAGCTGGAATGGGCACTGCAGGCCTTGGCCCATTAACGGGCTATTGCGCCGAGGAGTTTAGTTTTACTTTAATGTGCCGAATTTCATTTTGAGAGTAAAATAGTAATTTGTGACAATGTTTACAAAGTTATTCATTTTTTTAATATTACAGATATTATGAAACTCAATTTTGTTTGTATTGTAACTTTCTGAATAAAATCCTAAACTTGACATTTTGAGAGTAAAATAGTAATTTGTGACAATGTTTACAAAGTTATTCATTTTTTTAATATTACAGATATTATGAAACTCAATTTTGTTTGTATTGTAACTTTCTGAATAAAATCCTAAACTTGACATTTCAAGGCAAAAAAATATATATATTGGCGACAATTAAAAAACTTTTGGCGACAACCCCCGATAACTGTAGTAAGTCATGGTTAGTACAAATCACTTATAAAATGAACTCTTTTGAAATGATGGCATGGAAGTATTTTAACGATTTCGCAGCACGTTAGCAAGGCACAGTCATTAATGAATAAATGCTGTAAAAAATAAATATCTTCAAAGGGAATTGCAGTCGATCGAATTCAATTTAAACTAAAGTGAGTGAATTTTAAATAAAGATGGAGGATATATATTCAGTAAAATTTAAGAATAAGGACTAATTTTCTATAACAATACTAAGGATAATGGCCTTTTTATTATGTAAGGCAATAACGTGCTTTTGTATATATGTATAGATAAATAATGGAGTTGAATGTTTATTACATGTTATTGCAGTGTAGTGTGCACTTAGTAACGTTGGATTTGTTGAGACGAACTATTTCTGTTTCATCTTTAATGGTTTAAAATAGTTATTTAAGCAACTAGTGCCGAAAATAATACTTTATTAAGCGAGTGGCTTTTATTGCACGAGACCGTAGGTCGAGTGAAATAATGACAAGAGCTTAATAAAGTGTTATTTGGCACGTGCTTGCTTACAATATTTTTATAATAACGTGCAAAAAAGTATTTTTACCAATGAGTGATTTTCATGACATCATTTAGTTTCCATAGCGATATTTGTTTGGCGTGAAATTTTTGAAATTCTTCCGTATCGAACTATGGTTTTGTGCATAATATTTATAGTTATTTTTCCCTTTTTCAAGCCATTCCTGAAAAAACACTTTTTGTTGTTTTCAGTCGACCATTTTGAAATTAGTAGTATTTTGGTTCATTTCGATTGTTGCCATTCCAGAGTTAGAAATATAAGGAAATTTGGGTGCTGTATAAGAGTATTATATATAGAGATAATTTTTGTAGTACTTGTAGTTTCCATGGAGATATTAGAAAATGCAAAAGTAATGAACGTATAGAAATAACTGAGTTTCGTGACATCATTTAGTTTCCATGGAGATATTCATGACATTTTGTTTTTCTACCAATCAGAAACTCTTATTACTTTACAGCACTAGTGCCGAAAGTAGTACTTTCGGCACTGTCTGTGACGT
Organism: Oedothorax gibbosus; assembly: GCA_019343175.1. Classification (NCBI taxonomy): domain Eukaryota; kingdom Metazoa; phylum Arthropoda; class Arachnida; order Araneae; family Linyphiidae; genus Oedothorax; species Oedothorax gibbosus. The sequence goes on from CM033274.1 coordinate 5,102,039, forward strand.
AAGCACGTAAAGTGTCATTTTCGCAACGATTTATGAATGAATATGACATAAAAATTGAACTTTTTTGCACGTTGTTCTAAAAATATATTTTTTCACTTTCAATTGTCGGCTCAGTGGCTGTGAGGTATTGTGTGCCGGCCTCATAATCCCAAGGTTGCGGGTTCGATCCCCGGCTGAATTAGTAGATTTTTTTTATGGTAAAAGGGTCGACACCCATGTCATGGGATTATGTGGCATGTAAAAGATAAAATTGAGTACTCTTTGGCTTGTGTTCTCTCGGCGAAATTAAATCTCGACATACCTTAACATCCACAGAGAGCTCATATTCCTTGCAATCCAAGCGTCAAAATTGGTAGCGCCTAGATGGTGCCACAAAGAAAAGGCTCTCAGTTCTGGGGTATATGCCGAGTCTGTATAGGCTTAAGGGGACAGGGATTACAACGCCGCTTCAAAATATCAAGTTTGCATTTTAACTTTCAATCACTAAAATAAATATTTACGGAAAAAATTATATAATACGAATCTGAATATGGGGTTGGAGTTCGCAAATTTGGTAGTTAATTTCAATATAACTTGGTTTCCAGCTTCATATGTCATTATTTTAAAAGAGCGATTTTTACCTTTTAGTTACACTTTCCAGCACAACTATTTTATTGTATCTGAAAATAATTTTTTTATAGAAATAAAAAAAGTTCACTCCACGCAATGAACCTCAAGTTTGACAATAAAACAGTCATAATTTTAAATTACTAACCTAAATAGAAATTTTGCGCATTTCTTAAATGAGAAAAATCGTCTTATTTTTACTCACTTAATAGTTTTTTGAATATTTTTGGTTCACTGTGTTGAATAGACATGTATACGACATCTCAGAAAATTTCAACCCTTCTAGTAAAATAGAAAAAGATAAAAGTGTACCTTTAAGGCTGAAAATGGGTGTTTTGGAATAATGACATTTAAAACTGGCAACGAAGTTATGTTGAAACTAACTACCAAATTTGCAAACTCCAGCCCCATACTCAAATGTCCATCATATAAGTTTTTTTTTGTAAAGGCACGATTCAGTAACTAAAGTTTAAATGAAAATTTGATATTTTGAGTGGTCGCTTTGTTCCCTGTTACCTTAACAGTGAAAAGAGCAGCCCCGTTGGAAGAAAAATAACTTTAATTTAACTTGTATGAAATATAAGGTAATGGAAGAGTGTTTCGATTGGGTCGAAAGTCTAAAAAATATATTTTGTGTTTTCTACACTTTTTGAAGGAGTCTGATTCTGAAAAAGTGGTTTTTGAACATAGGTCCGTCTGTTAATATGTCTGCCTGAAACACATCTACTGCTCGAACTTAAAATAGCTATAAAAACAAACTCCTCGGCGCAACAGCCCATTACTGGGCCAAAGCCTGCCGTGCCCATTTCAGCTTTCGTGACCTAGGGCACTTGGGTGCAAGGCATATGTCCCGGTAAAGTGGTCAGCCTCACGCGGAACCCCCAGTGTTTAGTTCCCAAGCATGATTGGTACTCATTTTATCAACCCACTTAAGGGATAAAAGGATGGGTCAACCTCGCCCAATCCGGGATTCGATCCCCGGACCTGTGGCCTGGCAATGAGAAGCACTACCACTAAGCCTTACTTAAAAGAGCTATTACTTAAAAGCCTAAGCTTACTTAAGAGTCTACTTAAAATAGCTCTTTACTTCAAATTTGGTACACGATTTTTAATACCTGTCGAGAGTGATAATAAGATTTTCTAGAAAATTGCACTTGCGCGAAGGGAGGTTAACATCAAACTTTTTAGATTTTAAGGGTATTGCTAATAAACGAAAAGAGCTACTGACTTTAAACTTAGATCACGAGTTAATAATGTCCTGGATTAGATATTTTTTTTATTTGCAATTCTCCTTTTTATATTTCTGAGGTCTCTTAAAAACGGCTTTTGCATTTAAATTACAAATTGTTCGTGTAAAATAAACAGAATATCTTTGTAAATTTTGCGGTATTTTTCTAGCAGATCATCTAGTTTTTTTCTGTAAAAACTATACTTTTTTATGGTGTTCAACAGTAAGTTATTTTTTAATAGCTCTACAACCGTTTTCTTTTCTATAGACATATTAACTTTAGATGAAGAAATTTTATGATGACTGTGTGGCATTAAAAAAGGCTTTGTGGGTTTTCGATTCAATTATTGGAAAACGTTTTGTTAGACGGATTTGTAGGAATACGTTTTTTGGGTTTTTTTATTCCATCTTACGTTGGCAATTCCGTTTTAATTGTATTTTAATTTATATTTAATCTATTGCGTTTTGTAAACTTTTTATTAAATTCATCATTGTTACAATGACGCGAGTAAGCTTTTTATGATTATATGTAATTATTTTTTAAGTGTTATTTTATTATTTCTTACTTATGATATAAATTATAATTTAAAATAAATGTATTGTGTTTTTTGTTTCAAATGCCACTCGGTAACCGAGCTCGGAGTAGAGAACTACCCGATTTTAAGGAGAAGTGGGGTGGCTTCCGTTTTTTTATTGAGCACCTTAAGGGAGGAAGTCCGACTTTTGCTCATCAGCATGGCACATCCATTTTACAGGAAGGTCCCTTTCACACATTCATTCTCACTCACATATCGGAATTTTGATCCACATCAAAGGCCGATAATCCCCTGATCTGGTACCCCTAGAGGTATTAATTTGGTATGGGAACATGGAGGACTTTGTGACCACGACATATTTAATGTGCCCCAGCCACCCTTAGCAACACGGCGGACTTTAGCCGAATACAAGCGCCGACCCAGCAATCATCAGAATTGCGAGCACCGCCGAGGACAGAACCCACAACCCTTAGATGCGAGCACGACGCTTCACACGACTGAGCTACCGCGGCTCAAAAGTAACACGCATTGACAAATTAGAAATTAATATTAGCATTAAACAATTTCAAGGATATTTAGGGAGGGGAGAGGTGTTTCTACCCACATGTTTTGTTGCTTATTGTGTAGTTATTTTTCGTTATTTTGAAGAAATATTGAACGATAAAAATATGCTACAATTGAAAGATAATGTTGCCAAACACATACTAAATGTTACTGATACCAATGTATTATTGATTGGTATTTTTTGATTATAAGAAGTATAAATAATATTTGTTTAAATAGTCAAACAAATTTATATTATTTTGTGAACTGCTTTTTCTAAAATATACAATCATATTTCCCCAATAAAAGAAATTCACCTCATTGAAGTTCAATATTTCAAATTTAGGATTATTTTTCGCATGTAAAAAAATCTTGAACATTCAGGTTTTTGATAAGTATTTAATGATAATTAATTTTTTTTTGCCAATTGAATTAGCATATGCACGTCACTGAGCTTTTTTTTACGTTTAATTCTACATCTTAGACGAAAAAAGGCTCAAGTACTATGCTTGAACATCGGCCTTTGCTCAATTATGATGTAGAATTAATCTAAATGATTTTTGTATACCACTTGTAGTTTATAACGAGGTCTGTTGAAAAAGTTATTTTATTTTCACTCAAATAAACAGCAAACCATTATATTGGAAAACGCTATAATGTTTTACGTGAACAAGTAGGTAAAATAGATAAACTATTGCTTAGAAATTCTTCTAAGAAATAAAAAAATAACTAAAATTTCATGGAAAACCATGTTTGTTATAATACATTATTTTGGTAATTACGTAGTACAAAATGACAAAAATGGTTTTTAAGCACAAATTCGGTTAAATACTAAAATTTTCCAACTTAACATTTATGTGATTACCAAAATGAAGATAGATTAGAAAAATCGCTTTTTTTATTTGATTAGAAATACTTTTTATTACTTTATTTGAATAATACTTTAAACATAAAGGATCTACAGTTGCGTTACAATAGTCTGAAATCCGATGATTGCATATGTTTGTTTTTTTCATTTCCAATAAATGTTCTAAAACATATTTTAGCAAATGTTTAAATTAATAAACCAAGCAAGAAATTACTATGAATGTTCATTAAAGTTTACTTATCTTTTTAATTTGTTTAAACTTTTCATCTTCTATATCGTTTATTATTATTCAATTAAATTAAGAATTTTCCAAACTTACACAGTTGTTTTCGTTTCTATTTGACATACTTGCTTAGATAATAACACTATGCATGGCACACCAACACTGATTCATATTCACCGTACCGTGAGACTGCCACCACTAACGACACCGTCGGACACCCCCATCAACCATACACACGTCGATAGCTCAGAAAACTTCACACTACGAAACTCTTCTAGTTCCACGACGGACCACATAAACAAGAGAATGAATTGGGTGGTTCGGTTTAGAAGGTATGAACTGCATAAAGACAACACAGAAACTGTGGCAAGAATCTTCACGGTATAACAACGTTTATTGCAAACAGATAACTCGGAAGATGACTAGATTATCACAGGCAGAGGAACATGAATCCAATTTGGTATGAACTTGAACAAAATGAGAAACAAAACAACAGCCAAGTAACAAATCATCAACTTCTTATATACATGGTAACAGTTACAATTGCAGCTCAAGGGAACTTCCACGTGATGGCAGTAAGGTGGACTGTCACGTGGGGCTTTCACATGATAGATTGAACACTGTGAAATTGTACAATGAGCTTTTAATTAGTTCCACTTTTTGTGTTAAACGTAGGGCAGTGCATACATTGGAAACCATATATCATCCACTTCTTATATACAAGGTTAACAGTTACAATTTGCAGCTCAAGGGAACTTCCACGTGATGGCAGTAAGGTGGACTGTCACGTGGGGCTTTCACATGATAGATTGAACACTGTGAAATTGTACAATGAGCTTTTAATTAGTTCCACTTTTTGTGTTAAACGAAGGGCAGTGCATACATTCTCAATTAACTGTGTATACTATGTTTTGTTGTCAAAGATTATTCTGTGCAACATTTGTTTCCCCGAAACGTAAAAGTAAACTTACAGGGTTGCCAGAAATAAGTTGCCCCCCCAACTCAGAGGCCTGTGCAGGATGCTGTATTGGTCAGAATGTGATAAAATTTTAGATACAGACATTTCAGATCATGCGCTCGCGATTTATTAAAAAAAATAGTTCAAAAATTTGCCGATAGGTGGCGCTGTAGATTCAAAAACGCATTCTACAGTAATTCTACATGAGATCCGTGGTTCTCCACAATTTTCCCCATTCTTATAGCTTTGTGTCTGATCTCACTCCATGTGCTTTCTGGTTGTGTGGATACTTAAAGGATAAGGCCTACCGAGAACGTCCTGCAACTTTGGTGGATCTGAAAGCCTCAATTGTTCGGCAGGTTCAATGAATTTCTGCAGATTTACTGCGTTCCGCTGTGGAACACACGACAATAATAATGGAAAGTGTTATGGAGAACCAGGGATCTCGTGTAGAATTACTGAAGAATGCGTTTTTGAATCTGAAGCGCCACCTATCGGCAAATTTTTGAACTATTTTGTTTTAATAAATCGAGAGCGCATGATCTGAAATGTCTGTATCTCAAATTTTATCACATTCTGAACAATACAGCATCCAGCACAGGCCTCTGAGTTGGGCAACTTATTTCTGGACAACCCTGTAGATCAAATGGTTTAATAAAACATTCTTTAAAGCTACGAATATCACATTTTAGTTTATTTTTACTTAAAACTATGACGTAAATGACTTGGGAAAACATACAAATTGTATTATTTGTTAAAATAATAAGTCTGACAACAATAAGTATGACAACAATAATTACCAACTAAATTGGAATTAATTTTGTTTGAGATGCCGAGTCAAGAGCAATAAAGAAGACAATCTGGTTTATTTTAAGGCTTTATATCCATTCATGCAATACATAAACAGAAAACATCTCTCGAGAAAATATAACATTTGAAGAGTACAGGGGAAGAACCGCTTGATTTTTAGGAGTCGTCCCGTAATTGTGTCTGCTTGGCAGACTTTGGCGACAGGAAACCGGTTTTCCTTTTCAGGTCTTCTTTCGCGGTACAAACGCGTGACTCATGTCCACCGATCTCTGGCGTGAATTAGGGTTGCCGCGAGAGAAAAACAAAGTGAGAAACTGGTTTCCTTACACCAGTTTAGGCGATTACTCGCTTTCATCGCCAAAGAGGCCTGATGAGGAAAGTTTTCTACGAAATTAAGCGGTTCTTCCCATGTACTCTTCATTTATTATTTACATTTCAAAGTAATTGCTACTGTTTAAATTTCACTGAATCCTTCCCTTTTCCTTTTCTATTAACTCACTCAAAAAACATGAAAAGTAAGGAGACTCAAACGAAAACAAAATTATCTTCCTTTTTCCTTTTTCAAATAGTTCTCGAATTTCGTTTAGCATCCGTTTTCAAGAATCTTATTCATGTTTAAAATTTCAAAAGAAAACCTTTTGCTCTCCATTCTTTGCTTACGAAATGTGAAGCGTAACTGGTGATGCGAAGCGAAGAAGCATACTGCAGAAAAAAAAAGCGATGTTTTTAGGAAAAATATAAGTGAATATACTCTCAAATGTAGAAGGAAGTCTATGTATTTTAAAAGTACTAGGTTGACAATATAGAAGTATAAGCAGTTTGTAAACAAGCCTTTTAAAAAATATCTTCTAAGAGTTCATTTTTTTCAGCAGCCAGTTCAAAATAGTATTTTAAAGCATCTTAAAAATGTGGAATTCTGATATTCTCTTCTTTATTATAAAGTTTATATAGGTTTTTTTTTTACTTCAAGAGATCGTTTCCTTTATGGAACCTTCTTTAAAGAAATTCCGGTGCTTTTGACAAAATGAAAGGACTACCATTTCATCCCTTATCGTCTAGTAAAAACGTTTCTGTATTGTTCACCGAAATGCGTAGAATTATGTAGTTAGAAACATAAGAAACATTTTGATTCTTTTTCGGCACTACAAATTATGTTATTGTCTGTAAAGTACAGGGTGTCCGTAAAAGAATGTCTGAGTTTTAATGGTATATTACAGGAGTTTATTTTATACTAAATATAACAAATCATACATGACATTGAAGGGAAATTAACCTAGTTTTTCCTATAAGTGCTCAATGTGTGCGCCTTTAGTGATACGGAATCACTCTTAGCAAGTTGTAAAACACAAAACTTTTTACGCTTAGAAGTCGCCATTTTTAATAGATGACACTGCAACTGTGAAAACGGTGTAGCGGTACAAGCGCATGCGCTTATCTAAAACTGTTCGAGTTATTCTTTATTCGTCACCTTCAACCACATTAAAAGTAAACTTCAACCACAATACTATTACAATTTGAAACTCGGACATTTACGGTATTACATTACATACCCTGTATTACATTTTACTGGGAATTTACTTTTCAAGTTGTCTTCGTAAACTCTTTAGTCATATCCTGCGATGCTTCTCGAAATTTATTCAAACAATCGAAAGTTACAGTTATGAGTATTAAAACGTAATTTTTGAGAATCGAACTTCAAAATTAGATTACATTTTTTATGTATACTAAATAGTAGTAGTTTAGAGGAGACATTGAGTCTACCAAAAAAAAACTTAACCACGGCACCAATAAGAAATTGATACATTTTTGGGAGAAAATTCATTTAAAAAAAAACTTATCGAAAATTTTTTTAACTTGAAATAAACGGAACAAAATAAAACTTTAAAAAAATCCATACCTTTGAGAAACACTTCGTACTGACTTCCGTTAAATATATAATGTGCTTTGTGACTCTTGTAAAAAAAAAGGTAAGCGGTAACTGGGTCTCCAAACCGAAGTCTTCTCTCTGTCTTAATCCAATGGAAAACATATTATAAGCCAAATTACTCCAACTGTATCGAATATTTTTGCAAACTAATTATACAGGGTGTCCGTAAAAGAATGTCCGAGTTTTAGTGGTATATTATTGGGGGGGGGGGGGAGTTTATTTTATACTAAATATAACAAATCATTAATGGAATTGAAGAAAAACCAGCCTAGTTTTTCCTATAAGTGCTAAATGTGTGCGCCTTTAGTGATACGGCACACATCCAAACTAAAATGCAATTCTTCCCATACCGTCTGCAGCAAGTCCGGAGTAACGGAAGCAACAGCCTGTGCAACTGTGAAAACGATGTAGCGGTACAAGCGCATGCGCTTATCTGAAACTGTTGGAGTTATTCTTTATTAGTCACCTTCAACCACATTACAATTACACTTCAACCACAATACTATTACAATTTGAAACTCGGACATTCTTTTACGGACACCCTGTATTATACATTTAATCAACCCAGAGAAAAGACTTCGGTACAGCGGCCCATCTAACGCTCCAATTCCTTCTTAAACTTGGCCTTTGATTCTAACTAAAAGAACTTTTTCAACAGACCTCGCAAATATTATAACTATATCCTACTGTATATTAATTTTCTCGGTCCGTATAATATCATTAATATTATAAATTAGGTGCTTGTAACGTATTTGTTGAACACTAGTTAGTCGAAACTGATTTCTCTCGAAAAACTTTCGCATTTCAGATGTACCCAATAAAATATAAACGCTTTTTTCAACAACCTCGCAAATATCTCAAAGTTACAAAATATATACGTTAAAATATTCCAATCCGCCTTGTTACGTATCACTCATGGTTCAGTTGCTGTACACTTGTGTTCACTACAGTGTTAACTAACTGATCTTAAACTTTCGCATCATTTAATTAACGAGCCTTATTCACACAATCCTGCAATACATGAAATTAATAACTAAGCATTGTAAAACATTGAATCCGCTTGTTACATATGCACTCATTTCAGTTGCTGTTTCACACTAGGTGATCACATGACATCACACTGTGGAATACTGCAGTTCACCTGAAGCACACCTGGAATTCACACTGAAGCACGATCCCCTGAGTGTGAATTCACACTGAAGCACTGTGAATTCACACTGAAGCACTGTGAATTCAAACTGAAGCACTGTAAATTCACACTGAAGCACTGTAAATTCACATTGAAGAACTATGAATTCACACTGAAAGCACCCATCACTCTGAAAGACTGTTTATTTTAGGGCAAAAATGGTCCAATTCATTTTTGTGGATACTGCAGTTTATCTACCCACGGCAGTATTCTTCAAAGCAGCATTCTAGTGTGCTCAGACAAGCTAAAAGTACAGTTAATTACAGTATTATAACTAGTTTTTTTAAATACCAAACAGCAAAATTGAATTACCTAATCCCACAGTTTGGACCAAACCAGACTCTTAACTTGTTCGCAACATTTTAGACAGAAACCAAACCCAATAAATTTTTGCATTTTTAATGTAATCAACTTTACAAACTTTTTCAACAGACTTCGCAAACATCATAATTATGTACGACTGTATATTAATATTATTAATCCCATCTTGCTGCGTTACACTGGTTTAGTTATTTCAACGTTTTGGACAGAAACCAAACCCAAGCCAATCTTCGTTTCAGGTCCACCAGAGACCATGCGCAACTGTCTGGTTACCAACCATACAACCGAATCTCTACTGGTGCAATGCGAGCCTGGTTACGACGGAGGCTTGCCACAGACGTTCCATCTGGAGGTATACAGCTCGACCAACGAGCATCTGAAAGGGAATATGACGTCAGAAGACACCCCCAGCTTCCTTGTCCAAGATCTGCTGACGGGGACATCTTTTATTCTGGTGCTGTACGCTGCAAACTCAAAAGGGAGAAGCAACTCGGTGGCTTTGGTGGCTAGCACACTGAGGCCTGCTGAAAGACACACAGGCAAGCCTGGTACAGTGGAATTTAGCCATGGCCTTCTAGACTTTAAGCCCAGAGAAGCTTTCCGTGACGGCACACTTTCTGTCTTGGTTTTGAGTGTCGGCCACTCGGCAAAGAACAAAACCTTTTCGTAATTTGGATTAGTTCACTGTTAAACATTCCGTGCTTGTTTTCACCAGAGTAATGGTTCGTAGAAGCTGCAACTGCTGTGTGGTGAAATGGTTCACCATATTTTTGGTATACGTTTGCACTATTTTCCAGGTTTTAGGAAAAAAACTGATATGGTTCAACCAAATACCAGAACTACGGTGAAATATTTCACCACCGACCCTTTGCAGCTATTAGGAACTATATTTTTTGTGAAACTAACCTCCAGATTTTTAACAGTGTGTGGTCAACCATGCGCGAGCCATTGACATCATATTTTGTTTTTCTTTTGAAAGGCCAACACTCCAAACAGGACGAAAAATTGTGACGTCACGGCGAAGTTTCTAGGCTTAAAGTTAAGAAGGTCGTGACATAAACGCGGAAAGTGACGAATCCAAAAATATACGATATTCAAGAAGAATAATCCTAAGTTTTGGTTTTAAATTGTATTTCATCTGCGAAACAATAAGATCTGATAATTATAGGTAAATATTCGATCTGATCGCTTAAAAAAACCGTATAAATTGATATATCTAATTGTTTGTGTGTACTTAAGCTTTGCTACTTAAAAAGTACCAATTAATCAGTTACGTTGGGTTTTCCATGTACAATGTAATAAATTAGGTCTTGTACGATGTTAGATTGATCGCAAAAGGTTTTTAAATTAGAAGTGTGATGTCCCATCAATGAACAAATTTTCGGTATTCAACGATAATTTAAAAAAATATATATTAAAAAATCGGGTTGGGTTGAAATTTGAGTGAAATATATTTCAAAGTATTTTTTCTGAAGAAATTATATTTTTGTTCAAATATTTTTTCTAAATATTATAATCTTTAAAAACAATTATAATAACAATTATAATAAAATAAAAACAATTATAATAAAATAAAAACAATTATAATAAAATAAAAACAATTATAATAAAATAAAAACAATTATAATAAAATAAAAACAATTATAATAAAATAAAAACTATTATAATAAAATAAAAACTTATACCCATAAAAGGATTTAAAAATATTTCCTTATTATATTACTCCGCGTATCATACAATTAACATATAAACACACTTTAGTCGATAATTGGTTTTCACTAATTTAAACTTAATTTTTGCATGTATATATGTTTGTGCAAAAAATATTTTCTATAATATATAGTTTAACCTAAATGCTTTATTAATAATGTTCATTAGTAAAAGAATAGCCGATATGTTACACAATTCTTCTACTAAAATACATTTGAATCGCCAAATTTTTAAAAAAATGTCAAGTTCTTTGGAGAATTATCCGATACACTTCTTCTGCCTAACATTTTAGTATAAAAATAATTGTATACGGAAAATTCTCTATTAACTTGACCTTTTTTTTTCATTTAGCGATTCATATATACTTTGTTTATGTGTTGTATGTATGTAACTTAAGCTTTGTTTGCTTTTTTGTAGCCTTTATAATTTAACTTGGAAAAAAAACCATACCTCGTAGCAAAAGTTGTTTTAGAAAGCTTGAAAGAAACTGCATAATAATATCACTGAGCTAAATAACATGTTTGCTTTTAGCTTTTACCTTCTTTTGCATGATTTTTAGTGCTGTGTACTGTTCTATCTTTTCCATTTTCCCCATGTGCTTCTCTACCATTTCTTATCAATGTAATGCAATGGCTTTTAGAGCGATTGATTAAAATTGTATGTGCATGCTTTTTTGTAGCTTTTATGATTTTTTATTGGTAGATATAAGTGTCTTTAAATTACTTTATAATGAGTTTATATTTGCGATTTGTTTTATATTACAATATTTGATTTTATTGATACAAAGTTTTAGCTACATTCATTATGTATCTACAAACAGATTCCAAATAAGCTAATTTTTTTTTTATGACTGAACATTAAATTATCAGCATTATTAAGTAAGTGAAATACCATACTAACACAAAAATAATAAAACCAAAGGATTTTCCAAATATAAAAAGATAAATAATAAATATCAAATTTATTAATAAAAAAAAATTAAGTACAAGTAAACTTACAATTTTAAGTTTCTATTTTTTTTATGTGTGCAAAAGTAACTAACCTGCAAATTTTAAACCACGTTTTCTTGACTGGTATAATTCATCGGATCTTATTAAGTTTTGAATTTTATGCTATATATATTTAACTGGGAAAAGTGTAACTTTCTAGATACGTCACTTTACCGCGTACAGTAGAAACAGTTTTCCTTCCCAAGCTGTCAATTTCTTATGCAGTTGAATGTTTAAATGTATAAATTTTTTATTCGTTATATTTCAAATTAAGATTTTTATTTTAGAAGATTTCTTATAATATTTCGTAAGAATATTATAGCATTTGAAATTCCCTAATCTTATAAACTCTTAATTGCATAACTACACTGCTCAAAAGAATTAGAGGAATTCATGGTTTAAACCCTTTCACCCCCAATAATTCCATTTGGAATCATCAGCTTGCGCTTTTTTCCCATTAAGTTGAGCTGGCACTTATCGTTAGATGAAATAATCATATCTTTAAAGAATTAAATAATATTTTTTTTTAATTAAATGAAAATATGAAAAACATGGTGAAATAAAATTCACTCCCAAAAAATTTTTATGAAATAAATTGACCCTAAGTTATTCATGCTTGCATTCTTAGATGTTTAAAAATTGACTTTAAATTTTTTTTAACAAATAAAGTTTTGAAAAATTATTGTTATAATTTATTCAACAGTTATGATTCCAATCCCCCCCCCCTATTTTTTACCATAGCATTCTGAACGTATAATGAATCTATTTTACAAATTTTAGATTTTTAGAATAAAAAATAAAACGTTGGAACTGAGTGGGATAACAAAAGTATGTAAAGTGCTCCTCTAATTGTTTTGAGCAGTGTACTTTAATACCAAATTTAGTGATGTAATGCAGTGTGTTTATTTTAAATCCAAGCTCATTTCACTATAAATCTGAAGAATTTAACATATGATCGAATATAATTTTAAGATTAAATATACTTAAAGGCAAAAAAATCATAATTAACTTAAGCTACTAAATACACTACCAAGCAATGAAAGGATTATCAAATATTGGATATAAATATATTTATTTACAACAAAAATAATTCTTCAAACAAAGATTTAGAATAACTTTTACATTATAAAATCCATCTATTGCATCATAAAAGGTGAAAAATAAATTGGTATCCAACTTAATTATATCAACAAAAAATGAAAATAGAGGGATAAACCAATGTAATTTGAAGGCATACTTTCGCGTAAGATTAAAACTATGCTCCATTTACTCATTAAAGAATAACTTGTAGCATGAGTAGTATGTTTTCGGTCACGCTAAGAACAATATTAAAATCATTGGTCGTTCTTAGAACAATATTGAAATCATTGGTCGTTCTTGGAACAATATTGAAATCATTGGTCGTTCTTAGAACAATATTGAAATCATTGGTCGTTCTTAGAACAATATTGAAATCATTGGTCGTTCTTAGAACAATATTGAAATCATTGGTCGTTCTTAGAACAATATTGAAATCATTGGTCGTTCTTAGAACAATATTGAAATCATTGGTCGTTCTTGGAACAATATTGAACTCATCGGTCGTTCTTAGAACAATATTGAAATCATGGGTCGTAAGTTAATGTAAGATCGTATAGTTAATGACCTCGTTCGATCACGGAAAAACGTGACATGGAAAATGAGTTCTTAAGTAGCGAAAGATTCAAGAGATTGTGCTACGATGTAATCTTTCTTAGGATATATAGTGGATTTTTTAAATTTACTTTAACCAAATTATTTTTTAGCAAAAATTTAAGCATTGTTTTTGTAATGGACAGTGTTTTGCACATTGTTTTTAGAACGCACAGTGTTTTCGATATTGTTCTTAGAACGACCGATGTTTACGAAATTGTTCTTGGAACGACCGATGTTTACGAGATTGTTCTTGGAACGACCGATGCTTACGAGATTGTTCTAAGAACGACCAATGATTTCAATATTGTTGTTAGAGTGACCGAAAACATACTGCTAGCATGGATCTTATTAAAAATTTATTTTATCTAGCAATTATGTAATATTTTTTTAAAAACTCTTATCCTAAATAACATGACATCTTAAAAATTTCAGCTGAAGAGGATGATCCTTTATTGAATCCGATGGTCGGTATACTGATTGGTATTCTGACAGCCTTCGTCATTCTTAGCATCGTTATTGCCATCATTGTTAGACTACGAACCGGAGGAGGCCGAAAAGGTAAGTGAATAGCATATACTAGCTGAAGTGTTAAAAAAAAATGTATTAAATTTATTTTAGGGTAATTCCATGTAACTGTAATGTAAGTCACAATTTTTAAGGGGAGATTAAAAGATTTTTAAGGGGACGCGGTACCCAAAAAACTAAATCCAGTATTTTTATCGCTAGCTAACTATTTTTACAAAGAACTATCATTCAATAAACATATACAAAAAATGGTTAATATTGAAACGTAAGTTTTTCAAAAAATTAAAAAAAATTAAAAGTTTTATCGTTTTTTTTTCAAAATGCTACTCCTCCTACATTTTAAATAATTTTTAATGGAGTTTTTTTTAAAATGTTCCCACAACATCTATCAATAAAAATTGGTATGGATATTGAGCTATCAGTTAAACAAAAATAGTTATGTAGCTTTATGTATAAACATGGCCAAAACAATAAGATTTTTTTAAAAATTTAACTTCATGTAAAAAAAATATATAATCACACTAGACCTTATCCCATACCAACTTTTGTTAAACGTATATCTTTTAACACAGGAAAAAAAATTGGAGATCTACATTAATTTACTTAAAAGTCTTAGGGTTTTAACCTTTCACAACAAAAAAATTAAAAATTTAAAAAATCAACATAAAATTTCAAAAACCATTTTACCAAACCACTATATCATTTTCAATAAACTTCCTCCATTATAAAGGATACCTTCTCTTTTTTCAATATCCTTAGCTCATAGCATTCGAGCATGTTTGATTATTTTCTGGGTAGTCCTAAATTTTGGGTAATGCGTCCCCTTAAATTTGAAAAATTAAAACTAAACAATGTAACGTGCTTTATTCAATTCGATTTATGAGTGTAGATCAGCTATTCTACTCATTTTTTATTTAATATTAAAAGTTGTAGTGATAATCGCTTTTTCGACTTACTAGAAAAAGGATAATTTTGCATGGAAATACCCTTTAGTATCACATAAGGTTGGAGAACTTGTGTAATAGATCACGGCCAACTTCAATAACAAGGCCAGAGAAGCTCTCCCAAACATGAGCGTAGACGGAAATTTCTACGTCACTGTTCCCAGTGCCGAAGATCAAAAAACCAGTTCGGACGCATTCGGAACCCTAAAATTGTGCTCAGCCGTAAACGAGTGGTTCCGAACAGGTTTCGGACAGATGCTGCACTCTTGAAAAACTCCTGAATTTCACTATCATAGATAGAGTATGAACCCTGCGTTAACTAGTTTATTTATAAAAAAATATTTTTAAAATAAGATTTTGGTAAACAACGTTAAAGTATTTTATATTTTCTTTATCTGTTTAGCCTCGGATACAAAAAAAAGGTTTCAAAACCCCTTCGATATACTCTACACACCAAAAGTTAAAAATCTCATGTAACCCGTTCATTATATAGTTTGTATTAAACACATCCGATTATCAAATTGAAAACTTTAAATAGAAATAAAACTGTCGCTGTTTTAAACGGATTAATATTGAAATATTTTTACTTTCATTTACTTAAAAAGAAATATAAAGTAATTAAAATAAGGTTGGGGTTAAAAATCCAAAATGGAGAATTTGTATCTTCTACACTTTTCTATTTCTTTGAAAAGTTATTTGAAGAGTGCATTTAAAAATAATTTTCAAATGCAAAAAATAGAATATCAATAAACAATTTATAAACTATAAAGTTTTAAAACTTTGCTAGAAAAGATATGGTGTTTATTGCTAGAAAAACTAGTGCAGAAAATCGGAAAAACCCAGGTCTAACGCTCAGAACGCCAAGACACGTAACACCACACATAATCCAGTTCAATATGAATTCCAGACATACAGGTTCGAGTACATATTAGGAATTTCGAAGGCAGCAAAGGAATTTGGGGATATCGGAGCGTTTGTAGGTTGTAATCAGAACTTTGAACCTTGAAATTCCAAAGGATTGGTATATTGAATCAAATTATAAGGAATGTGATACAATAGAGCCGAATCCTTTGATTATTCCCTTATTTGTAATTCAAGCAGAATCCTCATTAAATGGTAGGGGGAACCAGGGACATATGACCCAACTCGAAGTTTTTTGCTTTTAATTTTTAAAAAACACTATGAATGTGTAAATGCAGATAATTTATACTTCATAAAGTAGTACACAATGTATATTAGTATTTTTCTGTAGTATTAACTGCAATAGTAGTAAAATATAAATGATATAAAACTTTAGTTTTGGGTCATGTATCACAATGCATAGGAATACATGACCCGCCCATTAGGGATACATGACCCAACCCAAAAATTTGGTAGTAAGACTTAAAATTATCAAACAAATTTTACCTAATAACAAAACTAATTTCATATTATAAAGTTTATATAGATTTTATAGTATTTTCAGACAAAATTATTACTTTTTATTTTTATCACATTAATTATGCTTATACTAACGAAATAATCAAATTTAAAAGTAAATTTTGGTCAAAATACAAAACTGGGGCTTTTATTGTTCAGAGAAAACACAGGTGGTTGAAGAATCACTACTATTTAATCAATATCAACTTGAGATGAATTATCCATTTCAGGCCATTTAAAACATTTTCCATCGATTCTTTATGCATATTGAATTGTAAGCTCGTTTCTCTTGTACCTTCCCAACAAACCTTATACTCCCTTAAGAACCCAGTCATTTGCTTTTGGGACTCCCGTGATTTTTTTAAAAAAATACTTGGTCTACTTTTGTGTTGTTTACTTGGGTCACACATCCCCAATTAGTTTAGGTCAATTATCCCTAGTTGCACTTATTTTGTTTAACCCCAAAACAAAGTCATTTGCGAATAATTACATTAGCACTATTATGCACGTGTAGGTAATAGCATGAACTAAACAAGTAACTAATTGAAAAAAATCTTTCCTTTAAACCAAAAATGTAGACCGAAAAACCTTACGGCCTCAAAAATTTACTTTCAGTGCATGAAAACGTATTTCTTCGCATAACTAAACACATACGCAATGATTCTGCTCGTTTTTTTTCACCATGTGATAAGCTGGCTGAAAGAAAAAGTGATGCCACTTTCAACTCACAAAACTTTTCCATTGCTGAGAAAAAGGCATTGGGTCAAGTATCCTTATGGGTCAAAAGTCCCTAGTTATTCCTATTTAAAGTAAATGAAATCAATTAGTTTTACTTTAATCCAGAAAACTTAGTAGTGCACAGTTTTTTTAATAAAATAATAATGCTTATCAAGTGTAAATAAGTTAAGCTAATGCCTAATGCTAAATATAAGTTAAAATGAAGCGAATGTAATATAAGTAATGAAGTATGCGATGGTCGAAAGTCCGAAACGGAGATTTTGTGTTTGCGAACGTTTTGGAAGGCGCCGATTTCGAAAAAATTGTTTTTGATTACTGGTCGGTCTGTCTGAAACTACTATACAGCTCGTACTAAAAGAACTATTGTCTTAGAGAAGAACTATAGAACTAGTGGGAGAACTGACGAGTTGATACACGAGCTCCCCGTACCTGTCGGACGTCGTAATAAGGTTTTTAAGAAAATCACCCATGCGCAAACGGTACTTTCCATAGAAATTTTAAGAATTTATTGAAATTGCCTTTTAAAGGTTAGATAATTACCTTGAAATATATTTATTATATTTATTGAGTGGTGATTAAAAACGTGTAAAGTTACAAATACAAAAATTGTCGACCAACAACAGCCCAGAGGCCCAGCAAGGTTGGTCCAAAATAAATCTATCCCGTTTGTTTCCAATGACTACCGTTCTAAAATACGACGCCCGTCGCCAATAGCCCTAATATAGCTCTAGTGCGACGATAATTCAAACTAAACTAAACTAAACCAATGACTACCATGATTCTTTCTTAAAATCTTCTACTCTCTTCGAATACACCACATAATCTGGTAAAACATTCCACTCATTGACAACTCTATTGTAAAAATAATGTTTTCTTACCTCCTTTCTAAAGCATGATTTATTCAATTTCTGATCATGTCCTCTGGTCCGGCTATTTAAGGTAAAACCTAAGCATAACTAGTTTTTTTTATTTAAGTTGGAAATTTTTTGCTGAGTGGAAATGTTTTATGAAGACATTCATGGGGAACTTTTTACTCTTGTGCGAACAATTAATGTTTCAATGAATAAATTTATTTTTCGTTTTTCATAGTGGAATAAATAATAATTGCGAAGTATATTTCCATATTTCATAAATTCTAATAAACCAAGTATTTTTTGCGAGCTGTATTATTTCAACAACATCAATATACGCATGAAATGACGTCATTTAAATCGTGGTTAAATATTTGTTTAAGAAACAAAAGATATTTTAATGGATAAGTTACCATTAGAAGTGTAGATATTATGGAAAAATAAATGCTTCTTATCCGTAAACACTGATGTCTTAGATAGAGATAAGAATAAAATTTAAATGAATTCAACATTTTATGATGTTAGGAGCAATTGATAGGGATTTAAAGTGCTTAATGTTTTGCTTAAATATTCGTTTTTTGTACTTTACCAGTTATTTTAACTAGTTTATATTTTGTAATTTTTAGTTTTTAATTTATTTCTATTAAATATTTTAGATTTTTAACAAAAAGAATTTGTTTATTTTTTGCAAGATTAAATTATGGAGAAATATAAATGTTTTCATCAAACTGCAAAGAATTAAACGAGAAAAAATAAATAAATAAATCATAAGCTGGAACAAAGTATTATTTGAATTTTAAAATATTTTGACATGAGACCCAAATAATATTTCGAGATAATATTCGGAAGTTTTTGATACATATTTCATTTCCTCTTTGTTAAATAAGCTAAATTTTGCAGAATTCGACAATCGAGTGACTCAAAAAGTTTTGTCATTTTCGTGGCTTTTAGGTCGAAAGTTCCCTATACCAACTTATAGCTTCATAATTTCACATTTAAAAAATTCGTTTTTTATTTAGTTTAAAAAAACACATTTGATTTATATGAACGATCTAACACCTCCACAATTTCAATTCAACCCTTACTAAATCCAAGGGCTGTGGAGCCCAGTCGGTTAGGCATTCGCCTAGCATGCGGAAGGTCCCAGGTTCGGGTCCGAGCATTACCAAAATAACTGCCGACCTATAAACGGCCCGTTCAGCCAAAATGTCCGACGAATAATAACCCGTGTAGAGGGAGTGCACGTTAAAAATCCTTCAAAGTCCCAACGCTGCGTACGATGTCGCCCTTAACGGTTGCGTTGGGTGCCTACTCGGGTGTCGGCTCGTCACTTGACTGTGGTTCTGAAATACGACGCCCGTCGCCAATATCCCTCGTGTAGCTCTAGAGCGATGATAATTCAAACTTAACTAAACTACAATTTCAATTCAGCTCTTACTAAATCCAGCACTTTTACCAACCCAGCATTTTTTTTCTTCAAAAAAAATCTTTCAATTACTTTTCTCCAAATCTCTGCCTGTAAACATTACTCTAAACAAAACACAAGAAATTCCTTCTCACCTCTCTAACACAGTTACAAGGAAGTTGGATTAGGATCCTCTTGTCAAACCGTTTTCTTAAGACCTAGCGAAGAATCTCAACAACACGCGTAGATGCTACATAAAAAGGAGATTTTATTTTGTGTTCATTCTCTAAGCTGCGTGTTTCAAACCATCAAATGGGATTGGCTACTGTCTTTGCCCCGTACCGGCTAGAAATATATATAGATGTGTTTTTGTTTGGTTTACGCTAGCTGTTATTATTATTTATTTATTAGAAAGTGGTGGAACTTTTTTTCTTGTGTTCTTTGTTAAAGCTTGCTTTTTTTTTGTTCTATGTAAAAGCTTGTTTTAGGAATGATCTGTTATTTTTCTTTCAAAAGTGATATTGAAAGGAAAAACTGTACGGCTCAAGTTAAAAAAAAATATTTTAACAATAAATAAGATACATTAGTCAACACATTCGGCTTACCTACACTCTTAAAACAAACGAGTGGTTTTAACTCAGTCTGAGTTAATTTCCACTCCTTTCCGGTGCCGAAAATGCACTTCCCCTATAGGAGAGAATTTCACTCTTTTGCTTTAAGAGTATATATTGCAATAATTATTTCTTCTTGTAGTTGTCACATATAACTAGTTTATTAAGAAGTTGGGATTGATAAGGTGTTGACGTTTCGACCAGATGGTCTTTGGATCGAATCTGGTTTATGTTCATGCTAACTCTGAATACATTGCGCATTTAAAAATCCACTTATACAACTTTGCTTAGAGACGATAGGCACCTATTTATCTTACCAGGATTAAAAGCTTTTTTGCATATCGTGTTGAAAATCTTTGCATTTTCTTTGTTTTGCCAACTCAGTTGTATCCATAGATATCATAGTTGAAGTGTTAGATTGGCAGATCACGTGACCTCCAATGCTAACGACGGGACGCGCATGGAGGCCAAATAAGGGAGCAAAATGGCCAGTGTTGCGGCCACTTTAAGGAGAAAAATACTACGAAAAAATACCATCTAATTCTAAAATTACAAAAAATATATCGTAAAAATACTAGCTGCATTTTTGAATCTTTTTAGTGACTTTAAATCCTTTTCTAGTATTTTTTTTGTAATTTTAGAATTAGATGGTATTTTTTCGTAGTATTTTTCTCCTTAAAGTGGCAGCAACACTGGCCATTTTGCTCCCTTATTTGACCTCCATGCGCGTCCCGTCGTTAGCATTGGAGGTCACGTGATCAGCTAATCTAATACTTTAACTGTGATATCTATGGTTGTATCCCTAGTCAATGAAAGTGGTCCAGTTGAATCGTTAAATATTGTATACTGCGCTATATACGCATATAATCAATTATTTCGCTTAGAGATTAAATTTTAAATGGTGCTTCGCTTTCTCGGGTACAATTTCCCAAGATGCTACAAACGGATTTTTGAGACAAAACAGTAAAAACATCAGTTAATTGAATATCCGTTCGGTGCGGTAGTTATTTGGCTTTTTTTCCGCTTAGAGATTAAAATTTTAAATGGGTGCTTCGCTCTTTCTCGGGTACAATTCGCACAAACGATTTTTGGACACACATAAACATCTGTTTGGCTACTCCAAATCAGGATTTTTTTGGAGACAAAAACACGATTGAACAAACACATCTAGGTTATCATTGGAAATATTCCGTTCGGTGGCGGTAGTATATTTTTGGCGACATTACCGCTTGTGGCAGCGAAATGGAAAAGTATCTTAAAATGGCATGTTTTCTTTTTTTAAAAAACTTTTTGTTGCGTAAAATAATTTGAGAACTCTTCAACCATTTTTACATCACCATAGACCTTAAAACACAAAGTAAAAATACAAACTACTTCCTTCCTTAACATCATGTTTAAAAAATAAGAGATGGTTTTGAAGAACAGCAAAAACCTTCATTACTCGTGGATGTAGGGCAGAGTTTATATCGACGAAGGGGAAAAAAGATTTTCTTTTGTTTTTGTGTATCTCTGTTATCGGAAAAATGAATAGGAAATGGTTGAAAAACGGATTTGTAAAACTGGTTTGAGGTGTGGTTATTGTTTTCTACCTTGAAGAATGGATTTTGTTGATTGTTTTCTTGGAAAAAGGAGTATTGTTTTTGTTGTATCAACCACCCCCTGTGATTTAGAAGGCCTGGAATTTATCACGTGTTTATTTTTATTCGAAAATGTTTTCTTGGGAGGTTTAAACTGGTATTCATTGTTTCAAGTATTTTACTTGCGTTAGAACTCTGAAGTTCAAAGAAGTTTTAATGCCGCCTAATTTAACTAAGACAAAAATATTGAATTATCATAATATTGAAAAGTTGTAGTTTTTTCATGGAGTATATTCGAAGCTTGTTTCTGTAAGAGTTGTTTTGCTACGATAGCACTTTATACACAGTGAAAAAAACTGATATTGCAAGCTTATAGCTTCGTAGTAAGTTTACACTTTGTTACTCCATTTATGACCTTGGTATCTGTAGAAGTTGTTTTGCTACGATAGCACTTTATGCAAAATGAAAACTACTAATAGAGCAAGCTTATAGCTTCGTAATTAGATTGCAAGTTGTTACTCCATTTATGACACTGGTATCTGTAGAAGTTGTTTTGCTACGATAGCATTATATACACAGTGAAAACAACTAATAGAGCAAGCTTATACTACCCAACGTCAGAATATTAGAATAATGAGAATAAAACATTTCAAAACTTTGAAAGTTGCATTTATTTTTATACACAACTAAAGTTTCACAAATTCTTTTTGTTTTATTACATTTTATAAGATTTGTTAATGAAAATAACATAAAACAATTGGCTTGATTTTGCAAATTTACTTTTAAAATCAAAATATAAAAAAATCACAAAAATAGAATACATCCTAATGGTAGTACACAAAATTAGAATAATGCGTAAACAAATAAAATAAATTGCTCTTACAAGTTTTATTTGCAACTAATCAGTATTTGGTTGCATCGCCCCTAGCTTTTATCACATCTCGCAGTCGATCCGGCATACTTTCAACTAATTTTTTACAATGATCTTGGCTGATATTATACCAAGCACAGTTAACGAATTTTGTGAGTTCGTTCTGGTCCTTTGGAGCCAATATTTTCAGTTTTTTCTTCATTTAGCCCCATATATTTTCTATAGGATTTAAATCGGGTGAATTCACGGGCCAAGGAAGTAGTTGTACTTCATTATCTTTCAGCCAAGACAAGGTGGCTTTCGATGTGTGACATGATGCGCTGTCTTGTTGGAAGACAAATTCCCCTTCAAATAGATCTTCAGAGGCAGGGATCATATATTTGTCAAGAACGGACTTGTACACTTCGGAATTAACAGTGCCTTTCAATACACAAAGCTTTCCTAAGCCATTGGCACTGAAACACCCCCAAACCATTATTGATGTGCTGAACTTAACTGTGCGTTTTAAGCACTGTTGCTGAAAAGCCTCTCGAGAAAACACGGTGACCTTGTGGACCGACAGACACGCAAAATACTGATTCATCACTGAAAAGTACTTTGCCCCAATCTTGGGTGCCCCAAAGCAGCCTTTTTCGGCACCACAACAAACGTGCCCTTTTTTGTCTGGCACTAAGGAATGGCTTTTTCTTTGGTACACGTGATCGAAAGCCGATTTCAAGTATTCGACGTCGTGTAGTGCTGACTGAGGTATCAACTCCTGATTCTCGCCACTTCCTATTTATAAAATTCACTGACCTGAATCGATGTTTTTCAGTAATCCTTTTCAGACATCTCTCTTGCCTCTTGGTTGTTATTCGTTTGGCACCACATTTTTCGCGAGTATATTTAAATTTATTGTTCCTATAGTAGTCCTGAAGAATTTTACTCACAGTTCCTTGAGAGCAATTCACCTTCCTGGCTATTTTCTGTTGAGTCAGCCCCTCATTCCGTAACGTTAAAATTATATTCTTAGTAAGAATAGAGATATCTTTTTTCGGCCCATTCTAAGCAACAACAACGGAAATTTTGTTTTCAATCATGGAACAGTACTGTCACTACTTCTAATACGTCGCTAGTTATATGAAATTTCAACACCACGTGGACCAATCACGTAATTGGACAAATATTCTAATTTTTTGGAACGCATTTTATCATTATTCTAATAATATGATCGTTTTAAAATTTGATTTTATAAATTTGTATTTATTTTTATGTTTTGTGTAAACAATATATGGTTGATAGATATCTTTAAAATATATGCTAACTTCAAGGAGGCGTCTACTTTGCATATTCGGTAAGAAATCGTGTCTTTTTGATGAGAAAAACTCAAATATTTGGAATATTCTAATATTCTGACGTTGGGTAGTAGTTTCGTAATTAGATTACACGTAGTTACTCCATTTATGACCTTGGTATCTGTCGAAGTTGTTTTGCTACGATAGCACTTTATGCACATTGAAAACAACTAATAGAGCAAGCTTATAGCTTCGTAATTAGATTACACGTTGTTACTCCATTTATGACACTGGTATCTGTAGAAGTTGTTTTGCTACGATAGCACTTTATGCACATTGAAAACAACTAATATAGCAAGCTTATAGCTTCGTAATTAGATTACACGTTGTTACTCCATTTATGACACTGGTATCTGTAGAAGTTGTTTTACTATGATAGCACTTTATGCACAGTGAAAACAACTAATAGAACAAGCTTTTAGCTTCATAATTAGTTTACACGTTGTTACTCCATTTGGTGTGTGTATGACACTGGTTTCTGTAGAAGTTGTTTTGCTACGATAGTACACTATTGACAATAAAACTGAATGGTTATTTGATTAAAAAGCAGTTCAGCACAGTGGCTACATAGGACGAAGACAAAAAAAAACGATTTTCCAACTAAGGCTGTAAATAACAAACCCATAATTAAAAACTAGTTTCCTGGCAGTTAAATATTCATATTTAAGTTTTGAAAGTTTATTTATATTTCGTATCGGTTTATACATTTTTGTTTGTCCTCTAAACTTAGTTTAAAGTTAAAAGCTGATTATTTAATATTTCTAATCTTGTTATAGCTTGTTCCTTAGTTTTGTTCGTAGTTTTAACTAAAACATTAGCTTGGTTTTATTACATTTACAGCGGTTTTAACGTTTATACTGTAAAAAAGATGTAATGAAAATAAAACGTTTTGTATCCTTTTCTGTTTTTCTATAATATTTGATTATTTAATTAGTTTCTGATAAAGAAACCTTTTATTACTCGCATTTTTATATAGATTTTTTTATATATATATATAAAATTGTCTTTAGACAATTCTTTTAAATTGATAGCTTTTTATTAAATAAATTATAAATTTTATAAGCTATATAAATTTAAATAAACGTGCGTGAATATAAAAATAGAATGAGTTTGTGCATTTTTCATATGGATGATATGTACACTAATTAGATAAAATATTGAATTTTAGCAAAATAACATTTTTTCTTCTGCTTTATTTATACAGTATTTAATGCGGTACGCTGAATCATTTACATCATAATCTAATAGCTTTATTCGTTTTACTCAATATCTAATTATAATAAGTACATAAATCGTAAAAAATATATAATTTTAGTTCTATGGTAATTCGGTTTTATATTCTTATTTATATTAAAATTTTCAGTTTACCAAAGAAATAATCATTTTAGATTTCTTGATTAAAAAATTATCTAATCTAATTTCAACTCATTTTCTCTTAATTTTTAATATATTTTATATTTTAAAGGATAATTTATTTCTTAAAAATAGTTCAATGATAACTACTGATAAAACTTCTTTTAAATTCCAAGTGTTGTTAATTTAATAATATATTTAAATATTTGTTTTAAAGATTTCGTCGCTGTTAAAATAATATTATTTTAATTTTACACAAGAGGATATTCATAGCTCAAACAAAAATTCAAAATGTTTACGTTTTTAATTTAAATACTTTTTTATCTTTAATTAAATTTTCTATTTAAACATTTAATTTTGTCTTATTTTTGGAGTAACAAAAGATCTTTATGATTTTTCCATTGAATATTCAGATTACTTTTACGATGGCTTTAAATATTTTCATTAATATTTCCCAAATTACAGACTTTATTTTCCTTAAACTAATTTTCACTTTACTTCAAATAATTATAATGAGATTGCGAAGTAAATATGTATGTGGAATTTTTTTAAAATTCGAATTTTATAACTTAGAATCAGATTTTCCAAAAGTCATTTTTCTTTAAATTTGAAAATATGAAATTGGGGAGGACCTGGAGAATAGTTCAATTGAACGCCAAAAATATGGTGAAGCATATCACCACACAATCGTTGTACCTTCTAGGAACATTTTTTTTGTGACACCAACTACTAAAATTTTAACAGGTAGTTCGGATTATCTGATACTAGCAAATAAATACCCGTTCTTCGCACGGACTAAAAGAATATCAAATCGATCCAAGTATATATGTCATTTAATTTGCTATAGGATAATAAGCTTTGCTTTTGTTCCCGTTCATTATAAAGAATAAAATCCCGTTACTTATATTGCTTTAAAATTCCGAAATAAAAATACATCACTATAAAATGCACATTCTCATATCACCTAAATCTTCCTCAATATG
The DNA here is from genome assembly GCA_019343175.1 of Oedothorax gibbosus. Lineage (NCBI taxonomy): Eukaryota > Metazoa > Arthropoda > Arachnida > Araneae > Linyphiidae > Oedothorax > Oedothorax gibbosus. The sequence goes on from CM033274.1 coordinate 5,128,232, forward strand.
AACTTATTGTCATCGCAATTTTCCTGATAAATTCAAAATTAACCATAATTATATATCAACGTTAGTTCACGTCAAAACCTCCATTCTGGTTAAAAAAAATATTTAGCTCATTGGCACGTTTAAATATTTTTCAAATCATTAATTTAGTTTCTGAAGGTAATGGCAAGAAAATAAAAGCTATTTCAATTTTAATTAATTTTTGTGTTCATTTTAATTTATTTTGTCAATTGGCAACATGAAAGGGAAAAAATGATCGGATTTGAGCGAAAGTGGTGTATTTATTTCAGAAAATTAGAATTTTCGCTAAAAATGGAACACATATGAAAAACCGTTGCACACGTGCGATTACAGGAATCTATCTTTAAAATTTCGAATTTCTGACGGCAGTATAAGTAGGTCTTTTACGATCCACAGAGATACAGACACACAGACTCTTTCTTTTATTATTATAGATTTAGGGTGTTACCGTTCTAGTACGTACGTGGAGTGCACATAAAAATATTCAGGTGGTTCCTTTCCCAACAAAGATAGCATGATATATGTTAAGTATACTGTTGGCAAGTTAACTGCAATGGCCACATTAGTGACTTGAACCACTATTAAAATAACTCAATAACAACAACCTATAATAAAGTATCCTAAGAGATTGATTATACCAGACCAAAACTGGTTTAATGCATTATTGTATTTACTGCAGTTTACCTGTGTATAGCAATAGAACCTTCACTACCCACCAAAGTCTTATATTTGCTCACACACACCAATAGCTGCCAACGGAAACCTACGCCAATAGCACAAGAGAAAAATCATGGAGTTGAGAAAAAGATGGAGATGCTTGGCGAGAAACAAAGTGAAGCCAATAGAAAGTCGCCAAACAAACCGCTCTCTCAATGTTTTATTCCTTCAAAGATTTAAAAATCAAAAATGACTTTGAGCAGTTGTAGGCTATTGCACAATATTTGAAGTTATACAACATGATAGTAATTTCTTTCACAGGTAAGAAAAATGCGTTGTAATTATAATTTTTATAGGGGCTAGGGAGCCAAGTCGGTGTGGCTCTTGCTTGCGGAAGATTCCAGGTTCGGGTCCGGGAATCACCAAAATACTGCTGACCTAAAAATATCCCGTGCAGTCAAAAATGACCGACGAAAAATACCCCGTGTAGAGGGAGTGCACGTTAAATATTTTTAAAAGTCCCGATGCTGCGTACGATGTCTGTCGTACCTTCCTGTCGAAAACAGCCTTCATGTAGCTCTAGTGCGACGATATTTCAATCTAAACTATAATTTTTATAAGATAGTAAAAAAAACCCGCCAATTTGATGCAATAGGCCTATTCAAACTCCTCTAGAATAGCACTTCGCCGACAGCTTTCGTTTGAGCTTACTACAAAGCGATAGATGGCTTCACTTGGCAAACCGGTTTTTATATTAGTTTTCGCGTGTGAGCATCTCCATCGTCTTACCTCCATAGAGAAAATACACCCAGCAATAGCCTGAGAACCAAACAAACATCGCTAAATAACACTAAATCTGGACAGACCCAAATAAGAAGGTGTGAGTGGGAAAAAGAACGGCGCTACATGCCAATGTATCCCCGAGGCCTTGTTTGCACGTTCTGGCAACTGCCGTGTATTTACGCGCTGTCGGGAAGGTTTAAGAAGGGAGTAATTGCGCTGTTGTGAAGGTTGGATTGCTTTGGTGGTACCTTAGATGTTTAGTGAGATGTGTATGATATTGTCCGTCAAATAACAAAGCTACGAAATTTCAAATTCTAGGTACTGGCGATTTTCGAAAACTATGGGCTTAACCAGTATCCAGTTTTTAGCTTCCACTTTTTACGTTATAAACGAAGTGTGGGAGGTTTTATAATCGTTCAGTCCATCCGCCTTGTCTGTCACCCACTTTCATAGACCAAACTACAAATGCTTCGGACAAGTGTTTTACGTCAAAAAATTAAATTAGAATACATTGAAAATTTCAGAAAATAATTCGAATTCGAAGTACTTCAATTATTTAAAAAACTGCAAAATTGAATGCTCATTTAAAAAGCATAGGAAGCCATTTTTATTAGAAATAAATCACCATTACCATTCGCAACAATCGCTCGAGAAACTTTAATTCTTTTAGACAATAAATTAAAATAAATTTATTTTTGCGACATCGATCAGTTTGAAATGACGTCAAATATATTTCACTACGAGATTCTTTGTATGTTGATATGAAATGTTTAATTTCTATTTAAAAGCGAGGAATATTACATATTTATTGTTTGAAATATAAATTAATTTTTGCAAACGATAAGTAATAAGTATTGAATTTTCAAAATAAAATAAAGAAACTAGCCATATTTAGCATGTAAATGTTTAATATAGAATTAATGCTGTGTTTGGCGCCTTTTTACATGTTAAATACAACTGTTGCGTGGAAGCGGGTTAAGTGACAGATTCTGTTACAAGCCTACTTGTTTAATATGGAATTAAATTTATGTGATAAAGATAATACATTGTGATTTTTACTATTACGAAGTTATAAAAATAATTCATATAGGTTTCGAGTACGCTCTAATTTTAACGCTTTTGCTTGTAAAAATCATCAGGATACTATAACGTTTAATATTTTTGCGAAAAATGGTATTCTTAAAATTGCTACGTTTTAAACTTATATTACATAATTGCGTTGAGTTTCTTGCTATCTAATTTCTAAACATGGTTTAAAATAAGAAAATTTCCGTTTAACGATTGTTATCGACATAACTAGATCTAATGTGAGATTAAATACGTAATTCTTCTTATATTGCTCTTGTTTTGGGTGAAATATTACACTGTTAAAAATTGTGTGTTTGGTTTCACCATGATATTGGTTCCTAGTAGCTGCAACGGCTGTGTGGTGAAATGTTTCACCCTTTTTTCGGTGTTTGGTTGAACCATTTTTCTGGATTTGGAAACAAAAACCTGAGAAATGGTTCAACCGAATACCAGAAATATGGTTTAACGTTTCACCATACAGCCGTTGCAGCTCCTAGGAGCCATATTTTTGGTGAAACAAAGTGCATAATTTTTAACAGTGTACACAATGTTCTATTTTTGTAAAGTAAACTCAATTTTACCCAAAATATCTGCAACTACATATTTAATGACACTATACAAATGGACCTCAAAAGAACTTCCAAAATATGCACCCATCCATCTCTTTACGGAACATTTTCAATTTACCATTTCCAACTTCTCATTTTCCCTGCAAATGGTTTTGAGGTGAAACTGGGGAAGTTTTAATAAGATGAAGATGCTGTCGACTCAAAACCAATGTAGAAACTGGTTTTCCATATGAAGCTTCCCAGCCAAAAAAAATCTGCAGAATTGCTTCAAAAAACTGAAGGGATTTAAAAAAAAAAACACTTAGTCTGCAGAGTAAAACTGCAGTTTTTTTACAGTTTTTCTTGCTGCAAAAAAATTGCAGTTTTTTTTCTGCAGACCTAGTGTTTCAAATCCTTTAATTTTTTTGTAGTTCTTATAAAGCAATTTTGCAGAATATTTTGGCTGGAAGGCTGAAACAATGTAGCCTTTTTGCAGTTTTTTTGCTGCAAGAAAACTGCAGTTTTTTCTGCAGACCTAGTGTTTCAAATCCCTTCAGTTTTTTTGAAGTTTTTTTGAAGCAATTGTGCAGAATATTTTGGATGGAAGGCTGATATATTGCAGCTTTTTTGCAGTTTTTTTGCTGCAAGAAAACTGCGGTTTTTTCTGCAAACCTAGCGTTTCAAATCCCTTCAGTTTTTTTGAAGCTTTTTTAAAGCGATTTTGCAGAATATTTTGGCTGGGTATGCTCGTTTCTGTGATAGGCCCCAAAAAATATCTGGCGCTAGTATAATGATGAATTTATGTAATATTTTTTCCTTATACATGAAGAAAGGGACGATTCAAACGGGGTTGGAGTGTAGTTCGTTTATAAAGTGGAAGGTAATGTATGATATATCTGAAACGTCACAATAAGAGTGGCTGTTGTAAATTGTAAGAATTAGCCTCCTGTTGAAGGCCCCGTGGCGCAGTGGTAGTGCTTTGCATTGCTGTGCCACAGGTCCGGAGTTCGAATCCTGGATTGGGTGAGGTTGACCCATCCTTTCAACCCTTAAGTGGGTCGATAAAATGGGTACCAAGTATACTTGGGAACTTAACACTGGGGGTTCCGCGTGAGGCTGACCACTTAACCGGGACATATGCCTTGCACCCCAGAGCCCTAAGTCACGAAAGCTGAAATAGGCACGGCAGCCCTTGGCCCATTAATGGCTGTTGCGCCGAGGAGTTTAGTTTAGCCTCCTGCTGGTTTGTTTGTGGAGTACAAGAAGGCATTTTTTTGTAACGCCAGTGTATGTCGTTATAGCTGTTCTTTATCTCATTCTGTTATTGACTCTTATCTAGTTTGTTTTGGTTGAAAAAATGCCGCGCTAGAAAAACGTGACGAACCACGGCCAACTTCAACAACAAGGCCAGAGAAGCTCTCCCAAACATGAGCGTAGACGGAAATTTTGACGTCACTGTTCCCAGTGCCGAAGATGGAGAAACCAGTTCGGACGCATTCGGAACCCTAAAATTGTGGTCAGCCGTGAACGAGTGGTTCCGAACAGGTTTCGAGACAGGTTGTCTTCATCTTCGGAACAACGTCACTCGGAACTATGACGTAAAAATTTCCGTCCCCGAGCTTGTTTGGGAAAGCTTCTTCGGCCTTAGTAGTTGAGTAGGCCGTAGATGAACCTTGTGGTTTCACTAGTCTAGTGTTACAAAATCTGCGCAACTGAATATCTAAAATTAAACTTTAAAGCACGCCTTTCTGTTTTTGTGTTAGCCATCCTGTAAATTGATCATTTTAAATGAAAAAAATCTCTCCAATTATTAACGGGGTGTATTTGGCAACTGGCGTACGTTAAATTTGTCGTGGTTCTTCGGACGATAACACTATAAGAATGCGCGAATGCCTGCATTAAGTGTCAACGTCGTCACTCGACCGTGGTTAGAAATAACAAGTCCCGTTACCGATTTCACTTGGGACATTCTTACAGCTTCAACTACTTTTCTCGCCAAGCAGTTACATCTCATTCTAGCCTCTAAAAATGAAACCGACAACAAAAAAAAAGAGTTCTATTTCAATTCATTTCCACCTACTCTTGTATCAAGAATCCAAAATTTTATTACCCCCAACCCAACATACGCAAGGACTTTATTTTTACTTCACAGTGACACTATTTTTTTCTTCTTGAAACTTTTATGCATCCCGAAGAGAGCATCTTTTTCAAATTCGCGTGAAAACATAATCAAAACTAACGCGTGCGAAGGAAGTGTACTTTATTTGGAGATACTCTGTCGTTTCCTAGGAGAGGAATTCGGTGTTTGGGTTATTTTGTAAGAATATGTGTTGGTGGTTTAATTATTTTAATGAAAAATGTTCATCGATAGGTTTTTTTTATTCAAAAATCATACAATGAGCTTTATATGAATTTATAGTGGCAAAATATTGTTTGAATAAATACAGAAAGGGCAAATAGCATCTTACTGAAAAAGAAATTTCATTCATAAGTAAATGAAAACTGTTCATTTCAAGTTTGATTAGGTTTTAGATTTTAAAACATTACAACGAGCTTTATACGAGTTTCTGTTGGCAAAATATTGTTTTTAAAAACTAATTAAAAAGGTAAATGCTATTTTCAAACAAGAATTTCCGAAGAAAGTTAATAAAACATCGAAAAAAGAAGTTTAGAGGAAAGAAAATAAAACATAGAAAATTATTTGTTGAAGTTATTTATATTTTCTTAAAATTAAATACGAAGATTTGATAGCATTGCTTAATAAATTAAACACGTTAATTTTATTATTATTTGGTAAAACCAAATTGTTTTTTTATGAAACTACTGTGAGATTGACAGTATAAGGTTGAATAATAGACTTTTTATAATATCGTGCACAAAGACTAACTTTTTTAAACTAGCTTTTAATGAAATCGTGTTTCAAAGTTACTTTTAAGCACTAGTGCGACAAAGTAAATAAGGGCATCTGATTGGTGTAAAATTCTTTAATTGAGCGTGATATTTTATTCGGCGGCTCTGTGATTGGTGGTAAATCCTTTATTTGAACGTGGTTCTTTATTTGGCGTCTTATTTCCAATGTCAATCTAAGATACTTTTTGCACGTGATTTTAAAATAATCATTAATATAAATAATCACCTTCAAATCATTTGAACGGGATAATAAAATAATTATTTAGCATCATCAACATCCAATCAATAAAGCATCCAATCAACATCAAATCATCCATCAATAATCAATCAATAAAGCCAATTAATAATACTTTTTTTGCACGTTATTATAAAAAATAGTGTATGACAACACGTTGAAAATAGCCCTTTTTAAACCCGTGAATTTATTTCACTCGCTCGTACCGCACTCGTGAAATAATGTATTCAACTCGTTTAAAAAAGCCTTACTTTTCACACTAGTTGCATAAATAACTATTGTGAACAGGTTAGAGTCTATAGACAAAAACAAGTCTTACCTTCAATAAAATAAAATTTAAACAAGAAAAAAACACCCGCGTATAAACTTCCGTAGCTTTAGAATAAAGCTAATGACATCACATAAAAAATTCTCTTGGATAAACACTGTGAGTAATGCGCAACTCAAATCTGCGTGTAAAAAAATCTAAATTGAATAATTAAAGAGGTCTTAAAAGCCGTTTTTTATAGGTTTTCTACCTCTTAACATCATTAAGTTATTTAGTTTACTTTTTTTTGTATCGGGTACTCAACGTTTCCGTTTGTGTGGATTTAAATATTTAGGTCACAAATATAGTTATTTTTTATGTGGTTTAAATGGTTTAGTTTGTTTATTTCGACGTTTAATGTAAATTCTACTTTTTATGTGTTTTGCATTCGTGGCAAAGTCTAGTGTTCTTGTGTTTCGTTTCCTTGTGAAGGTATTTTTGAAATGGTAGGATAATTTATCTTCAAGGGCTATTTACACGCAAATATATTAAAGATTTAAATGGAAGGAAAGTTGAAATTGTGTTAAAATTTCGATTCGTTTTGAAGTGAAAATTGAAGTTAACCCTTTCAGTCCAAATGACAATTTGGCATCACCACTTTAGAATTTTTTTCTGATCGTCTATAGCCATTTATGATATCAAAAAGCACATCATTCGATTCTTCAAACTTTTTTCTAGTGGAAAATATTTTTATTAATCCCAACAGATGTCAGCCCTATTAGTTTTTTAATTATGATCAGAAACATGATTATGCCAAATGGCATCACTGGGTTTGAAAGGTTTAATTTATTGGGTTTCAGATCCTCCATAGAAACTAAACATTAATTACAACGTTTAAAGTTTTTCGTCGAAATATTGAAATAACAACCTCAAAAACTTTGAAATTTTATTACTTACAATTTTTAATGAAACTCCTGTATATAATTTAAGTCTTCAAATTTGATGTGTATTCTTTATTGTTCATTTTATAATTCTTTTTTTCTATCAAAACCAGGTTGAAGTTTTTTTTAATTAAATTTCGAAATTATGTAAATACAGTTCAGCAAAAAAACGTATTGGGGACATATTTAACTGCAGTGATTGTATATTTATTATTTTTCAATAATAACAAATATTATAAAACACTTCTATATATTAAAAAAAAATTGTGTAAAAACAGGAGTTTTTCCAATTTAATATCAAAGAACACATTGCTCCAGATCAGCAAAAAGAGCATACCCTAAAGCAACGCACTGTTCAGTCTTTCACATCCTGGGTTCTCTGGAGAAATTGAAACGATTTTCTGCGCGTCGCCGCGTGCGGTTAAAGAAAGTAAATGCATGTGGAAAATGGATTGGATTGAAATGTTTATGCAGAAAAACACGGCAGGAAATGGGATTATACCTTGGATATGATGGTGTGACAATGTTGTTCACCGGATAGGTTTTCGAGAGGTTTTTATATTGTGAAAACCATAAACATAGTAAAACCGTAGCCAATTTTCACATTTTGTACAATTAGAGATAGTCACACATAACTAATATAACGCTATAGTTTTTTTATTGCACAATGCAAGTCAGAAAGTAAAATTCAGCCAAGGATTTTAAAACTAGAATTGACTGGACATTATTAAACCTCAAATTAAACCAGTATAATTTTATAAAAAAAAACTAAAACATGCACAACTTTAGAAGCTCTTACAGTCCCTGGACAAATTATTAGACACACTGCAAGATTTCATGTATCAATCAACGATGAACAAAATACCTTTAGGAGGACATTTGTGTTCCTAAACTTAAGCTATTAAATAGAAAATACTATCTGCTATACTTAATACATATATCGACATCTTTTTTAATGATATGGCATTCTTTGGTATGTCTTCATCATTACTAAAAAAAATACAGTGCGTCTAATAACTTGTCCAGGGACTGTATATCGGAGTCTTTGGCCAGTAGCTTATTTGGATAGTTCTAGAATTATTGTTTTTGGCTAGTTCTATTTTTATTAAGTGAAAGTATTTTTTATGCGAAGCGCAAATTTTCGCAAAAAATACTTAAAATGACCCTTAATTAAGTTTAAGTAGCTAAAATAATGTAACCTAATTAAACATAATAAAATATAGTTAACGGGATACACAGTACCCAAAATATTTTTAGCAATAATAACATAAACTTGAAAATGTATAGTGTTTTTTATATAATATTTACTCTAACTAAACATTTCCTAGCAATAAAAAAATATTTACAAGTAGTTTTTCATTTAAAAAAAAAGTTCAAATTTTAAACTTTTTTAAAATGCTACTCCTCTTTCAATTTTAAGAACTCCACCACACTTTTATAGTTTGATTTTCGAACTGTTTGTTCAAGAACTGTGCATGAATTTTAAAATGTGAGCTACAGTAAAAAAGTTACATTTGTTTATACTAAAAATCTTAAAAAATCGAGGAAAAAAATTACAAATTTTGGAATTCATTTTTTTAAAATCCATACATAGTAGACCTTATTCCATGCACTATTTTGTGCACCACTTATATAAGAAGACAGACTAAAAATTTCGAAATTCTAACTTAATTAGCAACAAAAAAGCCTTAGGGATTTAAACACAATTGAAAAAACGCGAAACAGAGAAAACAGGTGGAAAGCACACGAAATACGGTTCAAGCTTCAAGGGATGACTCCATAAAATGTTTACTAACTTTTTTTCTACAGAAGATATCACTATGAAACTTTCAGTAAATGTTCAGAAGGATATTTTGCATAATAAGAAGTAAAAATTGATAAATCGATATTTTGACCAATTTTTGGGTACCGTATCCACTTAATTCACTGATCCCTCCATTTCGTACAATCAGTCAATTCGATGTAACTTTAGATGGGGCTAGGGATTTTCCAAAGGACTCTCTAAACCCTTATTTGGATACCCGTGAAAAGTCTCTCCTGAAAATTATCCTAAGCTACAAGCCATAGATTCTGATATAAAAGCTTCTAAAAAGCGCAATTTTAGTGCTGTTTTATTCTACACAGCTCCTAAAACGGGTCAACATATCGGAATAAAGGGTCCGAACAGTATATTTGGTTAAATACATTCTGCCTTAGTTTTGATTCTTAATATAACTCCGCCCTAAAACTATCTATTTTTCAACCGATTGCAAGAACTAGCAAGACAAACGAAATCAACCACCATGTCGTGGAAGTTATACCTTCTCGTGTTCAATACTCGTCCAACCATCTTATAAAGTAAATTTTTTTACTACAACCACACCACCAACAAAACCACCACCAACCACCACACACCACTTACTACTATTTTAAATAAAGTGTAAATCGGACTAGTGCAAGTAAATGTGTTTTGTTCCAAAAAAAAACTTTAAACTTGCTTAATTTTATTAAATTTCAAAACCTTCTGCCTATGAATAAGTAGCTTTAGTGCGACATTTATCAAACAGTTTTTATTAAGGTATACATACACCTTAGAAAGTATACAAACACACTAGTATACATACTAAGGTATATATACACACTTGTACCCTCATACAAACATGAATTATATAAAATATAAAAAAATTGGATTTTTAAGTGAAATATTAGGGGAAAAAAGTTCAAGTGTATATGTACACCTTAAACAAAAATGGGAGTTGTTAGCCGTTGTCAAACCAAATACAAATATACGGTCTGCAAGTTTTTTTGTCATATATAAAGGGGTTTGTGTGGACTGTCAGCAAAATGGGGTGCGATGAAAAAATGTAATCGTAAAAATATGTGGTCGCAATATTCTTCTCATACAAATATTGCAATGTATTGATATTTATAGACGAACTTGGGTTATGATGTAAGAAAAGCATTGAATATTTTTAGATACATGTTTGGAACTTACGTATATTATTGATATTGTATGTAGAATTTAATAATGCAGTTCTGTTAAAAAAAAAGAAATATGGAATTTTCGAATCACATGAACTAGTATATAAATAATGATATTTTTGAAATTATTTTTTCATATCTTCCAGAGATTTTTTACTATGGTCGCGTTGAATATAAATATGCAGTTCAAATATATTCAACACAATATTATGGCTAGTATCGTATGTTACAACATTGGAATTTTTGCCTATTTTTACACATAGGTTGTAATGCAGAAACACAGGAAATTAGTATTCGTTTATTTGCCGATCAAATTGTCCAGAAACACTAAACGGAGTACATCAGAAATATGGCTAGTATCGTATGCTACAACATTGGAATTTTTGCCTATTTTTACACATAGGTTGTAATGCAGAAACACAGGAAATTAGTATTCGTTTATTTGCCGATCAAATTGTCCAGAAACACTAAACGGAGTACATCAATAATGTGGCTAGTATCGTATGCTACAACATTGGAATTTTTGCTTATATTTACACATAGGTTGTAATGCAGAAACACAGGAAATTAGTATTCGTTTATTTGCCGATCAAATTGTCCAGAAACACTAAACGGAGTACATCAGAAATATGGCTAGTATCGTATGCTACAACATTGGAATTTTTGCCTATATTTACACATAGGTTGTAATGCAGAAACACAGGAAATTAGTATTCGTTTATTTGCCGATCAAATTGTCCTAGAAACACTAAACGGAGTAACAATCAGAAATATGGCTAGTATCGTATGCTACAACATTGGAATTTTTGCTATTTTACACATAGGTTGTAATGCAGAAACACAGGAAATTAGTATTCGTTTTATCAATTGCCGGTATCAAATTGTCTAGAAACACTAAATCGGAGTACATCACAAATTCGTGCTAAAGTTATCGTATGCTACAACATTGGAATTTTTGCCTTTTTTCTACAATAGTAGAATTTTACAACCAACATCTCAAGTCTTGTTACATCTACAAATAGGTTGAAATAATAAAATGCAGGAAATTAGCAATCGTTAATTTGTAGATGAAATTGTCCAGAAACACTAAACTGAGTCAATCTTACCTTAACCTTTTTATACTAGTATAATTTGTCTAGTCTTCTTTCACATATACATTGGAATTCACCACAAATTTCTAATTTCTCATTTCCAATCATACATCCCTGTACCTTAATAAAAATAGGTCCAATATATTTTATCACAACATTGGACTTCTGCCTGTTCTCTACCAAGTTATATTTTCACAACAAAAATCCTACGCTTTGTCACATCAAAACATATGTTGAAATACAAAAATACAGGAAATTAGCAATCTTTAATTTGTAGATGAAATTGTACAGAAACAATAAAGAGTCAATATACTAATTTCAAATTTCCTTCACTTAGTACATCAGAACTCACCACGCATTTTTCGGTTGTCTTAGTTTCCAATCACACATTTCTGTGACTTAAAAAAGGGCCAATATCTTATACCACAACACTGGACTTCTGCCTATTCCCTACAAAGTTACATTTTTACAGCCAAGATCCTAAGTCTTGTCACATCTACACATAGGTTGAAACACAGTAAATTAGCAATAGTTTATTTGTATATGAAATTGTCCAGAAACAATAAACAGAGTCAATCTTAATCTTATATACTAGTCTTATTTCTAATTTCCTTCACTCATATATTGAAATTCACCACAAACTCCTCATCGCCAATCATAAATCCCTGTAACTTAACAAAAAAAAAGGCCAATATCTTAGACCACAACACTGGACTTCTGCCTCTTCTTAAACAAGTTACATTTTTACACATAGGTTACACATCCTAAGTCTCTTCACACCTACCCTAAGGTTGATAGTTTCTGATTAATGTCGCGTCTTATCACTGATCAACCTGTGGCATATAACCTTCATGTTTCTAACTATAAAGACAAACAAAAATGCATTCGATAGATAAAACTAGACTGGGTATGATGAAAATGTTTCTGTTTACGATCATGGAAGCTGTAAACCAGAGTTGTTTATGAGGGTGTGGTTGGTAACTGTTTGATAGATTTACCTGTTTCTCTGGATGGAATAGTTTAGTTCGAATTATCGTCGCACTAGAGCTACACGAGGGCTATTGGCGACGGGCGTCGTATTTTAGAACCACAGTGAAGTGACGAGCCGACACCTGAGTAGGCACCCAACGCAACCGTTAAGGGCGACATCGTACGCAGCGTTGGGACTTTGGAGCATATTTAACGTGCACTCTCTCTACTCGGGGTATTATTCGTTGGACATTTTTGACTGCACAGGCCGTTTATAGGTCGGCAGTTATTTTAACGATGCCCGGACCCGAACCTGGGACCTTTCGCATGCTAGGCGGACGCCTAACCGACTGGGCTCCCCAGCCCCTGGATGGAATAGAATTAAGGGGAAACCCAAATATTGGTCAAAATATCGATTTTTTAGTTTTTACTTCTTATTATTCACAATATCTTTCTGAATATTTACTGAACGTTTTATAATGATATCTTCTGTAGAAAAAAAAGCTATTACATATTTTTGGAGTCATTCCTATAAGTTTGAATGCGTATTTCGTCTGCTTTCAACCTTTTTTTCTCTGTTTCGCATTTTTCAATTCTTGTGCTTAATAAATCCCTAAAGGCGTTTTTGCTAATTAAGTTAGAATTTTGAAATTTTTAACCTGGGTTTTTATATGTATGGTGCACAACATTGTGCATGGAATAAGGTCTACTATGTATAGTTCTTTTTTTTTAAATGTTGAATTCAATAACTTGTATTTTTTTTGTGATTTTCAGTATAAATGGATTTTACTTTTTAAAAGTAGCTCACATTTTAAAATCCATGCACAGTCCTTGAGCAAATAGTACTAAAAACAAACTATAAAAGTTTGGTGGAGTTATTCTCAAAATTGAAAGAAGAGTAGTGATTTAAAAAAGTTCAAAATTTTGACTTTTTTAAATAAATGTAAAACTACATGTAAATATTTTTTTAATGCTAGAAAATGTTTATTTAGAGTTAACATTACATAAAACCACTATAATTTACAAGTTTATGTTATTATTTCTAGAAATAATGTTTTGGGTGCCGTATCCCCTTAATTGCCTAAATTTTCTTCCAGAAATCCCATCGGTTGCGTTGAGTACCTACTCAGGTGTCGGCTCGTCACTTGACTGATTTTCTAAATTAAGACGCACGTCCCCAAGATCCCTCGTGTAACTCTAGTGCGCCGATATTTCAAAAACTAACTCTAACCAGAAATCTCAGTTTTAATTTACCTGCAACTGTTGGGGATCGTTATCTGTTAAAATGTTTACTTTTTATTGCCTATTTAAATTAAGATTAATTAAGGTGACGACCTTTGAAATTGTTGTAACTAGAAATTCGATAATATATAGTTGTTGTTGTTGTTGTCGTGTCCATGTTGTGTGCAAAAACTAGATGGATCCGAAGCTGTCGTAGACAGCTTTCGCTATTTCTTCTGCATCTTCGGAGAGAATTAAAATTTCTGGGTCTTCAAAGCCAATCCTGACGAGCCTGGCTTGAATTGCTGGGCAGCCAAATATATGCTGCGGGGACAGTTGGACACCAGGACAGTTTGGGCAGTTTGTGGAGAAGCTTCTTTGTCCTTCCGTTGAGATTTTCATTCCTTTTAAATGTTTTGTTCGTAGTCTGGCTATTATTGAAGATATTGTACGGTTACAATTTAGAGCAGGGATGGAATATTTAAAATTATTTTTGATAAGTCTACGGCCGGCAATATAGTTCTCGTACTATTTGATTTCAAGACAACCAAACTTCTTGACATATATCGATGAAAAAATGTGGGTGTGAAATATAACATGCGTTTCAATTATAACTCAATAAATTTAAGAAAATTTCTTCTTCTTCTTCATAAGCTCAACAGCCTTTTGCAGGCCAAGGCTGACTCGCTGATCCTCCTCCAGGTGGCCCTATTAGCAGCAACTGGCTGGTTGACTCCTATTAGATTGAGGTCCCTTCTAACCATCGTGTGGGTGGTCGTCCTCTACGTCTAGTACCTTGAATTTTGGAAAAAGTCACTATTTTGGTGGGGAAATCATCGGGACATCTGTACAGTTGGCCCAGCCACCTAATTCGGGATGCTTTTATAGTTCTCACAATGTCGGTCCATCCGACTTTGCCAAAATTTCTGTAAATTTCATAGTTGTAAAGAATTCTCCACTCATTGTTCTCCTGAATAGGTCCGAATATTAAAAGTATATACAATTAAAAGTATTTATAAACTCTAAAATATAACTCCATTGAATTTAAAACATAAAAAGCTCGATAGCAGTTGTCCTTTGCGCAGTCGCAATTTTCTCGAAGACCTTATAACGTCCACAGACCTAGGAACTCGTGTACCAAATTTTAAGTCCGTAATTATTTTAGTTTGAGCCGCAAAGTGAATTCGGATAGACGAATCCAAAGTTCCCTAAACACTTATGGAGTGGGGCTGTGGATAGCCTATTGGTTAAGGGCTCCCGGAATCGGAAGGTCCTGCGATGGGATCCCGATACCACTGAAGACCCACCGAGTATATGCGGAGTACGTGCTCGTTAAATCTGTGGGTACGAAAGTCCTGTGGGCGGTCATGGCGCAGTTTCCCACGGGTACAGGTCCCTGGAGACTATTTCCCTCCCCTTCAGGGACTTCATGTCTAAATTGTGGAGGTGGCGATAGATGACAGCATCTGTCACTTATGTATGTGTTGTATGTGTCTGTCTTACTTGACGAAGGTTTATAAGCGGGTCACTGACCAAGCTCACAAACCTGAATATATGTCTACCAACTTATAGAGTCGGAAATTGGTTTCAGACAGATGGACTAATGTTCCCAAAACACTTTTTTTAAAAATCGTCACCCTCCAAAACGTGCAGTAATTACAAAATATCCCTTTTATATTTTCTATCCCATCTCATTACTTCCATTACCTTATATTTCATATTAGGTAGTTGAAAGCAAACGATATTTTATTTAGATTTACTTACATAATTTTTGCACACGAAGCACAATCATCCATCAACTGTTATCAAAACTAAACAAACCTACTTTCTCGAAACTCTTTATGGCTCGGGGCTTGTCTGTATACGTAAATCAGACTGCACCGGGACCGATACGCGGTCTGGGACATTAACCGTTTAGTGGCCTCTCATAAAATGTTTCCCAAGAATCGAGGAAAAAAAGTATCCGGGGGTTACATAGAATGGAAATGTTTGGCGATATAAAAGTGTGAAGTGTACTATTTTGTGTTTGAAGAACTGCTCTTGGGACGAGACATTTTTTATTTAGGACAAACACAAACGTACAAGTCAAAACGGTAGAATTCTGTAAGATCCAGCACAAACGATGTTAAACAGATACAATCTCAGAAAGTTCTGACCAATCTGTCACCAAGGCAACCACGAATTTTATACATTCTTCAATTCACTACAGTTCAATTATAAAAGTAAGTCATTACGAAAAATATTGTTTTTTGTGAGAAAGTCACTTCACTACAGAAGCCAAATCGGAAAGTTGGTTGTATCGCGAAATCGAAAGGAAGCATATTGCTTAGATTTTAATACAAAACACAAAAGTTTAAAAATTGAATATTTGAACACGATTTGTGATTATGTGTGCAGCTGTTAGACATATTTATAAAATATTAGTAATTTTTCTTGTAAGCACTAGTGTACATAAGTAAAGTTTTCCATTTGTAATTATTTTTTTCTAAACGGCTATAGTTTTTTTGGCACGTCAAACCTTTTGCAGACTCGGCATATTCCTCAGAACTAAAAGCCATTTTAGGTGGCTCCATCTAGGCGGATCTCGCTGCCAATTTTGATACTCATTATCGCTTTAAGACCGGCCGTCAGATGGCGCTGATTTAAGTTTATGAGACTAAATTTTAGAGTTTTATCGAATAAATGCCTTAAACAGCATCAATTCCAGCAACTCCTTAAAAGCAAAGTCATTTTTTATACAAATAACGAATGGTACAAGTCAGCTGCTTCGGTATTGATATTTTTGAAAAGCTTGAACATTCTCTTTTATACCCGCACGATCGTGATAGCTCTGTCTTAAAGGGTTATTAGAATGAATCTGAGCTCTCTGTGGATGTTAAAGTATGCTGAGATTTAATTTTGCCGAGAGAACCTAAGCCAAATAGGTACTGAAGGGATCTGTAACATGTCACACTCACAGTCACTAAGCCGAAAGTTGTAATTCTTCATTAGAATTGTGCCAAAGTATTCGCCAAGTGGTCTGCTTGGGTGCCTTTCAAAAGCGATAAAGATTTCACTTGGCAAACTTGCTTATCTCCTCTCCAACTCTTGTTTATCTCCATCTCCAAGTTATTCAACGTTCACGGGAAGGGGAGGGAAACCGTCGCAGATCAGGGATTGATGAGGGGGGAAACGCACATGATGTGAGGCAGTTAAAATGTCTAGGGGTAAGATTTAGTGGCCTTTCTTGGAAATGGGGTGTGGTTTTTTTACGTGAAGAGTTTCGGATAAAATAGCAATAACGTATTTTTGTGGATACTTTTTGTATCATGTATTTTTGGTTTGGTTTTCTCTTTGCTCGAGATCAGAAAGCCTCAAAACATTTCTGCAATGGAACAGTTGGTATCATCACGTAGGGATGCACGTATACCAAGGAGTATAGTTGGTAAAGTTTCGCTCCATTTGACTGAATCGCGAGCTCTAACGGCCGCTTTTAATGTTGTGTGTTACCTTTCAATTTTTCCGTTGCTTTGAGGATGAAACGCAGTCGTCGTTCGCATATTAATTCCACAAATTATACCTAAACTTCTGAAAAGTTCTGATCTGAACTGATTTCCTATATCTGTGATCACACTCTATGGTAGGCCAAAGCGACAAATCCAATTTGCATAAAATGCTTTTGTGATTGTTTCCGCGTTAATATTTTCTATCGGTATAACTTCCATCCAGAAACGTTCAATACATGTTAAGCAATATTTATTCTCATTTGAAGGTGGATAGGGTCCAATGATATCGACATGAATAATGCTAAATCTTTCATCAGGTTCTTCAAATGAGCTGAATTTGTAAAATGTGTGACGAATAACTTTATTTTTCTGGCAACTAATGCAAGTTTTAGCCCATTCTCCAACATCTTTTTTAATGTTTTTCCAAATGAATCTTGATGTTAGTCGTTTTACAGATGATTTGATTCCATGATGGTTCAAGTCATGTATTTTGTGGGAAAACATTCATTCGAAATAGTTGGGGTATAAACGGTCGAATATTTGGATTTGAAACATCACACCAGATCATTGGTAGATTGATGGTAGTGGGTATTGTTTAAAATTTAAACTTTTGCTACTATTTAGTAATTCTTTTAGTTCGGCATTATTGATTTGTTCCTCACTAACAACCAATATATGTTTAATATGGTGCGGCAATTTTTCATCCATAATGTTTTTAATACAACGTCAGAAATGTCATTCGTCGCCAAGGATTTCATTTTTTGCAATAGATGACTTGGTTTCATGTCGCCAATCTCAAGTCCAGTGAAAAGGCGCTTGATTCTTTTGTTTTCACTTTCTTTAAATACATTTAATAAACTCTGTTTTGCCAATGTATATTTATTTTCGGAATTGTCAGTTATTATGTCCCAAATAGTGTCGATATATTTAGGTTTTAGGTACTGCTAGCGTATTATGGCCGGTCTCGATTTGACGACTTTTCTTTTGAAGCCAAGTAGCGAAAACGTACTTAAATTAGTAAATATTCTAGTTCAACTCAATAGATGTTTACTTCAATCTTGTTGCTATAGCAACCCTGTGTTTAGTTTTTCACAAACCCCAAAGTCGCCAAATAGCATTCCGGTCATAATATGCTAGCTGTTCCGGTTTTAGGTACTGCTAGCGTATTATGGCCGGTCTCGATTTGACGACTTTTCTTTTGAAGCCAAGTAGCGAAAACGTACTTAAATTAGTAAACATTCCAGTTCAACTCAATAGATGTTTACTTCAATCTGTTGCTATAGCAACCCTGTGTTTAGTTTTTCACGAACCCCAAAGTCGCCAAATAGCATTCCGGCCATAATATGCTAGCTGTTCCAGGTTCTATTTGTGAGACAATGTAGTTAAACTTGGTATCTTCATTTGTTATTCCGCTTATTTTAAATTTCGCTTCTATTTGGTAAAACCAAATTTCAGGCTTATCTGTCCAAAAAGGTGGGATTTTTATACTGACCTTCGATGTTTCCGAAGAATCTGCATCATTCGACTGGTTTTCAGTCCCTTCAGAAGTAGCCATTTTTTCGCATCTAACTTCGTTGCAATTTATCAATAATCAATGTTCACTCAAGCTATCAATTATCCGGGTCACCATAAGAATGTATCGGTATCACTACATCTTCAGAATAATATATCTATAATAATAAACGAAAGAGTCTGTGTGTGTGTGTCTGTTTGTCTTCGGATCGTAAAAGACCTACTTATACTGTCCTCAAAAATTCTAAATTTTTAAGATAGATTCCCTTTAATACCAACGTGTGCACCTGAGGCTTATTTTTTTTCATATGTGTTCCATTTTTAGGGAAAATTCGAATTTTCTGAAAAAAATACACCACTTTCCCTCAAATCCGATCATTTTGTCTCTTTCCTGATGCCATCGGCTGAAAAAATTAAATAAAACTTTTAACGAAAACATTTAAATTCAAAATGTTTATTTTATTCTTTTGCCATTACTTTCAGAAACTAAATTCATTATTTGAAAAATAATTGACATGTTTCAAGTGACGTAATTTCGCCAGTCTACATTCCCGGATTTTATTGAGGGTTTATTTGAGGATTTTTTTCATTGAGTTTTCTGTTGACTGCATGTATGCATATTTAAGCAATAAATGTATAGTTAAGCTATTACTGGAACTATGATGGTTAATAAAGGCCATCGCACTAGAGCTATTAGTGTTTTATGTCTTTATTTTTTCACCAAATACGTTGCCAAACTCGCAAATTAACTAAAATTCGCCAAATAGGCAATTTCTTTTATAAATAATTTATAAGCTGGTCGGTTGTTCGAAGGTCATTGTGTTAGAGCTGTGTAATAGGTGTGGGTAGTTTTTTCTATTTTCTCGCCAAATTATTTCCCAAAACGCGCCAAATGAGTTAAAAGGTTTTATGTATTTATGAGGAAATTGTGATGACATTTATGAGTGCATTTTAGAGCGTATTTTTCATTTTGGAATTTTAAGGCAATGAAATGGGATTTTATAATTTATAACGAGCGGAAACAATAATAAGTTTATGATCCTATAACAGGGTATAAGGTACACATATTTGGAATCTATTTGATATTTTTTTATTCCGTGCGAAGAACGGGTATAAATTTGCTAGTAATCCTATATAGAAATAACTTCTACGTGAACATTTTTAGAAGAGCAATTCATTTATATTTTATTCAAAACTTTGTTGCTTCGCGTTTGATTGCTGGGTTACATAGATGTTGCCAATCGCAATCTACATAAAGCTGTGCAACATAGATTATAATATAAAACTTACATGACTTTTAGTGTTTCTGTAGAATATTATTGATAGATAATCATTTGATGAATACTTTTTAATTTCTGTTTCCGTAGAAATTTATTGATAGATAATCATTTACTCAATATTGTCTAATTTCCTGTACTTTTCTACCAGCAACCTTTCAAGATTGGTCACAAGTATTCTTAAGGGGACGCGGTACCCGAAAATTTGTCAAATATATCGATTTTTTAGTTTTTACTTCTTATTATTCACAATATCTTTCTGGACATTTACTGGAAGTTAATGATATCTTCTGTATACAAAAAGTTATTACATATATTCTGGAGTCATTCCTATAAGTTTTAATGCGTATTTCGTCTTTCAACCTTTTTTCTCTTTTTCACGTTTTTCAATTATTGTGTTTAATAAATCCCTAAGGCTTTTTTTTGATAATTATGTTAGAATTTTGAAATTTTTAACATGGGTTCTTATATATATATGATGCACAAAATTGTGCATGGAATAAGGTCTATGTATAGATGTTTTTAAAAAAAATTTGAATTCAATAACTTGTAGTTTTTTTGTGATTTTCAGTATAAATGCATGTTACTTTTCAACTGTAGCTCACAATTTAAAATCCATGCACTGTTCTTGAAGAAATAGTACTAAAAAACACTATAAAAATTTGGTGGAGTTATTCCCAAAATTAAAAGAGGAGTAGCGTTTAAAAAAGTTCAAAATTTTGACTTTTTTTAAATAAATGAAAAACTACTTGTAAATATTTGTTTTTATTGCTAGAAAATTTTTATTTAGAGTGAACATTAAATAAAACCAACATGGTTTACAAATTAATGTTATTATTTCTAGAAATAAAGTTTTGGGTACTGCGTCCCCTTAAGTTTATACCAGGACTTTTACATGAGTTTTTGTGATTTCTTTACGCAAAATAAACGGAATTTCATGGGCTTCTTTTGAGCTAGTTTTCAGTATACGCTTGGTTCAAGTTTTCCGAACATATGTTTTAACGTTTGGGATACATTTTTAACGGTATGGTGGTTTAACTTTTAATGCACTACTTTATCTCTTAACTGAATGATAGCTGGTTGGAATGAATAAAGCGGTTCACCGCACACGCAACCTCAATATGCCATCAACAACTAGGTGGCGCTGATTTACAGCCACGTTCCTACCACTATTATAGATTACATCGTTAATAGTAGTATATAAGCCGAGGTAACTCATCTCCACCTTGAGGATCTTTTTGGTAGACTGTGGGTTACTGAGGCCGCTACAGTGGTGACCCGAGGACGTGATCGTCACCCACTCCAACAACGCTCCTGCTACGATGCGCTCAACCACGGTTAACTACTCGCTGCTAATGCACGCAACTCAACGCTCCCCGCAACTCAACGGCCAACGCTGGCACACAACTCAACCGCAACACAACGCACAGCGAAGCAACCTGCGTACACGGTTCCTTACCTCGTTTCTAGGAGGGGAGTGGTGTGGCGGTTCACCACACACGCAATTAACAACTAGGTGGCGCTGATTTATCATCTCGTTCCTACCACTATTCTTAATTACAAAGTTAATAGTAGTATATAAGTCGAGGTAACTCATCTCCACCTTGAGGATCCTTTTGGTAGACTGTGGGTTACTGAGGCCGCTACAGCCAGTTGATAAATAAGCTTCTATTCCGTAACTTTACTCTAAGAAATACCTCCCACAAATTGGCTGACAAAAGTCGGTAAATACCTCTAACAAATTTATACCCTACAAGTTCTTACCCCACTTACTTATACTTGCTCAGTGACCAAACCAATCCGATCGCACCGGATTCTACTAATTAAATGGATGTTTCCGTGGCCGGCCATTTTTTTTTATTTTGCCAATTTGGCGGCGGTGTTTTCTGTTGGCTCCTGAGTTAGGAAGTTGCACAGTTTCTCGGGGGCGTTTTATTTGATCGGTAGGAATTCGGTCGGTCGGCTTTTGGTCGGTAATTAATCCCGGGTATTTAGGAGAAGATTCTGAGCCCAATTAGAGGGGAAAAAAGTTAGAGGAATGGGAAAGGGGTGGTTGGCTAAGGTAATTGTTGATAGTTTTTTCACGCTTGATATATACAGTCCCTTTACAAATTATTAGAAGCACTGTATTTTTGGTAATTTTATGTTTCTGGAGAGTTTTTATGCAATAATGGTATATTTAAACTACAATATTATTGATTTTTATTTAAAAGAATTGTTGTAGACTACATATTTGTATTTATTTTAAGATAATTATGATTGAGATTAATTTATATTAATTATTTATTATAAGATTATTTATGTGTGGAATCATCATCCTCAAATGCAGGAGACAGTACAGTCTTGCATTGATAGCATGCCGCGAAGAATTAAAGATTTGATAGCGGCTAAAGGTGGCTCAACTAAATATTGACTTTTACTAACATTAGTTTCACTTTTCTTTAAAACTTAATAAACTTATGCTTTTCTAAATAATTGCTGTTTTATTTATGTCAAATTAATCGGTAATTGATTGGATAATATAAAAAAAAACAAATCAATTTAAAATAATAAAACGGTACAATATCACCGGTAATTAGTATTTTACATGAAATCTTGCAGTGCGTCTAATAATTTGTCCAGGGACTGTAGTCTCCAAGTGCTGTCCTAAGTTGTATTTGAACGTTTAAGTTTTTTGTTAAAGTTTAATTTTTTGATTTAACTTTTATTTCTCTAACTTAACTAATTAATTTCTTATAACTGCAGAATTGTACGAAACTATATAACATTATGTGCTCAAATTAACAGACTTACAGGACAAAAGAACAAACTTTCCTGTTTCAAAAATTCACTCTTCAATCTCTCTTATGCTTTTCTAAACGAATGCTGTTTTATTTATGTCAAATTAATCGGTAATTGATTGGATAATATAAAAAAAACAAATCAATTTAAAATATAAAACGGTACAATATCACCCGGTAATTAGAATTTTACATGAAATCTTGCAGTGCGTCTAATAATTTGTCCAGGGACTGTAACGGTCTTGTGTAGTGGTGATCGTATTAAATGCAATACAGGCGACTAAGTTGTTTGAAATTTATTATCAAATGATACATAAGGTGTATAACTACAACTTGAATGGAAAGTTTTATGATGGTAAAACTCAACCATAACGCATATGCTGATGTACTTTTTGTTAACTATTTCTCAATATGCTGGGTGGTTTGGTTGAATTAACGTTACGCTAGAACTATATGAGGGTTGTTAGAAATACAGGGTTAATACACATTATTATTTAAAATATAAACGAGAACCTGGTTCATACACTGTAGGAAAACAAGTAGGGGGGTTTGTAACAGAATCTGTCATTTGACCCGCTTCCACACAACAGTTGTGTTTAACAGGTAAAAAGGCGACAAACCCAGCATTGATATGCTATATTAAACATTAACATGCTAAATTTGGCTCGTTTCATTTATTTTGTTTCGAAAATTCAATAATTATTACTTATCTTTTGCAAAAATTTATTTATATTTCAAAGAATAAGTAATAATCTTCGCTTTTAAATAGAATTAAAATATTTCATATCAACGAACAAAGAATCTCGCAGTGAACTATATTTGACGTCATTTCAAACTGATCGATGTCGCAAAAATAAATTTATTTTTAATTTATTGTCTAAAAGAATAAAAGTTTCTCGAGCGATTGTTGCGAATGGCAATGGTGATTAAATTTTAATAAAAATGGCTTCCTATGCTTTTTTAAATAAGCATTAAATTTTGCAGTTGTTTAAATAATTGAAGTACTTCGAATTCGAATTATTTTCTGAAATTTTCAATATATTCTAATTTGGATGCGCTGAATTTTTTGACATATCACACTTGTCCGCAGCATTTGTAGTTTGGGCTATGGAAGTGGGTGACGGACAGATGAACAGACAGACTGACTGAACGATTATAATACCTTCTCCTTTAAACGTAGTTTGGAAACTAAAACCACTATAAATGTATAACATATGTGCTGGCAACATGAGTACCAGGGTTTTTTGCTGCTATTTTCCTGCAATTTAGTTTTTTTTTTCATGTGAACAGGAGCTTCATAAATTTAAGATTATTTTTGCTGATCATTTTATAGAAATGACTGGCGTGGTAAGTTTGATTAAAACGCCATGCATCGTCTTAGCCGTCTTATAAATAGAATAAGCTGCACAAACTAAAATTAAAGAAAAATAAAACTCTTTTAAATACGCCGTGCTTAAGGGGACATGGAACATATCGAAGCTTCAGAATATCAAATTTTAACTTTCAATCACTGAAACGAATATTTACGAAATTTTTTATATAATACGCACCTGAATACGGTGTTGGAGTTCGCAAATTTGGTAGTTGATTTCAATATAACTTTTTTTCCAGCTTCATACGTCATTATTTTAAAACATCGATTTTTAGCTTTTAGGTACACTTTCCAGCACAACTATTGCGTGTATCTATAAATAATCGTGGTCGTTTTGTTCCCTGTTACCTTAAGGAACCGGTGTACGTCAAACATGCAGTGGTTCATAGTCCTTATGCAGCTTATTATGGTACTGTATGGTTTCATAGCGTGCAATAGCTCAGGTGTCGGCCTCAGTAATTAACCCCTGTTTACAAGAAGAAAGCCCGTCACGCCCTGGTGTAGCGAAAATGTTACTTTAATTTAAACTAAAACAAGACTTTAACATTGATCGTATTTGAGGTAACAATATTTGAATTTTATATTTATATCTTATTGCTCTTTGTTTAACAAAAACCCACCTTATATCATGTACATTAATTCATAATCCTTTTATTTTTACCAAAACAATTTCACGGGGCTGGGGAGCCCAGTCGGTTAGACATTCGCCTAGCATGCGGAAGGTCCCAGGTTCGGGTCCGGGCATCGCCTTAATAACTGCCGACCTATAAACGGCCCGTGCAGCCAAAAATGCCCGACGATTAATACCCCGTGTGGCGGGAGTGCACGTTAAACATCCTTCAAAGTCCTAACGCTGTGTACGATGCCGCCCTTAACGGTTGCGTTGGGTGCCTACTCAGGTGTCGGCTCGTCACTTGATTGTGGTTCTAAAATACGACGCTCGTCGCCAATAGCCCTCGTGTAGCCCTAGTGCGACGATAATTCAAACTAAACTAAACTTAACATTGATCGTATTTGAGGTAACGATATTTGAATTTTATATTTATATCTTCTTGCTCTTTGTCTAACAAAAACCCATCTTCAAATCATGTACATTAATTCCTAATCCTTTATTTTCGCCAAAACAATTTAAATTACTTTTCGAATGATTATGATTCAAAATCATTCAGCTTAATGGTATTATCTTCCGGCCTCAGTAAAAACAATTAATAAACTTCATTATAATAAAATACCGCCGTGGGAAAGACTAAAATTGCATGAGTCTTTTAATAAGGGTAGTTTTATAAATTTCATTTTTTAATACGAGATTCAATAATAGTATACAAGGTGTCTGTAAAAGAATGTCCGAGTTTCAAATTGTGACCTGACATTTTTTAAACATATCTTATTTTTATTCTATGCCAAAACGTTTTATTCGAATAAATAGTTCTGTCAAATCCAATTTCGTTTAAATCAAAATCTAATTTCGCTTAAATAATAGTTAATCGAATTTCCTAAAGATTGACATAAATATTTGCTTAAGGTTTTATAAAGAAATAATATTGAAAGGTTTTGGAAAGAGAAAAATAAATTTTAATGGTTGTCCATTTTACCAACAAAAATATTTTTATACGGATTTTTTTAATCCTAAAAACTATATACAGGATGTCCGTAAAAGAATGTCCGAGTTTCAAATTGTGACCTGACATCACGCCTTCTGATGTCTTCCTTTGGGGCTTCGTAAAATATCAGGTCTACGTTCCACCCTACCCCACGATTTACCAACCTTGAAAGGTAGAATTGCACAGGCTGTTGCTTCCATTACTCCGGATTTGCTGCAGACAGTATAGGAATAATTGCATTTTCGTTTGGATGTGTGCCGTATCACTGAAGGCGCACACATTGAGCACTTATAGGGAAAACTAGGTTAGTTTTCCTTCAATGTCATGTATGATTTGTTATATTTAGTATAAAATGAACTCCTGTAATATACCATTAAAACTCGGACATTCTTTTACGGACACACCAAAGAGTTCTATAGTAGGGTAGAGACAGAACCTGGCAACAGCACAATGGACCAACACGGAGACAATATAGCATGAGGGGCCCGATGGCCGAGTTGTTTGGATCGCAGGCCATAACGCTAGCAGTCCGCGCGCTGTAACAGGTGCGGGTTCGATTCCCGCCTTTGCCCTGGGTGTACTTCCTTTCTCAGTATCAAAATTATAAATTAACTAGTACTTTTGTCACTCTATTCGGGCTCCGTAGTGAGCCATGGCTGCCGATGGCAGCTCAGTACGAGTCTTTCCTCTACCCTACTATAGAACTCTTTGGGCCACCCTGTTTATTACAAATTTATTCAGTGCCTTAATACAAGGATAAACTTAGTTTTCCTCGTAAAAAATACAAAATAAACATGGGTCATTAACATGCATCCCTTCCCTCAAACACATGAGGACTTCTTTCAATCCTTAAACATAATAAATTATATTATCTCCATAAAAATGTCCCCAAAAGCACCCCCCCCCCCAAACAAAAAAAAAACACGATATCCATATTAATATTCTCCGCCATCAAATCAACTCCATCTCTCCGACTGTTGCCACAAAGTAATTTACTCACCACCATAAATAAATCATAAACGGAACGAAGAATCAATGTGGCCAGTGCTACAGTGTCAATTAAGCCAGGCATGGATATTTTTATGCAATCCAATCAAGGCCTCACAATGGGGTATTTCGGTCCCCCTTCCCCATTTTCGAATAAGACTGCTTATTTGAACAGTGACGCAATGTCATATTTGGAAGTACAGTCCCTGGACAAATTATTAGACGCACTGCAAGATTTCATGTAAAATATTAATTACCGGGTGATATTGTACCGTTTTATTATTTTAAATTCATTTGTTTTTTTATTTTTATATATTATCCAATCAATTACCGGTTTATTTGACATAAATAAAACAGCATTAATTTAGAAAAGTATAAGTTTATTAAGTTTTGAAGAAAAGTGAAATTAATGTTAGTAAAAGTCAATATTTGGTTGAGCCACCTTTAGCCGCTATCAAATCTTTAATTCTTCGCGGCATGCTATCAATGCAAGACTGTACTGTCTCCTGCATTTGAGGATGATGATTCCACACATAAATAATCTTATAATAAATAATTAATATAAATTAATCTCAATCATAATTATCTTAAAATAAATACAAATATGTAGTCTACAACAATTCTTTTAAATAAAAATCAATAATATTGTAGTTTAAATATACCATTATTGCATAAAAACTCTTCAGAAACATAAAATTACCAAAAAATACAGTGCGTCTAATAATTTGTAAAGGGACTGTATATATCAAGCGTAAAAAAACTATCAACAATTACCTTAGCCACCACCCCTTTCCCATTCCTCTATCTTTTTTTCCCTCTAATTGTCAGTCCCTGGACAAATTATTAGACGCACTGCAAGATTTCATGTAAAATATTAATTACCGGGTGATATTGTACCGTTTTATTATTTTAAATTCATTTGTTTTTTTATTTTTATATATTATCCAATCAATTACCGGTTTATTTGACATAAATAAAACAGCATTCATTTAGAAAAGTATAAGTTTATCAAGTTTTGAAGAAAAGTGAAATGAATGTTAGTAAAAGTCAATATTTGGTTGAGCCACCTTTAGCCGCTATCAAAGCTTAATTCTGCGCGGCATGCTATTAATGCAAGACTGTGCTGTTTCCTGCATTTGCGGATGATGATTCCACACATAAATAATCTCATAATAGTGGTGTTTCTCGGTTGCAGTTGGTACTAAAAATGATACCAAATGATGATTAAAACAAGAAGTTCTTAAAGAACTAAAATATCCTACTTTCCTGTTTCTTAAATACTTACTGAAATTCTAATCGGGAAACAAATAGGTTCCTAACAGTAAATATCATCAACGATCGTTTCTACACTAGATTTATACACATTAGAAAAAAAATCGCTAAACACAGCATCCAGCTATAATTTAAAAAACTAAAAGCCAAAATCAACTATTTTCCTTAATATTCTTTCACAAATTAACTTAATATTATTTATCGTCTGCTTGATTTATTTGTAGTTCGAAGAATAATTAAATATTTATTAATAACAAAAGTAATGAAACTACTGGGTACGGACACACAGACAGACGGACATACAGACAGACGGTCATCGACCGCATGTCAATACCTACTATTTCATTTTTTTTTAATTCTTTCGAATTAAAAAAAAAGAAAAGTAGGCTAAAAAGGTTGATTTAATGATTTGAAATGTTGCCACAACGTTGCTTTAGATTGAATGACGTCATTGAATAATTACATTTAAATACTTGAAAATTTGTTTAATTTCATACAAATTCCCCAAATTCAAGATAAGTTGATTTAATAAGTTTAAAAAGTCGGATATCATAATTTAATTTGGTTAAACGTATTCCAACAAATAAAACGATAATTTTAAAGCATTTAAAAAGTTGCTAACTAGATTTAGTTTTCTTAAAAACAATACTGAATTAAAATAAACAGTATGTTAAGGGAACAGGGTAGTCGAAAATCGTCAAAATTTCGAATTTTCAGTTTCTACTGTCCTTCATGGAGGACATTCAGACCTTTCAAATGACATCAACTTTTTCTTAAAATTCCAACTAGAACATAGTAAATATCATATTTAAAAATTACTATTTTAGTTTCGGTTTCGTTTTACCAATTTATATCGCTTGTTTCGAATTTCTTTTTAATTACTTTCAATTATATTTACTTATTTTTGTACTTTCTGTAATTAGGAGTCAAATATCATAACAAACTACTAATATTCTTTATTTATATTCAATACCAAGTTTCAACCTTTTGAACAAAAACTAAATCATAAAAAGTTTTTAAGAAAATCATAATATTTCCTTAGTTGCGCACCATAAACAAACTCCCTTTATTATTACCGATTTAAATGCATGTGTAGATTGTTGCTCATAAAAAAAAACCTGGCAATTCTAGACTGATTTTTTTTATTCATTCAAATCTATATATATTTAAGCAATATGTATACCAAATATTACTTTAAATAAGTAAATATGAAATTCTTGGCATATTTTTTCACATGGTTTTAGGTTCCACCGTTTTCCCCTGTCGCAGACTACCCAGTGCACTTAAGTGTTTTTAAATTCAATATGTGCAATCAATTACGTGAAATTAACTTAATTTTTTTTAATTCGAAAAGTAATTTTTATCGTAAACGTTTTTTACACATTGTTTGCGTAATGGACATGTTTCTCGTCGTGAGTGGCAACGGTTTCCGCGGGATTGTATTCATTTTTTTGGTCCTTCTATAAGTGTCAAAATATCGATTTTTCAGTTTTACTTCTTATTATTTACAATATCTTTTTGAACATTTACTAAAAGTTTTATAATGATATCTTCTGCAGAAAAAAGTTATTAAATATTTTCTGGAGTCATTCCTATAAGTTTGAAGCGTATTTCGTCTGCTTTCAACCTTTTTTCTCTGTTTCGCGTTTTTCAGATCTTCTTGTATTTAATAAATACCTAAGGCCTTTTTGCTAATTACGTTAGAATTTTGAAATTTTTAACCTGTGTTCTTATATATATGGTGCACAAAATTGTGCATGGATTAAGGTCTACTATGCATAGTAGTTCTTTTTATGTTGAATTCATTTACTTTTTTTTTGTGATTTTTAGTATAAATGCATGTTACTTTTTAATTGTAGCTCACATTTTAAAATCCATGCACAGTGCTCTAAAAATAGTACTAAAAACAAACTATAAAAGGTAGGTGGAGCTATTCTCAAAATTGAAAGAGGAGTAGCGTTTTAAAAAAGTTCAAAATTTCGACTTTTTTTTTAAATACATGAAAAACTACTTGTAAATATTTGTTTTTATTGCTAGAAAATTTTATTTAGCGTGAACATTATATAAAACCACTATAATTTATAAGTTTATGTTATTATTTCTAGAAATAATGTTTTGGGTACCGTATCCTCTTAAACAAAAGTTATGTACAAGCTTTTCTCACAGTGGAACTAAAGATTTTTTTATGTTCGTGGACAGTTACGTCATCTGAAACAATCCCATTCCTATACTAAATTTAATTTGACTGAATTTATACAACTAAACAAAACATATGAAAATAAATTAACGAATTAAAATAAGCAGTATGAATTTATAAAAATAAGGAGTTTTTTTTTATTTAACAAGCGTTAATACAAAACCCTAATTTTCAAGTAAATTGGAACCATACACCACTATTCAAAGAACCCCACCAATTAACGCCGTTTGGCATTTGGGCGGGAATTCATTAATCTCGTTTATTGGAATTGAAATTCCGGTTTTAATTTAGGATGTCCCTTGGATCGAGGTTAGATATTGATTCTGGCGTATGAGGAATTGCTCGGAACTAAATGGCCAGGAATTAAATGGCCGGGAATGAAATGGTGGGATTTTCGTGGATCATGGATTGCTGTGACCCCTCTTAAAATGGTTGAGGGAACATATTGAAGTGATGTCGAAATTCTGTAGTTAAGGGGACGCATTACACAAAATTTAGGGCTGCCCAGAAAATAATTAAACATGCTCGAATGATGTGAGCTAAGGATATTACAAAAAAAAAAGAATTATTTTATAATGGTGGAGCTTTATTAAAAATGATATAGTGGTTGGTAAAATGGTTTTTAAATTTATGTTGATTTTTTTAAATATTTAATTTTTTCAGTTGTGAATGGTTAAAACCCTAAGGCTTTTAGGTAAATAAATGCAGAGCTCCGAAATTTTTTCCTAGTGTTGAAACATATGCGTTTAACAAATTGGTGGTTGGTTGTAACATATATATTCAGGTTGTGTGCACAAAAGTGGTATGGGATAAGGTCTAGTGTGAATAGATTTAAAAAAAAATGATGAAGGTGAAAATTGACAAAAATCTATTTTGGCCATTTTATACATAAAGCTACATAACTTTTTTTTGTTTAACTGATACTCAAAATCCATGCCAATTTTATTAATAGATGTTGTGGGAAAATTTTGAAAAAAAATCCATCCCGAAATTCTTTAAATTGTAGGAGTAGTAGCATTTTTAGAACGTTAAAATGTTTAATTTTTTTAAATAAAAAACTTGTGTCAATATTAATTATTTATCTGAATATGTTTATTGAATGCTAGTTTTTTGTAAAAAAAATAGTTTAATTTGGATGCTAGCATTAAAAATACTAGATTAAATTTTTTGGGTACCGCGTCCCCTTAAACTTTTAAATTCCAAAATTAAACTAACTAGTTTCTTAAAAAATTTCATTAGTATGTCATCCAATGCCAAATTTAATTGTATTTGGAAGAACACAAATTTAGTAGTGCTCATATTTAAATAGAAGCAAGGGTTAGAAGCAAGTGGTAAAGAGCTTTACTTGCATGCCAATATCCAGGTTCGAGTCAGGCTTGACAAATACTGCCGACCTATTAACTATCTGTGCAACCAATAAGGCCGAAAATTAACTGAAACGCAACGCAATTTAATTTTTTAAAACAACTTACGCTTTAGTACTTATCATTTTTTCGTATACGTTTATTGAATGTTAGTCCGTTGTAAAAATAGTTTAATTTGAATGCTAGCGATAAAAATACTAGATTTAATTTTTTGGGTACCTCGTCCCCTACTCATTATTCTGAATAATAATAGGGGCTAACTATATTTAATTGTAGTGCAAGTCGCAATTCAAAAAAGCTTTTTTAAATTTGAAAAATAAATAATTTAAATAAAGCTTGTTACATTATTTAGTTGCAATAAGTGTAGATCAGCTATTCCGCTAATTTTTTCACTTAATGTCAAAAGTCGTAGTGATAATCACATTTTACACGCGTATTTAACACTACAGAAAGTAAATTTTATTTGGAATTAACCTGGAGCTGAAGAGTCCAGTAGGTAAAGGCGAAAAAGTCCTGTTTTTCTTAAAATTCCTGTTTTAATTTAGGATAAATTTTATAATTGCGAGCAACAACTTTATTTTTAGCTTTTCGCTAAAGAGTACTTTTTCTTTTGAAAAAACCAAAATATTTACCAAAAATATTATTTTTTCCACATAAAGCAAATGAAATTTTTTCAAAAAATTTATTCCGGTGCCACTTTTTTTGAATCCCTCGATTTCTTTGGCAGTCCCATCAAAATGATTGGCAGAAGTAAGATCTCCAAAAAGACATCATTCGGGAAAATAAGACATATTTTTACGTCCGTTTTCCTAAGAACCCCTTTCTCAAAATGTTTCTTCCGAAGTATGTCGAATATAGACCACGAAAATGCTGGTGTGTTATCCTTTTCAAAATTGCACGTTCTATACGCGAAGAAAATATCTCGAAAAATGTTAAATTATGGTCGTGTTTTGCGAATTTTTGAAACTGATCGCATGCATGCTGTTTTAGCTGGAAAAGCATGTATTTTGAAGTTTAAGATTCTGTAAAAAGTTGTGGAAATAGTTATAAGCATGTTTCACGAAATGAGTGGCAACAGTTCCAGTAGTATTATTTTCATTTTCTTTCATTATAGTATTGTATTTGATTTAGTGATATTTTAATATAATTACAATTTATCATGAAACATTTTTAAATTGCTCAACAATTTTCGACAAGTGTATGTTTTCATCATAGATATCATAATTAAAGTATTAGATTGGCTTATCACGTGACCTCCAATGCTAACGACGGGACGCGCATGGAGGCTTTTTAAGGCGGCATAATGGCCAGTGTTATTGCCACTTTAAGGAGAAAAGTACTGCTCGGACACGGATACGGTGTCGTCACAGCTACATCAAACGTTGAAAGAAATAATAAAACAAATAGAAACAAAGAATAAGAAAATAATAAAACAAATATAAATAAACAATAAGAAAATAATAAAAAAAATAGAAATAAACAATAAAAAATAATAAAACAAATAGAAACAAACAATAAGAAAATAATAAAGCAATTAGAAACAAACAATAAGAAAATAATAAAGCAAATATAAACAAAGAATAAGGAAATAATAAAACAAATAGAAACAAACATTAAGAAGATAATAAGACAAATAGAAACAAACACTAAGAAAATAATAAAACAAATAGAAACAAACAATAAGAAAATAATAAAACAAATAGAAACAAACACTAAGAAAATAATAAAACAAATAGAAACAAACAATAAGAAAATAATAAAACAAATAGAAACAAACAATAAGAAGATAATAAGACAAATAGAAACAAACACTAAGAAAATAATAAAACAAATAGAAACAAACAATAAGAAAATAATAAAACAAATAGAAGAATTTGAAACTTATTTTACTGGTGGATGTAGTACAAATATGTATCTACTCTTTCATGAGGATCTGTTTTGTATTTACATTTCATAAAAAAATATGCTTTAACAAAATCTTTTTATTGATCAAAATAAAAATATCTAAACTATTTATAAGTAAAACGTTGTAGTTTTGATGTATAAGGTATTAAATTTTTAAATTATAGTTTTATTAATTTTGCAATTTTAAATGAATAGCAATGAAAATTATTATTAATTGTAAATGAATAGTAATGATCATTATTATTAATTGTAAATGAATAGTAATGAACAGTATTAGTAATTGTAAATGAATAGTAATGAACATTATTAGTAATTGTAAATGAATAGTAATGAACATTATTAGTAATTGTAAATGAATAGTAATGAAATTAGTAGGACTTGTAAATTAATAGTAATGAAATTAGTAGGGCTTGTAAATGAAAGTACTTTTAAACGTATTAGTTTACACTAAGAACCACAGACAAACAGTACCCTCTATGTCAAACTCCAGCAAGAGTTCTATACTTTTTCGTATAAGGGCCTTGCTAGTAATCCGAGACGACAGGATCATCTTGCAAAATTCTTTCACGCTGGTTTTGACGCAAGAAATATTGCTTTGTTAGTATGACATAATTCTAACGGTCACCCCAGTGATATTTGTGCAAATTTTTCAATGCGATTCGATTACAATCAAACAGTTCAGCTATAATAGACTTGGCAAATTTAAATGGTGGCTGGATTTGATTTGGTGTATTAGCCTCGTCACTTGACCAGAATTCTAAATTATTAGACGTTAAAGATGCTGACGGAAACTGGAAAAAGACATCTGGAAATATTCAACCTTCGTAAAATTCACCATCATCATGTAGGTTTGGTCAGACAGGAGCAGTTGTAATATCTCGTTTGAGATATTATAGCACACACACATACACTCTTAAAACAAACGAGCGGATTTAACTCAGTCTGAGTTAATTTCCACTCCTTTCCGTGCCGAAAATGCACTTCTCCTATAGGAGTGAATTTCACTCTTTTTCGGAGTGGGTAAAAGAAATAAAAGAAAACAATCTGCGTCCTACACTCTTAAAACGAGCGGTTTTAACTCAGTCTGAGTTAATTTCCACTCCTTTCCGGTGCCGAAAATGCACTTCTCCTATAGGAGTGAATTACACTCTTTTGTTTTAAGAGTGTACAAAAGGTCCTTGACATACTTCTATATAATAAGGTCTCAGATTTGGTCCTTCTCATTACCAAAATAACTGTTGATCAGTTAAAGGTCTGTGCAATCAAACAGTTCGATGAATAATAACCCCTGTAAAGGGAGTGTATTTTATATGTTCTCCAAAGTCCCAATGCAGCGTGCGATTTCGCACTAAAAAGTTACGTTGGGTGCTTACTCAGTTGTCGGCTAGTCACTTGACTGTTGTCCTGAAATTCAATTTCCGTCATGGATAGCCCTTGATAATTCAACTGAACTCTAACAGTGGATTGTAGTTCCTAGTTGTGTCTGAAGATTTAATATTGCAACGTATTTTGTGGCTTTTCTTTCTGAGCTATAAGCAAATAGAAACAAACAATAAGATAATAATAAAACAGATAGAAACAAACGGTAAGAAAATAATAAAACAAATAGAAACCAACAATAAATAAGAAAATAATAAAACAAATAGAAACAAATGGTAAGAAAATAATAAAACAAATAGAAGAATTTGAAACTTATTTTACTATTGGATGTGATACAAATATGTATCTACTCTTTCATGAAGATCTGTTTTGTATTTACATTTCATAAAAAAATATGCTTTAACAAAAACTTTTTATTGATCAAAATAGAAATATCTAAACTATTTATAAGTATAACGTTGTAGTTTTGATGCAAAAGGTTCGATACAAACAGACGATAGCGATGCAAACAGACAATAGAGATCTCAAACCAACCAGAAGATATTACTTGCAACTCTTTCAAAACAAATATTTAAAATGACAAAATATCCTGTCTGAAACTGGTGTTCCATACAGATCGAGTTCTGAACATATATATTCAAATGTAGTTTATTGCATGGTGTGAAAAGAATTCTACATATCCTTTGTAAAATATGTATTTCAGATCTGAATAGACTCAGGTTCGAACGAGGTGTTGGATAGGCTGAAAGATGCAGGATATAATACAAGTTCTATGATATATGTTCTGTCCATATTAAATATAATACATTGATGTTTATAGATAGTTAAATTCTTCGAATTTAACTATTGTAATGTATTTTGGCGTATTTTAAGTGATATTTTTTAAAAAATTCAAAAAATTTGAATATTCTCTTCGCTCCAGAGGTAAACATACGTGAACCATTGTAGAATTCCCTTGACAACTACATTTTTCAATTTTTCGTAATACTTCTTTTCTAATATTTGAAGTTCATAAATAGTTCATTTCAGTATTTTTAGCCTACTTTTCTTTTTTTAATTCGAAAGAATTAAAAAAATGAAAAAGTAGGTATTGACATGCGGTCGATGTCCGTCTGTCCGTCTGTCTGTCTGTCTGTCCGTCTGTCCGTCCGTACCCCCCTTCCAAAATCGGTTCTAATCATCGGATCTTAAAAATTCTTTTTTTGTTAGAAAGCTATGACCTCAGATACCCAACTTTCATACTTTTTGTCCGTCTGTCTGTACGTCCGGACGGACATAAATCTACTATCTGTCGGCGAATTTCCCATTGAATTAGCATTGAAATTCAATTTTGAGTCATTTAAATCACTGTAGGTATTGAAATGTGGTTGATGTCCAACTGTCTGTCTGTCCATCTGTCTGTCTGTTCGTATGTCTGTCTGTTCGTATGTCTGTCCGTCTGTCTGTCCGTTTGTCTGTCTGTCTGTACCCCCCTTCCAAAATCGGTTCTATCCATCGGATCTTAAAAATTCTTTTTTTGTTAGAAAGCTATGACCTCAGATACCCAACTTTCATACTTTTTGTCCGTCTGTCTGTACGTCCGGACGGACATAAATCTACTATCTGTCGGCGAATTTCCCATTGAATTAGCATTGAAATTCAATTTTGAGTCATGTAAATCACTGTTGCCAAATCAACAATGGCATGAGAAACTTTATTTAAACATATTTGAAGCAAAATAATATTTTCATGAATTAGTTTGGAATGACGTCATAAAATGTAGAACAATTTGATTCTTTGATTATTCATTAATTATCTACCAAGAAAGCGGCAAGGCATACTTTTGCATGCAATTATGCTTAGTTTTAATTTACATTTCTTGTTTTTTAATGCAGTTCGGAGTAGTTTCATTACTTTTGTTATTAATAAATATTTATTCTTCGAACTACAAATAAATCACGAGCAGATGATAAATAATATTTAAATTAATTTGCGAACGAATATTAAGGAAAATAGTTGATTTTGGCTTTTAGAAGTTTAAATTATAGCTGGGTGCTGTGTTTCGATTTTTTTTTCTAATGTGTATAAATCTAGTGTAGAAACGGCTGTTGATGATATTTACTTTAGGAACCTAGTTTTTTTCCCGATTAGAACTTCAGTAAGTATTTAAGTAACAGGAAAGTAGGCTATTTTAGTTCTTTATGAACTTCTTGTTTTTGTATTGTAGTGTATTTTGTGGTATTTTAAATGATATTTAAAAAGTATTTTTACAAAATTTGAATATTCTCTTCGCTTTAGACGTAAATATCCGGACTTTTGTAGTATTCACTTCAAAGCAACATTTTGCAATTTTTACAATATTTAATTTTCTATTATAAAGTAACTAGCTTTCTAAACCCGGCGTCGCACGGGTTAACCTTTAATATCGGTGATTTGTTTTTGACACAGCTATAATAAAATGATCGGTCTGTTCATTGGCGACTTTTGGCAATATTTAAAATTTAGCAACCCAAATGTGGTAATCATTCTACAATCAATAAATGAAATAAAATGATAATGATAAAAAAGTCAAATAATAATCCAGCAAATTAAATCCTCTTGATTTTTTGTTATACTTAATTTTTGCTCGCGCTAAAGTTTCTTTCAAATTGAAAATTAAAAGTATAAATCAAATTCGTGTTAATTTTTTAATAGCTCTTCTTACTGGATTTTTATGTTTATCTACGGATGACGTGAAGCCCCTGTTTCAGCCCTTCCCATGTGTTTTCAAGCCCCAGTTTCGGTCTCTCACTCTCAGGTGGATGACGTATTTTTGTAGATAATCATATTAATTAAAAAAATCGTAATCAAATATGAAAAAACTAAGCCTCAGGTGCACACGTAGGTATTACAGGGAATCTATATTAAAAATTTTGAATTTTTTCGAGCAGTATAAGTAGGTCTTTCCACATACAAATAGACAGACTCTTTCTTTTATTATTATAGATATGTACAAACTTTTCAAAAATACTGATAGCAAAGCAGCTCATTTATTAATTGTATAACGAAATGACGTTCTATGAGCGTCAAGCAGTTTTCTGGGGTCTTACAAAACAATATTTTTTCATCTTTAAATTTATATATCATTTTGGATTGCAACGAAGTTAGAATGAACTATTAATCACCAAACACTGAAGGAGCTTTTTTGTTTATCCAAAGAACATAAACAAAATTGTATTTTTGCGGCCCAAAACTTTTACTAATTCCACTAAATTGATGAAACTTCCAACAAATGTTAAGCGCTTTTTTTTCTCAAAATTACTTCCGAAACATACTTCTAAATACATTACAAAGGATGTTCAGACAAAGAATATAAACGTATGTTTTGTCAGAAGGATATATATAGTTTTTAGGATTATAAAAAAAATCCGTATAAAAATATTTTTGCAGGTAAATTGGACAACCATTAAAATTTATTTTTCTCTTTCCCAAACCTTGTAATATTATTTCTTTATAAAACCTTAAGCAAATATTTCTGACAATCTTTAGGAAATTCGATTCACTATTATTTAAACGAAATTAGATTTTGATTTAAACGAAATTGGATTTGACAGAACTATTTATTCGAATAAAACATTTTGGCATAGAATAAGAAATAAGATATGTTTAAAAAAAACCTGAAGTAAATAAGGTTTTCTTAAATAATATGAGATGTAAATGTGAATATTTTCAATACATCACATTTCATTTCATTATTTCATGTCTTGTTTAATGAAGTATGCATAAAACTTGTCAAAGGATCATAAAAAAAGGAAATTAAATCTTCATAAAATAATATTTTCCTAAATCGCATGAAGAAAATATATTAAACACTGTCAAAATAAAACATTCTATAATCGTTTGGAATATTTCAAACCAATTATTCTTGTTCCGATCCTGAAGCATTTAAAATCTATTACAATAACATTCATAATACAATTTCTCTCGCTTATCTTAATATAACATGCCAAATAGAACGGCGATAAGAAATATATTTTGACTTAGTCTATTTTTATCCTAAGAAAAATATTTTGTACACTTAAATATTTTAAATGATTCAGAACAAAAATGGGTAAATTTAGAAAAATAATTTAAATCATTTTTTCGCCAATTCTCTACAAAAACCTTTAGCGTATTTTTTTTTCTGTAATTCAAACACAATTTATTGTCTCATAAATCGTTTAGAGATAGAAAAAAATATTCATTAAATTCTTTTTGGGAAACGTATCCCAAAACTGAGTAATACTTACACTCTTAAAACAAACGAGCGGTTTTAACTCAGTCTGAGTTAATTTCCACTCCTTTCCGGTGCCGAAAATGCACTTCACCTATAGGAGTGGACTTCACTCTTTGTGCGGAGTGTGTAAAATAAATAAAAGAAAACAATCTACGTCCTACACTCTTAAAACGAGCGGTTTTAACTCAGTCTGAGTTAATTTCCACTCCTTTCCGGTGCCGAAAATGCACTTCCCCTATAGGAGTGGATTTCACTCTTTTGTTTTGAGAGTGTAGTTTATCCTTTAAACTAAACAGATACCGCATTGAAATCGGAAAATATATATTAATACTTTGATTCGCTATTCTACTAGAAAATGTACTTGTATGTTTATAAAGAAACAAATGATTTGTGGAAGCCTTTTAGGATTAATCAAGCACATTTTATTGAACAGTTAATATTTTTTTTATCCAATGTAGTACAAGATTTAAAATATCATTTAAAACATCACACAAAATAGTGCTTAGCTCCAGTTAAGGCTTCGCTTTAAATTGGTTGTTTTAAGGTAACAGGGAACAAAACGGCC
This sequence comes from Oedothorax gibbosus, assembly GCA_019343175.1. NCBI lineage: Eukaryota > Metazoa > Arthropoda > Arachnida > Araneae > Linyphiidae > Oedothorax > Oedothorax gibbosus. Next base: position 5,167,812 of record CM033274.1, read on the forward strand.
ACTCAAAGTATAGAGTTTTCATTTAAACTTTAGTTACTGAATCGGGCCTTTACGAAAGAACTTCTAAGATGCACATTTGAATATGGGGCTGGAGTTTGCAAATGTGGTAGTTAATTTCAATATAACTTTGTTGCCAGCTTTAAATGTCGTTATTCCAAAACACTAATTTTCAACCTTAAGGTACACTTTTCTCTTTTTTCTATTTTACTATAAGGGTTGAAATTTTCTATGATGTTGTATACATGATTGATTAACACAGTGAACCAAAAATATTCCAAAATAACATTGAGTGAGTGAAGATAAGACGATTTTTCTGATTTAAGAAAAGGGCAAATTTTCTATTTGGGTTAATAACTTAAAATTGTGATTGTTTTATCGTCAAAATTGAGGTTCATTGCGTTGACTGGACTTTTTTTTTTATTTCTATAAAAAATTATTTTCAGATACACGCAATAGTTGTGCTGGAAAGTGTACCTAAAAGATAAAAATCGGTGTTTTAAAATAATGACATATGAAGCTGGAAACAAATTTATATTGAAATTAACTACCAAATTTGAAAACTCCAACCCCATATTCAAATGCATATTATATAAAAAATTTCGTAAATATTAATTTTAGTGTTTGAAAGTTAAAATGAAAATTTGATATTTTGAACCAACTATATATGTTTCCTGTCCCCTTAATAAAATTCATTCTACAAATTCAGTTAAAGAAAAAATGTTACCTAATGTCATTATAAAAATCAAATGCAATTAAGTATTAGCAGAAATGTATTAAAGTGAGATTTTAAACTTTTTAAAAAGGTTTTTTGGAGCTACCATTTGAAAAAGAAATATAGAAGGAACATTCGACTAATAAATTAAAACTTTTTTAACAAATTTTTCCAATACAGAAAAGTATAGTTTTCAATATAGTTATAGCTAAACATACTCGTATATTTTTTGAGACTACTGTTTAGCAATTATTATATAATTATAAAAGGTATTTTCAAAATAAAATATATTAAAATGTACTATGCTAAAATAACTATAATAAAATAATTATATGTATTTTATTGACATTTTAATTTAAGTAACACATTTTCTTTTCATTTCAGATTCAGAAGAGACTAAGCAAGAAAAGTAAGTAAAAACAATTTCTCACATAATTTTAATTTAGGTTCCGATCTCAAAGCAAAATGAAACAAGTAGGTTTGTAACACAATCTGTCACTTAACCCGCTTCCACACAATAGTTGTATTTAACAGGTAAAAAAGCGCCAAACACAGCATTGATATTCTATATTAAACCTTTACATGCAAAATTTGGCTAGTTTCATTTATTTTATTTCGAAAATTCAATAATTATTACTTATCGTTTGCAAGAATTAATTTATATTTCAAAGAATAAATATGTAATATTCCTCGCTTTTAAATAGAATTAAAATATTTCATATCAACGTTCAAAGAATCTCGGAGTGAAATATATTTGACGTCATTTCAAACTGATCGTGTCGCAAAAATAAATTTATTTTAATTTATTGTCTAAAAGAATTAAAGTTTCTCGAGCGTTTGTTGCGAATGGCAATGATGATTAAATTCTAATAAAAATGGCTTCTTATGCTTTTTAAATGAGCATTAAATTTTACAGATTTTTAAATAATTGAAATACTTCGAATTCTTTTCTGAAAATTTCAATGTATTCGAATTTCGATGCGCTGAATGTTTTTGACGTATCACACTTGTCCGTAGCATTTGTAGTTTCGGCTAGGAAAGTGGGTGACGGACAGACTGACAGACAGACGAACTGAACGATTATAATACCTTCCACTTTTTACGTTATAAACGTAGTGTGGAAGCTAAAACTGGGGCTTTTTCATTTCACGGGCGTAAGTGATAAAGTCACCAAAAATGTAAAACAACCGCAAAGAAGAATATTTCCAATCGTAATCTTCAACTGTGTATAATGTGATACTTTAATAATGCATAGTGCGGTTTGTAGACAAACAATTTTATTCCTTGCCAAAGACTCTGATTAGCGACATTTGCGCCCGCGACATGAAAAAATACCAAAATATTACTATTTTAAAATAACTTTTTATAATATCGTGCAAAAAAACCCTAACTTTTTCAAATCAATAATCGTGGCAAAAGTAATGCTTTTAACGAAATCGTGTTTTAAAGTTACTTTTACGCACTAGTGCGACAAAGTAAATAAAAGCATCTGATTGGTGTAAAATTATTTATTTGAGCGTGATATTTTATTCGGCGGTTCTGTGGATTGGTGTAAAATTCTTTATTTGAACGTGATTATTTGGCGTCTTATTTCCAATGCCAATCAAAGAAATACTTTTTGCACGTGATTTTAAATTAATCCTTAATATAATCACCTTCAAATCATTTGAGCGTAATAATAAAATAATAAGATAATCAATAAATGCCAATTTATTAAATACTTTTTTGCACGTTATTATAAAAAATAGTGTATGACAACACGTTGAATATAGCCTTTTTAAAACTGGTGAATTTATTCAACTCGTTTAAAAAAGCCCTACTTTTCACACTAGTTGCATAAATAACTAATAAGAACACCAAATTAATAATTTAACAGTCGAAAAAATCCAAATTCACATACTAAATAACAATAACTAAATACGGAGTAATTTATAAACCCGAGCACATTTTTCAGATAAAACTCGTGAAAAATTCAATGTTTCTGAAATATACTTACTTTATAAATAACTTGCCATTTTGTTAGAATACATCGCAGGGAAGTTACGTTACATCATAGAAATTCAATTTCTCCAACTACGTTTTTTTTTTTTTTCAAATTGAAAAAATTAAATTTTTCCTTTTTGTATGAAAGATAACTATACCTTTAGGCGATTTATTTCCTTCGCTATGCATTGCTAAGAATACACATATGAAGCTATAGGTTAACTTAGGAGCAAAACCTAAATGATAAGTCATATATTTAGTAAGCTTTGTGATTGGAGGTAGCAATTGATTGTTATAAAGTTACGGAAAGTAAGTTTTAGATAACTATTCTGAAAAAGCTTGGCCAATATCTTATAAAATTACTGAAAAAGAAAGTTTCAGTATTATGTGTAGAAAGAGGGTGCGTTTATTGTTATGCTTATTGTTTGGTATACAGTCCCTGGACAAATTATAAGACGCACTGCAAGATTTCATGTAAAATATTAATTACCAGGTGATAGTGTACCGTTTTATTATTTTAAATTGATTTATTTTTATTTTTATATTATTCAATCAATTACAGATTTATTTGACATAAATAAAACAGCATTCATTTAGAAAAGCATAAGTTTATTTAAGTTTTAAAGAAAAGTGAAATTAATCAGAAAAAAGTCAATATTTAGTTGAGCCGCCTTTAGCCGCTATCAAAGCTTTAATTCTGCGCGGCATGCTATCAATGCAAGACTGTGATGTCTCCTGCATTTGAGGAAGATGATTCCACACATAAATCATCTTATAAGAAATAATTAATATAAATTAATCTTAATCATAATTATCTTAAAATAAATACAAGTATGTAGTACAACAATTCTTTTAAATAAAACTCAATATTATTGTAGTTTAAATATACCATTATTGCATAAAAACTCTTAAGAAACATAATTTTTTTTTAAAAAATACAGTGCGTCTAATAATTTGTCCAGGGACTGTAAGTAAGATTTGGCCACAACTAAATGGAATGCATGGTTTATGCATTAATGTAAATTATATAAATTTTAGTTTTAGAAAGTTTAAATAAATTATGGTTATTATGTGATTTTTTTTAATTAAAAAAGAAAAAAAAGTATAAAAAATTAGCTTTAATTGCACACAACGTAATACGATTGCCACATTTTTCCGATATTGGTAGTTGACCATAAAATATTGCTAAAATATACTAAAAAAAGCTTTTTGTCAGAATATTTAAAAGTAAATATTACAATTTTTGAGACTTTTACTCTTTTGAGATTTTAATCAAACAGCTCCAACCAAGAAATTTCTGCTTTAGTGTTAAGTGAAAAGTTAATAATTATATAATAATAAAATATCATAATTGCATTATGTCATATGTTATTTTTTTTTAAGTACAGGGTGTCCATAAAAGAATATCCTAGTTTTAATGGTATATTACAGGAGTTTATTTTATACTAAATATAACAAATCGTACATGACATTGAAGGAAAACTAACCTAGTTTTTCTTATAAGTGCTCAATGTGTGCGTCTTTAGTGATACGGGAATCGCACAGGCTGTTGCTTCCTTTACTCCGGACTTGCTGTAGACAGTATGGGAAGAATTGCATTTACGTTTGGATGTGTGCCGTATCACTAAAGGCGCACACATTGAGCACTTATAGGAAAAACTAGGTTAGTTTTAATTCAATGTCATGTAATATTTGCTATATTTAGTATAAAATAAACTCCTGTAATATACCATTAAAACTCGGACATTCTTTTACGGACACCCTGTATATTTATGTTACTTATAATCCTTTATTTCTTCAGTCTATACCTAGCCCTACTAATTTCAGACCCTCATTCAATTTAGTTTGTTGACACACATTCACATTTCTCCGACAAATAAACCATCAGCAAGAAATCCGTTAACGTTTAATTCAATATATCGTAACGTCGAAACATTCATTCTATTCAAACAAATCCACACTAACTTCTCATTTCTTGTCCGATAAGAAAACTATCGCACTGTGCAATTTATTCTACTTCCATGAACGGTAAACTCTACTAAAGAACTAACTTGGGGTGTAAAGATTGGCATTTTTGAATAATGTATAATCCACACTAACTTCTCATCGCTTGTCCGATAAGAAAACTATCACACTGTGCAATTTATTCTACTTCCATGAACGGTAAACTCTACTAAAGAACTAACTTGGGGTGTAAATATTGGCATTTTTGAATAATGTATAATCCACACTAACTTCTCATCGCTTGTCCGATAAGAAAACTATCGCACTGTGCAATTTATTCTACTTCCATGAACGGTAAACTCTACTAAAGAACTAACTTGGGGTGTAAAGATTGGCATTTTTGAATAATGTATAATCCACACTAACTTCTCATGGCTTGTCCGATAAGAAAACTATCGCACTGTGCAATTTATTCTACTTCCATGAACGGTAAACTCTACTAAAGAACTAACTTGGGGTGTAAAATTGGCATTTTTGAATAATGTATAATCCACACTAACTTCTCATCGCTTGTCCGATAAGAAAACTATCGCACTGTGCAATTTATTACTTCCATGAACGGTAACTCTACTAAGAACTAACTTGGGTGTAAAGATTGCATTTGAAAGTATAATCCACACTAACTTCTCATCGCTTTCCGATAAGAAACTATCACACTGTGCAATTTATTCTACTTCCATGAACGGTAAACTCTACTAAAGAACTAACTTGGGGTGTAAATATTGGCATTTTTGAATAATGTATAATCCACACTAACTTCTCATCGCTTGTCCGATAAGAAAACTATCACACTGTGCAATTTATTCTACTTCCTTGAACGGTAAACTCTACTAAAGAACTAACTTGGGGTGTAAAGATTGGCATTTTTGAATAATGTATAATCCACACTAACTTCTCATCGCTTGTCCGATAAGAAAACTATCCCACTGTGCAATTTATTCTACTTCCATGAACGGTAAACTCTACTAAAGAACTAACTTGGGGTGTAAAGATTGGCATTTTCGAATAATGTATAATCCACACTAACTTCTCATCGCTTGTCCGATAAGAAAACTATCCCACTGTGCAATTTATTCTACTTCCATGAACGGTAAACTCTACTAAAGAACTAACTTGGGGTGTAAAGATTGGCATTTTCGAATAATGTATATCCAAGTTTCCATGCATTAAGATTCTTAAAGCCAATGTTAATATTATCATATGGATATTTATGAATGAAAATAAAATCAAACAATATTTTCCCTTTTTTTCGTTATTTACATACATCGCAATTTTAGATTCCACACTACGGTTATAACGTAAAAAGTGGAAGATATTATATGCGTTCAGTCCGTTTGTCAGTCACCCACTTTTATAGCCCAAACTACAAATGATACGGACAAGTGTGATGCGTCACAAAATTCAGCGCATCAAAATTAGAATACATTGAAAATTTCAGAAAAGAATTCGAATTCGAAGTACTTCAATTATTTAAAAAACTTCAAAATTTTATGCTTATTTAAAATATATTACATTAGACATTATTAGAATTAAATCACCATTGTTATCGCAACAATCGCTCGAGAAACTTTAATTCTTTTAGACAATACATTAAAATAAATTTATTTTTGCGACATCGATCAGTTTGAAATGACGTCAAATATATTTCACTACGAGATTCTTTGTACGTTGATGAGAAATGTTTTAATTCAATTTAAAAGCGAGGAATATGACATATTCATTCTTTGAAATTTAAATTAATTTTTGCAAACGATAAGTAATAATTATTGAATTTTCGAAGTAAAATAAATGAAACTAACCCAAATTTAGCATGTAAATTTTTAATATAGAACTAATGCTGTGTTTGGCACCTTTTTACCTGTTAAATACAACTGTTATGTGGAAGCGGGTTAAGTGACAGATTATGTTACAAACCTACTTGTTTATTTTTTATTTTATAATAAAGTGCTAGTGAGAGTCAACACGTTATAGAAAATAATGCAAAACAAAACTGTTAAAAATTGATACAAGAAGAAATTATAATTTCTAAATTATGCTTTTTTTTCGAGTTTTTGTGTTTTATATTTTTCAGGTGAGACTGTTGCGATGATAGTAATATATTTTATTTAAAAAGAATTATTCATATATTTTATTCAAAAGGAATCTCATATATTTTCATATATTTCATTTATTTTCATATATTTTATTCAAAAGGAATTAAGTATTGAAACGTTGCGTGGATATTTTTAAGAGTTTTTAAAATTATTAATAAAATAGCCATATATTTTTTTCCATAATACATTTTTCCATCGAGCTTATTTAATAATACAGATATCTGTGCCTGGTCTTTTTACTAGAAGAATAGTTTTAAAGATATTCTAGTTATAGTTTATATTTTATACTTTAATACAACTTCCACAGTTACTGAATTAAATTAGGAATCTGCTCATGCAGTAGATTCCCGGCCTTCGGGTTTCAAAAGCAATCCTCAACTAAACAAACTTCAAATAGTTAGCTGAAAAAATGATAGTTTATTAATAGTTAGCTGAAAAAATATTAAATAAAATAGCGGCCGTCAGTCAGCTAAGAAAGAGTTTATTAGAAGAGCAAGAGAAACACAACTCGCATCTATTTATAAGCTTGGTTACATCATCAAACTAAACAACCAATGAGATTAAACATGGAATGGCTGATGCAATATTGGGTGCGATTACACTATAAAGATGATGCAATATGGAAAGAGATATCACATCATACAGAGGCTGACGCAACTTGAATATAATATTTCAACAAAAAATTATAGTTTATTAAACAGTTTGTGGCTTTATTGATGAAGACGCTGATATATTTAAATTTTTCATACATTTTTGTGAGAATTCTATATTTTTATTTGCACTAAATTAATACGATATTTTGCCAAGGATAGTGTATGATGTAATAAATATCCATCTGAAGGATGTGCAGGTTGCCTGAAGTGTAAACTGGTTTTCACTGCATGAGATTAAAGTTTTAAAGTTTAAACTGAAAATTTAATTTCTTGAATTTTTGTTATAAAATTATATTGTGTAGTTCAGATGATTGTAAATGACTGCTTCATGCTTTATTTTAAAATTTAGTGATATAATATTTATATATATATATATATTTTTAATTCTATGTATGTTGCTTTACACTCTTAAAACAAACGAGCGGTTTTAGTTCAGTCTGAGTTAATTTCCACTCCTTTCCGATGCCGAAAATGCACTTCCCCTATAGGAGTGGATTTCACTCTTTTTGCGGAGTGGGTAAAAGAAATAAAAGAAAACAATCTGCGTCCTACACTCGTAAAACAGGCGGTTTTAACTCAGGCTGAGTTAATGTCCACTCCTTTCCGATGCCGAAAATGCACTTCCCCTATAGGAGTGGATTTCACTCTTTTGTTTTAAGAGTGTAAACTTTGACTGGCATGTGTCAAGTTTATACGTCTGTAACCCTCAGAGGGATATACTAAAAAATTATTACATAATTGAACAAAAGTTCGACCGGCAAAGTAGTTCACGGCATTTTATGTTAGTATTTTTTTTTAAAGAGCCTTTCTTAATGGCAAGTCAAATTCAACAATTCAGTAAATTACAAACGGACTTCTAACACTACTTTACAATAGTATGAATGTTTCTTATAACAATACATATCTATAGTTAAACTCATAGTTTCCTTGCACAGAAGCCACGACCATGGGCGGGGCTATAAAACGCGCGGAAGCAATCAGATGAAGATTAAATTTCAGCCGTTTTATTTTGTCTTCATCTGATTGCTCCGCGCGTTTTATAGCTCCGCCCGTGGGCGTGGCTTCTGTGCAAGGAAACTATGAGTTTAACTATAGGCAAATTCCATGCCAAAATATAATTTCTGCAGTGTAAGTACCATAAGTGTTAAAAAGTAATTATCCCCATTAACTTTAACATCAAATGAACCAAATTAAGCTGAATAATGTATCTGCACTTACTGAAACTAAATAATGTAACATTTTTATTTAATTTTTTTTTAATTTAAAAATATGTTTTAACTTATGACTTATACTGCAATAATCTTCAGTAAGTTGCTACTAACTTACAGTACCTGGACAAATATTAGACGCATTGCAAGATTTCATGTATCAATCAATGATAAAAAATACCTTTAGAAGGACATTTGTGTTCCTAAACTTAAGCTATTGAATAGAAAATACTATCTGCTATACTTAATACATATATCGGCATTTTTTTAATGATATGGAATTCTTTGGTATGTTTTCATAATTACTAAAATAAATACAGTGCGTGTAATAATTTGACCTGGGACTGTATATAGTAAGATTGGTATTTGGGACATCTGTCATCTCCCTCCTTTCATTATCTCCTGCCAGGTGCGAGCTGCCCATCCAGAATTACAAGGAAGAGTCCATTGATTCCACCATCGAGAGTCCGGATGTCATCCCCGCGGACAGCCAAGGTATGGGGAAAATCAATTCCACCCTTCTTTTTGTCATCGGCGCCATCTGGCGGGGGTGAATAGTTTCCACGCTCAATCGCGGTTGTTGTTGGCATAAATGGATTTGCTTGTGTTATGAGGAAATGTATTTGGAATGAAAAGATAATTTTGACAGGAGATTGGTGAGGACGCTTCTAAAGAATCGAATAATTTTTGGTATCTTTTAAGAAATCATATCATTCGATAATAATACTTACCAATGTCATAGAGCGAAACCTGGTGGATGAATAAATTTTTACACTAATCGCGGTTGTTGTTGGCATAAATGGATGGGCTTGTGTTATGAGGGAATGTATTTGGAATGAAAAGATAATTTTGACACTGAGCAAGAGATTGGTAAGGACGCAACTAAAGTATCGAATTATTTTTCGCATCCTTAAAAATATCCCATATTATTCAATAATGATATTTATAAAATAGCATTTCCCTAAATCAAAAAGAATTATTACATGATCGAATGAAGAAATATATGTAAGATCATTGTGATCAAGCGATGCCGGCGCCATCTGCTGAATGAATAATTTCCACACCAATCGTGGATGTTGTTGGCAGACATGGATAGGCTCGTATTGTGATAGATAAGATAATTTTGACACTGAGCAGGATATTGGTAAGGACGCAAATAAGGAATCAAATTATTTTTGGGACCCTTATAATAATCCTTAAAAATAGTTATACTTTTAAATAATTAGACTTAATTGCGATCGAGCAACGTCGCGCCATCTGGTGAATGAATAGTTTTTACACCAATATCATATGTGTTGATATAAATGGATAAATTCGTATTATCAGGAAATATATGTTGGTAACGGTTTTAACTTTGATGTATTGTAATGACAACCAAGGTAGGGGGAAATCAATTCCACCCTTCTTTTTGTCATCGGCGCCATCTGGCGGGAGTGAATAGCTTCCACACCAATCGCGGTTGTTGTTGGCATGAATGGATGGGGCTCGTATTATGAGGGAATGCATTGGAATGAAAGATAATTTTTACACTCTGGGAAGGAGATTGGTAAGGACGAAACTAAAGTATCAAATTATTTTTTTGTATCCTTAACGAAGCATCTATGTATAATTATTATTAAATATATTGTTGTTTTAAATAGTACTTGTCATTGTGATCCAGCAACGTTGGCACTGGGAAAGATATTCAAAGATATTCGTAAGGACGAAACTAAAGTATAGAATTATTTTGTGTATTCTTAAAAAATATTCATATCATTAAATAATATTTATTAAATAGTATTTCCCTAAATCGAAAAAAAATATTGCAAAATCGAATGAAGAAAATACATAAGATCATTGCGATGGAGCGATATCGGCGCCATCTGGTGAATGAATAGTTTCCTCGCCAATTACAATTTGTGTTGGCATAAAAGGATATGGATAGGCTCGTATTATCAGGGAATCTAGTGAAATGAAAAGATAATTTTGACACTGGGCAGGATATTGGTAAGGACGAAACTAAAGAACCCAATAATTTTTGGTATCTCTAAACAATGACCATATCATTCAACAATAATACTTATCATTGTCATCGAGTGACACCTGGTGGATGAATAGATTTTTACACCAATCGCATTTGTGTTAGCATAAATGGATCGGCTCGTATAATAAGGTAATGTATTGGAATGAAAAGGTAATTTTAGCAATTGGGAAGGAGATTGACAAGGCCGCAACTAAAGTATCGAAGTATTTTGTGTATTCTTAAAAAAAATTCATATTCAATATTAATATTATAAAATAGTATTACCCTAAATCGAAAAGAATTATTATATAATTTAATGAAGAAAATATATAAGATCGTTGGGATCGAGCGATGTCGACGCCATCTGGTGAATGAATTGTTATATTTTTTTTAAATAATTATACTTGTAATTGCGATCGAGCAACGTCGGCGCCATCTGGTGAATGAATAGTTTCAACACCAAACGCATTTGTGTTGATATAAATGTATAGGCTCGTAATATAAGGAAATATATGTTAGTAAGGGTAACTGTTGTATTGTAATGACAACTAAGGTAGGAGAAAATCAATTCCACCCTTTTTGTCATCGGCGCCATCTGGCGGGAGTGAATAGTTTCCACACCAATCGAGGTTGTTGTTGGCATGAATGGATGGGGCTCGTATTATGAGGGAAGGTATTGAAATGAAAAGACAATTGATAGGGATATTGGTAAGGCTACATTTAAAGTATCGAAATATTTTTAGTATCCTTAAAAAATTATATTATTCAAAAATACTTATCTTTGTGATCGAGTGACATCTGGTAATGAATAAATTTTTACACCAATCGCATTTGTTTTGATTATAAATGGATAGGCTCGTATTATAAGTTCTGGTGGATAATAAATTTCAACGCCAATCATATTTATGTTAGCATAAATGGATAGGCTCATACTATAAGAGTGTTTGTAAAGGTTTTAGAGCGATATTATCGAAATGAAAATAAAAAACAATTTTGACCCTGAACGGGAAATTGATAAGGCCACATATAAAGTATTGAATTATTTTTTGTATCCATAAAAGAATCTACCATTCAATAATAATTATTATTATGAGCTAGTGACGTCGCGTCGGCGCCACGTGTTGTATGAATGACCAATCTCATTTGTGTTGCTATTAAATTGATACTTTCGTAATTTTATGGCAATATATTGTAATGAAACATATTTTTGACACTGAGCAGGAGATTGGTTAGGTCACATCTAAAGTAACATTGTTGGTATCCTTACAAATTATATCATTCAATAATATCATTGTGATCGAGTGACAAGGGGCCATCTGGAGAATGAATAGTTTCCACACCAATATCATTTGTGTTGGTACAAATGGATAGGCCATTATAATTAGGAATTAGGGTTTTAGCGCGACTTATTAGATTAAAAATACAATTTTAATACTGAACAGCAGACAGATTATGATGTTATTGTAAGTGAAATTACTAGCTCATGTGTTGTCCAAATTACCACTCAGGTGTTAACTCACTGATCATTGTAAATACGTCATCGTCATTCATTGCACAATGCCATGTGGCAACACTTGTACATATCGTCTGGTTAGTTTGTAAATAAAGTGTAATATTCGACTCCTACTCTGGCGTGCTAATATAGTCTCAAGTTTTGGTAGAAATATAATAATAGATAAGGTCTAATATAAAGCCGAGCCGAATAGACCAGAGAGGCATGGGCTCTAATTCCAATTTTCAAGGGGGGGGGGTCAAAATCGGAACAGTATGTGCGCAAATTAACTGCATTTTAGTCAGAAAGTTGCGAAGGAGTCCCCGCAAAAAATGATGGTTCTCCTGGTATCGATTGGAGATTGAATCTAACTAGCAGCGGAAATAAGTTACATTTTAATTGACGAGGGGCGGCAATAAAGGTTGGCTTCCTTTGCACTGAAGTCTGTTTCGAACCCTGATTTGAAGTATCAAATTATATTTGGTATCTATAAAAAAATTAAATATATTAGATCTTTTAAACCGTGTGTTAGACATTCTGATTCAACAATTTAGTTTCCATGCAACGCTTTCTAGGAAATGACACTAGCTGGATCCATGAGATCAATTTAAGTGACGTCACTCAACGTTCTTCTCGAACCCTGATTTGAAGTATCAAATTATATTTGGTATCCTTAAAAAAATTAAATATATTAGATCTTTTAAACCGTGTGTTAGACATTCTGATTCAACAATTTAATTTCCATGCAACGCTTTCTAGGAAATGACACTAGCTGGATCCATGAGATCAATTTAATTGACGTCACTCACCGTTCTTCTCGAACCCTGATTTGAAGTATCAAATTATATTTGGTATCCTTAAAAAAATTAAATATATTAGATCTTTTAAACCGTGTGTTAGACATTCTGATTCAACAATTTAGTTTCCATGCAACGCTTTCTAGGAAATGACACTAGCTGGATCCATGAGATCAATTTAAGTGACGTCACTCACCGTTCTTCTCGAACCCTGATTTGAAGTATCAAATTATATTTGGTATCCTTAAAAAAATTAAATATATTAGATCTTTTAAACCGTGTGTTAGACATTCTGATTCAACAATTTAGTTTCCATGCAACGCTTTCTAGGAAATGACACTAGCTGGATCCATGAGATCAATTTAAGTGACGTCACTCACCGTTTCTTCTCGAACTCTGATTTGAAGTATCAAATTATATTTGGTATCCTTAAAAAAATTAAACATATTAGATCTTTTAAATCGTGTGTTAGACATTCTGATTCAACAATTTAATTTCCATGCAACGCTTTCTAGGAAATGACACTAGCTGGATCCATGAGATCAATTTAAGTGACGTCACTCACCGTTTTTCTCAAACCCTGTTTTGAAGTATCAAATTATATTTGGTATCCTTAAAAAAATTAAACATATTAGATCTTTTAAATCGTGTGTTAGACATTCTGATTCAACAATTTAATTTCCATGCAACGCTTTCTAGGAAATGACACTAGCTGGATCCATGAGATCAATTTAAGTGACGTCACTCACCGTTTTTCTCAAACCCTGTTTTGAAGTATCAAATTATATTTGGTATCCTTAAAAAAATTAAACATATTAGATCTTTTAAATCGTGTGTTAGACATTCTGATTCAACAATTTAATTTCCATGCAACGCTTTCTAGGAAATGACACTAGCTGGATCCATGAGATCAATTTAAGTGACGTCACTCACCGTTCTTCTCGAACCCTGATTTGAAGTATCAAATTATATTTGGCATTGTACTATTTTGTGTTTGAAGAACTGCTCTTAGGACGAGACATTTTTATTTAGGACAAACCACAAACGTACAAGTCAAAACGGTAGAATTCTGTAAGATCTAGCACAAACGATGTTAAACAGTCACAATCTTAGCAAGTTCTGGCAATCGGTCGAAAAGGCAACTACGAATTTTATACATTCTTCAATTCACTACAATTCAATTATTAAAGTCAGTCATTACGAAAAATATCGTTCTTTTTGAGAAAGTCACTTCACTACAGACTCCAGTCTGTAGTGAAGTGATCGGTCGGTCGGCAATCGGTCGAAAAGGCAACTACGAATTTTATACATTCTTCAATTCACTACAGTTCAATTATTAAAGTCAGTCATTACGAAAAATATCGTTCTTTTTGAGAAAGTCACTTCACTACAGGCATCCTTAAAAAATTAACCGATCATTCAATTATAAGATTTATCATTGTGATCGAGCGCCATCTGGTGGATGAATAGGGTCTACACCAATCTTATTTGTGTTTGTATTAAATGAATAGGGTTATATTGTAAGGGAATATGAAATAATGAGGATTCTCTTTGTATCAGAGGAAAATTGTATGACGTATTGAGAAGAATTATGTGGAATCTAACCGCAATTATTAAATTGTGCAGAAGCTTTGTTAAAACCATATTAAGAGTATATTTATTGTATTTTGTCCCTTTTTTTAAAAGAAGTATTGAGTTAATTAAAATAGTTTAACATTAAAAAAAATGATATGGTTATTTCAAGTATGGATTTTAAATTCGACATATCTTTAATTATCGCCATCCGATGATTCTATTGGACAAATAATTTCCACATCAATCGCACTTTTGTTGGTATTAAAGGGATTGGCTTTAATTAAAAGAGAATGTAGGTTGTAAATGTATTATAAGGAAATATGATGTATTTTGATGGTTGGAAATGCCTAAACAACTGCCGACCAAAAAACGGTCTGTGCTGCCGAAAAGTTCGACGAAAAACACTCGTGTAAAAAGGGAGTGCAAATTAAATATGCTCCCAAGTCCAGACGCCGCGTCTGGGGAGCCCAGTCGGTTAGGCCTCCGCCTAGCAATCGAAAGGCCCCAGGTTCAGTTCCGGGCATCGCCAAAATAACTGCCGACCTATAAACGGCCCGTGCAGTCAAAAATGTCCGACCAATAATACCCCGTGTAGATGGAGTGGACGTTAAATATCCTCCAAAGTCCCAACGCCGCGTACGATTTCGCCCTTAACTGTTGCGTTGGGTGCCTACTCAGGACTGTCACTTGACTGTGGTTCTAAAATACGATGCCCGTTGCCAATAGCCCTCGTGTAGATCCAGTGCGACGATAATTCAAACTAAACTAAACCAGATTCCGCGTACGACATTTCCCTTAAAATTTGCATTGGGTACCTACTCAGGTGCTGGCAGGTCACTTGATTGTGGTTCTAAATTATAAACTCCGAGGATAATAGCTCTTGTGTAGCTCTAGTGCGACGAAACTCAACTTCACTCGAAAGCATCGTGATTTTGGTGTGAGCGTAGCTTGGAGCTTAACCCTTGTGAGTAATGCTGGTTTCCTTTTCAGTTTGACACTGATTATAAATGTACAGGTCTCGATAAATTTCTAAGCGAAATCAAAAAAATATATCATTTATATTTCCATAATCTTTGTTATGTTAAATTATCTTGCACGTCAGCACGACCAATTTCTACATTTTCGTATTTGAAGATTTCGAAATCAAAACAATTCAAGGAAATTATCTGAAATTCCTTATTCAGATGCGTTTGGGGCTGTAGTTCATTAATTCAAACCCGGCTATCGATAGTTTTCTTTTATTTATTGGAACGAATTTTGCGTGTTCCGTAAGTTTCTTTAAAAAAAGAAGAAAAATGTTGATCAAACGATTTTCTTCGAACGTCTATTTGGAATACCCTTCCTCAATGACATTCTGCACTTTAAAAAATGAAGTTTAGAACGAGAAATACTTATAAAAAAAACAGAAAAAACCTAAAATATTCTTAAGAAGAGGGGGGAATAAAGTTTTCGAAAACGCAAACGATTTCAAGTCGGTTTATTCTTATGTTCTGTAAGGGATACTCGCGCGAATTAAAGTCCGTTTTATCGTCAGCTTGCTTTGCATATCGATGTTCGGATTTCGAATTCTAAATCGCCGAAGCAATTTTCTCTTTTCCTATACTTTTATGTTGTT
This sequence comes from Oedothorax gibbosus, assembly GCA_019343175.1. Lineage (NCBI taxonomy): Eukaryota > Metazoa > Arthropoda > Arachnida > Araneae > Linyphiidae > Oedothorax > Oedothorax gibbosus. The sequence continues at coordinate 5,183,946 of CM033274.1, forward strand.
ATGTTCGATTTATTATTTTTTTCCGGCTTTATTCGTTTTCCTATTTCTTTTGTGTACTTCTATCGCTGCCATTGTAACGGATAGGAAGTTTAGAAGTTCTAAAAAAAAATCGAATTGTGCACGTAATCTCCTTTAATAGTTTTCTGATAGTACGAAGAAGTTTTTGAATTCTTTTAAAGAAAAAATAAATGCATTTGTTTGTTATAAATACGTATTTAAAATGAAATATTTCATCACAAAACCCATTGTTTTTCGTTGTTGTTTAAGCGTTAAATAATTCATTTATTATGTATTTTTGCATTTCACACTAGAATTTGATAATAAAGAACAAGCTGTGATTTAGTTAACTATCCTAAGTATCACGATTCGTTCAAATTCTCATAAATATGTATTTAAAACGAAATATTTCATGATAAAACCCATTGTTTTTATATCTTTGTAAAAATATTACATAATTATTTTACTAGATATTTTTGCAGATCACAATTCTTGACGAGTAAATTTTAACATTTTCTCTAAAACCCATACAAATTTATAGGCACACTAGAAATAGGAAATAAACAAACTGTGCTTTAGTTAACTCACATTCATTTTGCTTATCAAAATTATTAAAATAATATTATTTTGATCAGCTCAATGTTTTAATGTTAGTTTTAAATTTTAATCGTAACCCTTTCTAATAAGAGTAAATGCTTTATTAACGTAGGCGGATACCTTAAAAGTTTATAAATAGGTACTTCTACATTGCATCCGTTTTACGTAGAAACATTCAATTAAGAATTGAAAAATCCGTTATGGTTATGTGAGTAGTAAACTATATTTTAGTTCTGGATTAATTAGAAGCTTAAATTCCGTAAACTAATTTCTAGAAGAAAAAAAGCAGATAATGATATTTTACAAATTTAAAGTTATTATTAAAAGTGTCATAAATATATTTCATATATCATATTTAACTTTCATAATGCTTATAAAATAAAAAATATCTATATAGAAATCTGAGAAGAACATAAAGTAAAATGGAGAAAGTTATACCGTAATGTTATGGAAATCGGTTGCCAGGATATCGGCTGATATCCTGGCAAAAGAAGCAAGAAAACTCAACAATGACGTTCTTCCCCAAACCACTCTTAATGACATCAACTCAGTGGCCAAAGCAAAATTTAACAGCAGAAGTGTTAAAATTAAACACCTAATCTGGGAATTAAACACCAATAGGGTAACTGCGACCACCCTAACTAGATTAAGGACAGGCCACTTCAAAGGGATGGAAATCCAAAAAGATGGAACTAGAAAATACTCCAGCTGCAGAAACTGCCCCGACTCGGAACTGGATCCAAAACATCTTTTCTCTTGTCCAGCCATCCTGGCAAAATTGTAGCAAATTACCAACTCGCCCTACGAAGACCTTTATGAGGACCACTGTCTGCAGATCGCTGAAGCGGTCTATGAGACCTTTGGTCCTATATAGTCTCTATCCATGGACAGGACATCATCATCATCATGGAAATCGGTTCGTACATTCAATGTAGGAAAACAGTTAAAACTTTAAGGAGCACTCTGCCTTGTTTAAAAATTGTTAGGCTTTATTGCATTATCTGCAATGCAGTATATATTGTGTGTTTCTAACTCTTCCGCTTCGAACCATATCTGGACATATTAAAGAGAAATGGATTTTAACCATCTAAAAAGATTAACTTACCTTCGGACTATTAAGTACCCAAATTACTCTTTAAATTAAATTCATTGATCAAATTTAATGGAAGTTTTAAATAGTGTGTTAGACTTTCTGATTCAACAATTTAATATTCCTGCAACGCTTTTTAGGAAATGACACTAGATGGATCCATGAGATCAATTTAAGTGACGTCACTTACCGTACTTGTCTGGTCGCTAGATTCCGTTACCGCCTTCCTAGGAAACCAAGGCTTAAGGGGATACGGTACCTAAATTATTATTTCTAGAAATAATAACATAAAATTGTAAATTAGAGTGGTTTTATATAATGTCTACTCTAAATAAACAATTTCTAGCAATAAAAACAAATATTTACAAGTAGTTTTTCATTTATTTAAAAAAAGTCAAAATTTTGAAATTTTTTAAAACGCTACCCCTCTTTCAATTTTGAAAATAACTCTACGAAACTTTTATAGTTTGTTTTTAGTACTATTTGTTCAAGAACTGTACATGGGTTTTAAAATGTGCGCTACAGTTAAAAAGTAACATGCATTTATACTAATAATCATAAAAAATTTTTAAATTATTGATTCAAAATTAAAAAAAAAAACATCTATACATAGTAGACCTTATTCCATACACAATTTTGTGCACCATTTATATAAGAACACAGGTTAAAAACTTCAAAATTCTAACTTAATTAGCAAAAATGCCTTAGGGATTTATTAAAGACAAGAATTGAAAAACGCGAAACAGAGAAAAAAGGTTGAAAGCAGACGAAATACGTATTCAAACTTATGGGAATGACTCCAGAAATTATTTAATAACGTTTTTTCTACAGAAGATATCATTATGAAACTTTCAGTAAACGTTCAGAAAGATATTGTGAATAATAAGAAGTAAAAACTGAAAAATCGATATTTTGACCAATTTTTGGGTACCGTATCCCCTTAAAAGTTTAAATATTAAAACATCAGTTACACCATTTCCAACCAACCCTTTGCAATATTTGTCGCACTCTGCGCCTCAATAACCGTTGCAAATCTCTGAAAAAGTACTTCCCTGTAAGATTCCCTTATTCATGAAATTTCCCTATTGTGTAGGGATTTTGCAAGTTCTTTTCCCATACAGAAATCCCCCTTTGTCGTGTTGTTGCCATCATGAAATAAATAAAAGTGTTCGAGACTCTTCAAGATTTTTTTTAGAGGTGCCGATCTACTTTTCTAAAGATTTTCTTTTTTTTTATTTTGTAGGAGGGACTTTTCACAGGGGTTGCTTTGTATAAGTAGTTGGAGTTTTTTGGAATGGTTTGAATATATAAACATTAAAAAAGTTCTTAAAACTTTTTTTGCGTCGAAATAAAGGGATTTTGATGTGTTGTAGCAAAAATAAAAATCTGTCATAGGCACAATAAGGATTAAACTTTTTTTTAAGTTCATGAAGCAGATTTCATCAAGTTTCTCTCAGCAGGAGGTAATTTTTCTGAATAAAATTTATATTAATTTTAATTCCAGAGTTTTTAAAATCCTACTTATTTTTAATATCCTATACCGTTAATATTAAACTAATCCATCGTGACAATGCGACATTCAAACTATCCAAACTTTTGTATGTATAAAATTATTTAAAATAACATTACAAATATTTTAAGCATTTAACCATTTAATATTTCCAAGACTTTGGTTCATAATGTATGACATAAAACTTGAATAACTAAAAAGAATGAATACCTGCAATCGTTTTAATATACAGGGTGTCCGTAAAAGAATGTCCGATTTTCAATGGTATATTTCAGAAGTTTATTTTATACTAAATATAACAAATCATATGCGACATAGAAGGAAAACTAACCTAGTTTTTCCTATAAGTGCTCAATGTGTGCGCCTTTAGTGATACGGCACACAACCAAACGAAAATGCAATTCTTCCCATACTGTCTGCAGCAAGTCCGGAGTAATGGAAGCCTGTGCAATTCTACCTTTCAAGGTTGGTAAATCGTGGGGTAGGGGTGGAACGTAGACCCGATCTTTTACGAAGCCCCAAAGGAAGAAATCACAAGGCGTGATGTCAGGTCACAATTTGAAATTCGGACATTCTTTTACGGTCACCCTGTCTTCTTCTCTTCTTCTTTTAATTTGGGTTTGTCCAATATGTGGCACCTCTGCTTTTGGGTAGCATTTTGTACCATACCCAAAAAGTTCCTTAGCTCCATTTGTTAGGGTCTCCTACTTTAGTGATAAAGTCAGCCAGGTCCCTGATAGAGCTAAGGTGTAACTCTTTATCATTAATGATACCTAAGGTTATCAATCGAGTATGGGCAAGGGCATCACATTCAAATATGATGTGATGTGCCCTCTTTGTTATGACATTTTCTACATGTAGGTTCTTGTTGAAGAAGTCCCATCGTATGAAGATGTTTTCTGAAATGATAGTGCCCTGTGATAAAGCCCACAATTATTTGTATCTTCAGTTTTGGGTATCTAAGAATTTTAGAGGCAATTTTTGCTGATGATCCTTTGATCATGCTTTTAGAGTGTTTTTGTCCTGGGGAGTTGATCCACTCTTTGTTCATTTCTTGTTTTTCCCACTTAAGGAGAACACCTCCGGCGGTCTTCAAATTGATGCCACAGTAGGGTTCTGCCCCTATTGGGTTGAAGGACGTACTTAAATATGGGAATATGAAGTTTTTAAATAATATATGTAAATTTAACATTGCGACCAAAAATATTTCTTTTTAATTTCAAGGTCTCAAATTAACAAAATCTGTTAGAATTCTAAATCCCTGTACTGCACCTAGTATGAGCTGGCGTACTAAGTTGATAAAGCAATGGTGGTGTTTTAAACTTTCATTCTATAAACCGTTATTGCGGTAAAATTCTATTTAAAAAATTTATAGCGTTGGTTCACGTTATATCTAATTTTGTATTCAATGTCTTTACATTTTTTACGATGTCCCTCCCAAGCAAAGTTTGCGCACTTCGCTACTCTTCTTTGCCACTTAAACTTCTGAGGGGTATAGATGTATGAACCCCGTCACTCGAATGCCAGGTTTTCCAGAAACGTAGGTAATTTTTAAATTTAATAAAAAATATTATATATCGCAATATATCGCAAAAATTTTTTTATCTTAATTTATTGTTTAAAAGAATTAAAGTTTCTCGAGCGATTGTTGTGAATGGCAATGGTGATTTAATTCTAATAAAAAGGGCTTCTTATGCTTTTTAAATGAGCATTAAATTGTACAGTTTTTTTTTTAATAATTGAAGTACTTCGAATTCGAATTCGTTTCTGAAATTTTCAATGTATTGTAATTTCGATGCGCTGAATGTTTTGACGTATCACACTTGTCCGTAGCTTTTGTAGTTTGGGCTATGAAAGTGGGTAACGGGCAGACAGACAGAAGGATCGAACGATTATAATACCTTCCACTTTTTACGTTATAAACGTAGTGTGGAAGTTAAAAGTATGCAGGGCTCATTTATAATCATCTGTTACAAAAAAATAATTTTAAAAAATAAGAAAATTAAAAAAATTATTATCACATGGTGAAAACACGTCTGCACTTTAACCGATTTTCATATATCTCAGAGGGTTTAAAAAGTAGTTCAAAATGTAAAAAAGCGTAGCCAAAAGTCTATCTGAAGTTCTAAAGCAATTATAACATCACTTAATAAAGTGTGTAATTATGAATGCTAGAATTAAATTCATTTTTTAGACATTGTCATATTTAAAAAATGTAAAACAGGCTTGTTCAATGTATTGTAATGTTTTATTATTTTTTATTTAGTCTTCAAATTTAAGGGAACGCGGTACCCAAAAAATTAAATCCTGTATTTTTATCGCTAGCATTCAATTTAAACTATTTTTACAAAGAACTAACATTCAATACACATATACGAAAAAATGATAAATATTAAAACGTAAGTTTTTTTAAACATTTAAAAAATTTAAAAATTTTAACGTTTTTCAAAATGCTACTCCTCCTACAATTTAAAGAATTTTGTAATGGAATTTTTTTCAAAATGTTCCCACAACATCTATTAATAAAAGTTGGTATGGATATTGAGCTATCAGTTAAACAAAAAAGTTATGTAGCTTTATGTATAAAAATGGCAAAAAAAATAAGATTTTTTGTTAATTTTCACCTTCATCATTTTTAAAAAAAATCTATTCATACTAGTCCTTATCCCATGCCAACTTTTGTTAAACGCATATATTTCAACACAGGAAAAAAAATTTGGAGCTCTACATTAATTTACCTAAAAGCCTTAGGGTTTTAACCATTCACAAGCTGAAAAAATTTAATTTTTTAAAAAATCAACAAAATTTCAAATACCATTTTACCAAACCACTATATCATTTTCAATAAACCTCTACCATTATAAAAGAATCCTTTTTTCTCAATATCCTTAGCTCACAGCATTCGAGCATGTTTAATTATTTTCTGGGCAACCCTAAATTTTGGGTAATGCGTCCCCTTAATAAACAAATGCTTTTTTTTATAACTTTTGGAACTTTTTATATTATCTCTTCCAGGCCCTCTTACTTTCCTTACTTTTGAAACTTTTACCAAAATTTAAATATTTAAACAGTTTAACTACAACATTTGAAATCAATGTAAATTTTAATCATCAAAAACAAATATTTTTGGAAAAATTCAAAGAATGTAAAGTAATAAACTTGAAATTTCATAACAAGAGTTCTGTATTAACTTTTCTGAAATAAAACTCAATTAATCTTAGTTTTTTTCATTGAACGTAATTTGCACAATTTTCAACAACAAATTAAAAAATACCGTTTCGAACTTGTTTACTTTTATAATTAAGTGAAAATTTTCAATTATAAAATAACTCTTCCATATTGTTTATAAAAAAACACTTTTGAGAAAATGAAAATTAATTTTCACTATATGCAAAAAAAACTTTATTTTATATAAAAGATTTTTATTTTCTTGTAAATTCCCTTAGATAAAAGAAAATTGACAAATAAAACAATTAATTTAGCATTCCACCTGAAATATAAATCTACATAATATTATTTTAAATTAACATTATTTTCATATTTAAAAAAATATAATATTACATAATTCATGTAGGTAAAATTCAATATGTTCTTGGTTTTGGTGCTTTAAAAGATTTTTTACACAAAGCCCGTACGTTTAAAGGATTTTGGAGACAATAATCAAAAAGAATAACTTAAGATAAATTTAAATTTTATCTAATCGAAAATAAGTATTTTCTTAATAAATTAAGGGAGTTTTGTATAAATTAAAGTATTATTATTTAAATTATTTTTAATGAGTTATAATAAATAAATTCAAATAAGCTTCTTTAAAAGTTACGATAAAATATTTAAAATTATTCTTTTTACTACATTTTCTTTTATAATGTGCAATATTTTTTTTTAATGTTTCGCTATTGTTTTATGTTAATCAATTAAACTATCGCATGAAATATAAATGTCCCTTTATATTTCGTAGACGTTGCAATTTAATGAATAAGAAAAAATATTAAGAACACTTAACATTTAATAGCAGTTGTCGATGCTTGTAATAGTTATTTAAGCAACTAGTGCCGAAAATAATACTTTATTAAGCGAGTGGCTTTTATTTCATGAGACCGTAGGTCGAGTGAAATAATGACAAGTGCTTAATAAAGTATTATTTGGCACGTGCTTGCTTACAACATTTTTCATAATAACGTGCAAAAAAGTATTTCTACCAATGAGTGATTTTCATGACATCATTTAGTTTCCATGGCAATATTTGTTTGGCGTGAAATTTGTGTTCTTACTTTTGTCTTATTTAATTTCCTTTTTTGTAGTAATAATTTTTGTAGTACTTGTAGTTTCCATGGAGATATTAGAAAATGCAAAAGTAATGAACCAATAGAAATAGGTGAGTTTTATGACATCATTTAGTTTCCATAGATATAGTCATGACATTTTGTTTTTCTACCAATCAGAAACTCTTATTTAGTTTACCGCACTAGTGCCGAAAGTAGTACTTTCGGCACTGTCTGTGACGTAAGCACGTAAAGTGTCATTTTTGCAACGATTTATGAATGAATATGATGTAAAAAAAAAGTGAACTTTTTTGCACGTTGTTATAAAAAATATATATTTTTTTACTTCTACCAGTCTACTGTTCATTATAAAAAAAATATTTTGAGTTATAACTAGTGGAACAGAAGAAATTTTAGCCCATACTATTCTTCCCAAATACCTTTTCAAGCAGATACTGCTGAAGTCTTAAGATATATTAATGACGTAGATATAGCGATTACTGCTTCTTAAATATGACTAAAGTCCTGACGCCTCATTTTGCAGAGTAGTGTACACGACAGTACCCTGCAACCGTGGTTTGGGTCAGTTATAAACAGTGATCGGGATCGTCCATTCCATCGCCATTCGCCATGAATAAAAGGAAAGCTGTCGCTTTAATATTAATTACTCATACAACTAAAAATCGAAACGCCCGTAAAATACGCAAGTGTTGGAGAAGAATAGGGTTCTGAAAGGAAATGAACTAGAATTTTTTAGAAATTGATTTCAGGAATTATCTATTGAGTACCCTCAGCAATTAAAAAAAAATACATGTATGTCGGCATCCGATTTGGAAACTTTTTACTGAAAATGAAGTCCAAACTTGCGGCAGTAGGAGAATCCCCGTCGAAACCCCTCCCCCCTTAAAAAAACAAAAGTAGAAGCTATTATCACACGCGTATTCCAGAGATCAAGAGCAAGCAAAAATAAAACAACCATGCACCTAGCTACACAGTTTGCAATAAGCTTGCAAGAGTTTCCAATCTGTTGGAACCGAGCAAGTTGAGTTGCACAAACCGGTTACACTTCTTCAATTTCTTCTCGCTGCAATATTGCTGAGAGTTCCTGCTAAGTGACTTGCTGGGATGTATACATCGTGCAAGACGGGTTGAAAACTTTAACTTGCAAACAACTTGCGCACTTTCTTGCTCGTGGACACTAACCTTAAAGCATATGACAACGCGAATTGTCATTTTTCGTGGGACGTAGTTTGAGTAGTCCACTCTAAATTATCACTTACCAAATGGCAAATTACATATTGCCATTGCTTTTCGCTTTTGTGATTGGTTAGATCAAACACCACCACGTCAAGTGCAAGGGGCCGTAGTGAGCCTAGTGGTCAGCGTCTCGGTCTCGGGATCGGAAGGTCCTGCGATCGAGTCCCGGTACCACTGAAGACCTACCGAGTATATGCGGAGTACGTGCTCGTTAAATCTGTTGGGTCCGAAAGTCCTCCAAGTTCCCATACCAAATCAATACCTCTGGGGGTGACAAGCCAATTCTGGGGATCCTCTAGTTGGCCTCTGTCTCTAAAAATTAGATGGATCCACTTATGTGTGTTGTCTGTTGTGTCTGTCTTACTTGACGAAGGTTTATAAGCGGGTCTCTGACCAAGCACACAAACCTGAATATATATGTCTACCAACCAACCAATCAAGTGCAAGCGTCAAGCGTCACTACAACCACGTCCAAGTGCATAGCACTTCCCTAAAAAAAAGTTTTTGGTCTGTAAACCTCGTCACTTGAACGAGGTTTGTTATTACGAGGTCCGTCGTGAATAACACTCGTGTAGGCTCCAGTGTGACATTGATTCACTCAAACTGAAAAACGTCTCCAATGGACAAGTTGCATGAAACGCGAAATTCATAATATATGTGTTTTTCTGGTACATTAGAAGCTGCAGATTCCGAATGTAAGGTTAAATATTTACAAATATGTTTAATTGCAACAAAACATGCATTTGAAATGTGCCGAAAATGTACGTCACTAAAAACAGCTCTGACGTCAACTGTTATGTTTTTGGCGATGTTTCGATCTATGCTGTATTACACTTTATAAAATAGTAAACCTTACAATTTCTGCGAAACCTCATTAAAAGAAGACAATATTATTTGTAACTAGTTCATATCAAGGACGTTAAACAGCTTGTCCCAAGTTTGGTTGTAAGTTAAAATACACACACTAGTGCGCGTATGAGCTATTGCAGAACTATTGACTGTTGGATCTGATCGGAATAGTCGAGTGAAATCGTTCAACGTTTAAAGAAATTAACTGGAATGAACATGATATGTTTCTGTAAAATAGCATAACTTTTTTAAGAGTTTGATAAGGATGAAAGCACGTTTCACAGTTTCAAACGGATACAGTGAAACGGGATACGAAATAACACGCCAAGAACAAAAAAAAAGCCAACCGTGACGTCATCTGTTATGCTAAGAGAGGTTTAACAGGAGTGACGTATCATTAACTTTAAAAATGAATTTAAAAATAAATACATCTTTAAAACCAGAAATACTTGAGTTTTAGAGGTTTTTTAATATGCTTAATCGAATAAATATGTTTGTGGAAAACGCTGTAATTGTCCATTGGACTTGTACCTCTTTCGATGTCAATGCATCCAAATCAATGTATTATAGTATGATTTCTTTCTAAGATTGTTTGCGATCTTGAGTTACAGCGAAATGGTGTTTCCCTTTGAACAAAATAACATCAAATTTCCTGTTAATTTCCGTCTGCTTAGATTTCTGATATAGAAGCTCAAGGCACTTTTATTTTCTTGCTTGTGCAACTGCTAGATTGCCCTCTAAATGAAGGGTATAGCTGCCAAAGTTCGCATTATCTAAAGTATAACTAGGATATGTAGGCCGCCTCGTTCATATACGACATTAATTCAATTGAATTGACAATGGATAAAAGTCGCCAATGAACGGTCCGTTTCCTATACAGTCCATGGACAAATTATTAGACGCACTGCAAGATTTCATGTAAAATATTAATTACCGGTTGATAGTGTACCGTTTTATTATTTTAATTTGATTTGGTTGTTTTTATTTTTATATTATCCAATCAATTACCGATTTATTTGATATAAATAAAACAGCATTAATTTAGAAAAGCAAAGTTTATTAAGTTTTAAAGAAAAGTGAAATTAATGTTATTAAAAGTCAATATTTAGTTGAGCCACCTTTAGCCGCTATTAAAGCGTTAATTCTGCGCGGCATGCTATCAATGCAAGACTATACTGTCTCTTGCCTTTGAGGATGATGGTTCCACACATAAATAATCTTATAGCAAATAATTAATATAAATTAATCTTAATTATCTTAAAATAAATACAAATATGTAGTCTACAACAATTCTTTTAAATAAAAATCAATAATATTGTATTTTAAATATACCATTTTTGCATAAAAACTCTTAAGAAACATAAAATTACTAAAAAAAAAATACAGTGAGTCTAATTATTTGTCCAGGGACTGTATCTTAGTTATACTTTGGAGAATTTGAGCTTTACCACTATTCCAGTCATATTTCGTGAGTCCAATATAAACCATTCATAAATCTTTAAAAAAATAATTATGTTACAAATAGTGATATTCCAAAAATTTTCAGTGATAGCTTAAAATATCCATAGGATGACAACCATGGTTCGTTTGACGCATGAATTTGCGATTTTTTTCATTATAGCGAAAAGGAAATCAGTGACTAAAGAAATTCCGCATGTTTGTGTGAAAAAAACATTGTTTTATTTTGCATTGCAATAAATAGACCGTCATCGCAGCTTTTATGAGATTGCAAAATTTAAGAGATACATTCACTTCCATTTTATCTTCCACACGACGTTTATAACGTAAAAAGTGGAATCGTTCAGTCCGTCCGTCTGTCCGTCACCCACTTTCATAGCCCAAACTATAAATGCTACGGACAAGTGTGGTACGTTAAAAAAAAAGCGCATCGAAATTAAAATACATTGAAAATTTCAGAAAAGAATACGAATTTAAAATACTTCAAATATATAGAAAAAACTGCAAAATTGTATGCTCATTTATAAAGCGTAGGAAGCCATTTTTATTAGAATTTAATCACGATTGCCATTCGCAACAATCGTTCGAGAAACCTTAATTCTTTTAGACATTAAATTAAAATAAATTTATTTTTGCGACATCGATCAGTTTGAAATGTCGTCAAATATATTTCACTACGAGATTCTTTGTACGTTGATATGAAATGTTTTCATTATATTTAAAAGCGAGGGAATATTACGTATTTATTCTTTGAAATATAAATTAATTTTTGCAAACGATAAGAAATAGTTATTGCATTTTCGAAATAATATAAATGTGACTAGCCAAATTTAGCATGTAAATGTCTAATATAGAATATCAATGCTGTGTTTGTCGCCTTTTTACCTGTTAAACACAACTGTTGTGTGGAAGCGGGTTAAGTGACAGATTCTGTTACAAACCTACTTTTTTCTTTAAAACTTGTAAAACAACTTCAATTAATAACAAAAATGTAAAGTTACATTCTTTCTCTTACATGCAACTTTGTTTCAAAACAGATGCAAAACTGTTTCACTGAATACTAACGAACTTTTTCAATTAACTTGTCCGCGACAGGTTTCAAACAGTTACAACTTTTATTTCCATACAAGAGTTACCTTGAACACTTAAGGACATTCTTGTACTTATTTGAGTCTCGTCTTACAAATTGAGACCATCCCTCGGCGAATTGCCCATCTAAATCTTAATCCGAAGCCACAAAGGGACAGAACAATACAAACAACGGAACCATTAATCCTCCAACACCTTTTCCCAACAACAAATTAGCTGGTGCTCCACTTTCTATTCTTTTTCGGCTCCGGTACTATCTCGATCATTGAGCTAGAAGGAAAACTGGAGTGAAGTGTCAGCGAGCCGAAAACCCACTCACACCCTTTTGAGCGAACAGGGCAGAAAAGGACTATTTTCCCTACACTTGTATGCAATGCTTGTATGAGACCCCTCCATTATATTGACTTGGGTTCCTAAATGTATTTTAACATTTTTAGCTCGAAAGAAATTAACTTTCTTTAACTTTAAATTCCATTTTTTTTAAAGAAATAACCATGTGGATCACTAACTAAGAACCAGCGAAGACGAAACCAATAGCGAAATAGCCAAGTTTCTAGGTTTTCTGCCCGGTTTGTTTCTGCTGCAGTGCCGTGTATTCCTCCGCGTTTCGTTATTGAACCGGTTCGTTTGCTGCCCTGTTCAGTGAATCACACACCTCACTCCACTTTTCTTCTAGCTCAATGATCTCAATAGCTTCCGTGAGCAGACGTATCAATCCAAAGCCAGGATCTTATGAACACGTTTAAGAATTAGGACATTTACTCTTAACTGCTGTGGGCCAAAACTTGATGCATATTTCGTAATATCATACCACTATCCAGTTTTATTTACTTACTAGCAAATTTATACCCGTTCTCCGCACGGATTAAAGAAATATCAAATCGTTCCAAATATGTGTACCATATAACCTGGTATAGGATCATAAACTTATGTTATTGTTCCCGCTCGTTATAAAGTATAAAATCCCGTTTCATTGCCTTAAAATTCCTAAATGAAAAATACGCTATAAAATGCAATCATAAATGTCATCACAATTCAGTCATAAATACATAAAACTTTTTAGCTCATTTGGCGCGTTTTTGGAAAAAATTTGGCGAGAAAAAAGATTTTTAAACTCGTGAATTATTCAAATCGTTTAAAAAAGCCTTACTTTTCACAGTTAAGTTGCATAAATAACTTTTTTATTATTGTAGATTTAACACATCGATATAATTGGATTGTTTCACGTGACGTAGAATCATTTCTGGATTTCATTAATGGTTTTGGTTATTGATGGGATAACACGGTAAACACGTCAAGTTGATAAATGGCTCTGTTAAGGAAGTACAGTTATGCTGGTGATTGAGGGAGATGGGCAACACTTATTCAATGGGGTTGTTTCACTAGCATACTAGCTGCATTTTGGAATCTTTTTAGTGACTTTAAAAAAACGTGAAATGCTTTGCTGGTATTTTTATGGTATGATTTTGTAATTTTAGAATTAAATGGTATTTTTTCGTAGTGTTTTTCTCATAAAACTGGTGGCAACACTGTTGAAAGACATCAAAATAGACATGAAAACAAAACCGCAGAGCTATTGCCAGATCCTCCGTGAAACAACCCCGTTAAGAATATTCTGTAACATTAGAAATTTAATTATCAAAATCAAAACAGCATAATTGTATAGCTAAAAAAATGTTAATACTCCAAAGCAGCAAAATCCGAGACTATTTGTTTAAAAATATATATGCAGTACTGCGGACACTATAGAACATATGTTTACATTTCGTGAACAGTATATCAACTTTTTCATTCTAAAGCTTAAAAAAATAATTAAAACACAATTTTTAAAAAAAGTTCTTAACATTAAAAACACATTTTTTTAAAAAAAGTTCTTAACATTAAAAACACATTTTTTAAAAAAGTTCTTAACATTAAAAACACATTTTTTTAAAAAGTTCTTAACATCAAAAACACTTTTTGCAAGTTAAAAAGGCTTGGAGCTTTTTGAAAATTTTAAGTTTTACCCTCCAAATTCAACAAAATATTAAATAACCTCATAATCAAGAAATTAAAGATTCAGAGTGCAATATAACCAAGTAATAAGAGCCTTGGGGTCCACATTTTTGCCCTCCACGAATGCCCTTAACTATAATCCAACATGACGAAAGAAGCGATACATCAAGTTGATAGACGACTCCATTAAGAATTCACAGTTAATGATGGGGATGGCGGTAGATGTGCAACACATCTGTATTTGGGATTTCTGTTTCTCATTTGTAGCAATCATCAAAATTACTGATATAATATCTGATATTACTTAAGAAAAAGTAGTAATGTTTAGTAAGAAACCATTAAAACATTCCAGACTAGTAAAATTTAGGACGTTTCTTTTTTATTATAAATATATTTGCAGTGACAAAGTTTTAACCGTCAAATTTTAAATATTAAATAACCTCAGAACCACGAAATTAAAAATTCAGAGTGTAATATAACCAAATATTAAAAACCTTGTGGCCCACACTTTTGTCCTCCGCGAATGCCCTTAACGAGAATCCAACATGACGAAAGAAGCGATACATCAAGTTGATAGACGACTCCATTAGGAATGCGCAGTTAATGGTGGAGATGGAGGCACGTGCGCAACACCTATTCAAATTATCAGATAAAAAAATATATAAAACAGTAGACGTCTAATTATAAAATTTAAAACAGCAGAAATAAAATTTTTGCTAAAAACCGTTAAAACTTTCCAAAATATCAAAATTAGAACAGCATAAATATATGCTAAAAAGCGTTAAAACATTCAAAACCAGCAAAACCCCTTTTTGTTTAAAATATATACGCAGTGCCAAGTTTTAACTGCGCAAGTTTTCACTGCCATATTAAAATAGTATTGAATAACCCGAGAACAAAGAAGCTAAATATTTAAAACGTAACTATAACCAAATAAAAAGAGCCCTGTGGTCCACATTTTTGCCCTTAACGAGAATCCAAAATGACGAAAGAAGCGATACATCAAGTTGATAGACGACTCCATTAAGAATGCGCAGTTAATGGTGGGGATGGAGGCAGATGTGCAACACCTGTGCAGATGAGGATTTCTTCTGTTTCCCGTCTGCCCAAAGACAAAGGGTAATAATAATTTCATAAATTAGGGCTTGGTTGGTTTGGTGGTGCCATGTTTTCTTTCCATTGGGATAATGGCTATTGTGCTTTGACATTGGTTTATGATGAGGATTTTTGGGGGGTTGATATGTGATTGTTTTAAACAAGTGGTCACCTTGTGGTTATATAGTGTCGGAACTTATCAAGTATGCATTCAAAAGCTACATTTATTAATCTAGCACAAGTCCATGTGCATTTGCTTTTGATTTTAAATTCTCAATAAAAACAAAATTTCATTCTTATGCCCATAACTTTTCTTAGATAAGGGGACGCGGTACCCCAAAAAATAAATCCAGTATTTTTATCGCTAGCATTCAAATTAAACTATTTTTACAAAGAACTAACATTCAATGAACATATACGAAAAAATGATAAATATTAAAACGTAAGTTTGTTTTAAAAAAATTAAAAAATTTTAACGTTTTTTCAAAATGCTACTCCTCCTACAATTTAAAGAATTTTGTAATGTATTTTTTTTTCAAAATGTTCCTACACCATCTATTAATAAAAGTTGGTATGGATATTGAGCTATCAGTTAAACAAAAAAAAGTTAAGTATCTTTATGTATAAAAATGGTCAAAAAATAAGATTTTTTGTAAATTTTCACCTTCATCATTTTTTTTAAAAAAAATTCTATTCACACTAGACCTTATCCCATACCAACTTTTGTTAAACGCATATGTTTCAACTCCGGAAAAAAAAATTGGAGCTCTACATTAATTTACCTAAAAGCCTTAGGGTTTTAACCATTCACTAGATGAAAAAATTAAAAATTAAAAAAACCAAAATAAAATTTCAAAAACCATTTTACCAAACCACCATATCATTTTCAATAAACCTCCACCATTATAAAAGAATCCTTCTTTTTTTGCAATATCCTTACCTCACAGCATTAGAGCATGTTTAATTATTTTCCGGGAAGCCTTCAATTTTGGGTAATGCGTCCCCTTATAATTTCTTGCAGATTATTTTTTTAATTACTATAAAGTGTCCCTATTAGATTTTTACATGTAAATTAAAAAGTACAAGTGCAAAGTTTATCAAATGGCTTCTTTAAAATAAAGAATAATGCCCTTTTAAAAGGTTTCAAACTACATGTAAATTATGGTAAATTGTCATAGTAGCTAAGGAGTATATTTTTAAAAAGACCTTTATTCCAATAAGTTTGACCGGTATATGCAAATTTTTAACCTTCTAAACATTATACAAGGTTTTTCCATATTTTATGCAGGCATCAGTTTGTATAGGAATTTTTATAGCAATAAACATAAATTTTAAAAACTTATAAATAATAAATGTTCATTAATATTTTATTTTTTGTCATTTGGAAGCAATCTCTTCAAAAATAAACCAAATTCTGATGTTTTCAACAAAGCGGGATTTAAGTAAAGTTATTTAAAATAATATATTCAGATAAAGAAACATACGTTTATGCTCTATGTTGGCCCTAGACATTCGAAAGGAATTTAGTAAATATACTCAACACAAAACAAAGACTTACTTAGTGTTTTCCCAAGAACACCTGAATCGGCGAAATTACTCCTAACTTACATCTAAAAGAGAATATTTTATCGGGCAATGAAGATACCGAAATCTATTCGGGGGCTGGGGAACCCAGTCGGTTAGGCACTCGCCTAGCACGCGAAAGGTCCCAGGTTCGCGTTCGGGCATCGCCAAAATAACTACCGACCTATAAACGGCCCGTGCAGCCAAAAATATCCGACGAATAATACCCCGTGTAGAGGGAGTGCACGTTAAATATGCTCCAAAGTCCCAACACTGCGTACGATGTCGCCCTTAACGGTTGCGTTGGGTGCCAACTCAGGTGTCTGCTCGTCACTTGACTGTGGTTCTAAAATACGACGCCCGTCGCCAATAGCCCTCGTGTAGCTCTAGTGCGACGATATTTCAAACTAAACCTGAATCGGCGAAATAACTCCTAACTTACATCCAAAAGAGAATATTTAATCGGTTAAGGAAGATGCCAAAATCTATTCGAAAATAGCAGCACGATAAAGCCTCTTTACATCTACGGAAGAAACCGAACAGGAGAGTAGGGGGTCGATCAGGTCATGCGTCAGATTATCTAGGCCGATACTGACGGGTAGGGTAGGTGTAAGACCAGGGCCTGATATTCCTCAAGGCCCATTAGGCCCGGATGTAGTGGCCCCAAATTTTAGGGGGACGCGGTACCCAAAAATTGGTCAAAATATCAATTCTTCAGTTTTTACTTCTTATTATTCACAATATTTTTCTGAACATTTACTGGCAGTTTCATAATGATATCTTTTGTAGAAAAAAAGTTATAAAATATTTTCTGGAGTCATTCCTATAGGTTTGATTACGTATTTCATCTGCTTTCAAATTTTTTTCTCTGTTTCGCGTTTTTCAATTCTTGTGTTTAATAAATCCCTAAGGCGTTTGGCTAATTAAGTTAGAATTTTGAAATTTTTAACCTGTGTTCTTTTATATATGATGCACAAAATTGTGCATGGAATAAGGTCTACTATGTATAGTTGTTTATTAATAAAATGTTGAATTCAATAATTTATAATTTTTTTGTGATTTTCAGTATAAATGCGTTACTTTTTAACTGTAGCTCACATTTTAAAATCCATGCACAGTTCTTGAACAAATAGTACTAAAAACAAACTATAAAATTTGGTGGAGTTATTCTCAAAATTGAAAGAGGAGTAGCGTTTTTAAAAAAAAATTGACTTTTTTTTAAATAAATGAAAAACTACTGGTAAATATTTGTTTTTATGGCTAGAAAATGTTTATTTAGAGTGAACATTAAATAAAACCAACATGATTTACAAATTAATGTTATTATTTCTAGAAATAATGTTTTGGGTACCGTGTCCCTTAAGTGATTTTTATGCTAAAATGCGTTATTCCCTGAAATTTCAGTAAATTCATTTTGGACAGCTTTAAAATGGACAAGTTCATATTCTTAAATTAATTTAATTTTCAATTTTTTTGGGGCTCTAGCTGTTGATTTTCCTTCACACATTGATCATTATACGAACATTGATACACAAACATTTATTTAAGGGGTCCCCCAAAAGTTTTTGTGCATATAGTATGTATGTGTTATCTTGTATCAGGCCCTGGGTGAAGCAGTAGTAATGGAGTAGAATATTTAAGTCTGGGAGTGCGATTCTATCGGAAATAGGAACGACGAAACTTAAAAGCACAGTGAGGCTCAGAGTTTGCGGAGGTACTAATTATGCACACATTGGCTTAAAAACGAGTATTGGGGAGCCCATTCGGTAAGGCACTTATCTTGTATGGAAAAGGTCCCGGGTTTGGGTCCCGGCATTGGCAAAATAACTGCCGCGACCTATAAACGGTATGTGCATCTAAAAAGTGAGGATCCCAGTTGGTTAGGCGCTTGCCGTGCACGCGAAAGGTTAGAGGTTCGTGCATTTGCATTGACAAAATAACTGCTGTCTGTGCAGCTAAAACTTTCGACAAATAATACCCCATGTAGAGGGAGTGCACGTTAAATGTACTCTAAAGTCCCGACCCTGCGTACGATGTCGCCTTTAAAAGTTTCTTTGGGTGCCTACTCAATAGGGTGGAGTGAAAAAAAAATTACTTAACATTTTTAATAGTGAAAAAAAGTTGTTTCACATCTTAAAAAAATTTATATATCATGTTTTAGTAAGTTGAATTATCAGGGTCCACAATGAATTTATAAATACGAATGCGCTGGCTATACAGTAGGGTGGGACGAAAAAATAAATTTTTGAGTACAAACTTCTAATATGACTCAAAAGTTGCGTTTTGTCATGATGATTACTGGAAAAATAATAAAAAAATTCCTAATTAATATTATGTGCTGCCTCAAAGCGGTTGAAGTTTGAAAAAAATGCCAAAAATCAACTCATTTTAATTTTACCGCCAGAATTTACTGATTTTATTTCATACTTTGAAAAAAATAATATCGTTCATTTATATATCGTTATCATAAACAATATTTTACAAATGCTATTCAAAATTTTTTAATTCTCGAAAAAAAAATGTTAAAAATACGCGATTTTGATGAAAAGTCACAAAATATTATAGCTTTTTAAAGTGAACCTGTTTGGAATTTTAAATTATAGAAAAGTGCTCTTATACATAGGAATGGATGCTTTACAACCAACTCAACTATGGAACTTATAGGAACGTTTTTTTTTAACCTATATAATCAGCAGCATAACAGTTATTATGAAAAGTCAGGGCCGTAGTTTGGGTAATGGGTAAGTTTGCTCCATTATAGTTTAAATTGTAAAATGCATTCTTATTATTACTTTATTTGCCAACTGCATGGCAATGAATTGTTTTTAAGGCATTTTTTTTGAACATTTAAATGGAGTAACAAATGGACCCAGAGCATATTCTGGTCCGATCGGAAAGTCTGGTTGGTTGTGAAGAGCTTCCAATGCAGTTTTTAAAAAATTGAAGTAGTTTTGCCAAGTCGCTTGTAAAACATTACTATAAGCCCTTAGTACAGAGCAAAAGTATTTGATGGATATTTGCAAGGGAATTTCTGCAGGAAAGTGTTCTACTGACCTGTTGTAAAGGACGCCTGGGAACATTTGTCATTCGAGGTGGATTACAACTGCTAACAGAATATTAAGGTTGTATGTTGGAACACCTGCACCTTCAAAAAGCGTGCAGATATTGGCAACGTTTGTTTGCAAAGTGTGAAGGGTTCCAAATCAGGAACAAGCCATCTTAAAAATATGGAGTTTGTCATCTTTTTGACACCATAAATAAATGTCCATACTTGAATCGAGAACTCAAAAATATTATCCATCCTGTAATCCGACGTAATGGATACTTTGGTCATCCCGACACATTATCCTCTGCATGATAACTGACGAAGGCCACATGTGAGGGAATTGGTTTTAAGAAGGATAAAGCAAGCAATGAAGCTAACTAGAAAAATTGTAAGAAGATTTGAGCTTTCCAAGTTTAACTTCAATGCCAAGGATTACATCGACATCATCGACTGGTCCAACACAGCTGAAGAGCTTAGTGGAAGAACGTGCCAAGTGACATTTTTGAAAAAATTAAGATTTTTGTGTAAATGAACATATTACTAACTTCTTTAACGATACCCCCTTTCGTTCCCCCTTTTTTCATAAACTTTAAGTTTAGTATATTTTTTACGCTTTATAAGTAACGTTTTCAACAGATCTGAGTGAAAACGATAAACTTTAAAGCTCATTTTCACGTTTTCACCTTTTTGTCACTTAGCATGTTTTTCCACTAAGCTCTTCAACTGTGACAGAACCTCCGATTACAGCATCTGTCATCAATCACAATATCATTCGTACTTTTCCTGTCGGAGATGCATCCGCCCTTTTTGAAATTTTATGTAAAATACTATATTTTCTTTATAAAAAACGCACAAAAAAATATTTTATTCTCAAGGTTTATAAGTCCATTGCTTTTTATTATTTGTAACCATATTTTTTTTTTGTATAAATGAAGCCATATTAAGTTCCCAAAATAAGTCTCACTTTTCCTATGGGAGATTAACATGGGGATTTTTTTCGTGTGTTTCAAACATTAAACCCGATTGTGGACCCTCAAGACATTAAACTAGAGTTCTGAAGTTTTTACACTTTTTATTCAGTATATCATAATACAACTTTTTCATGCTATTAGATATGGAAAATAGAACATTTATTTTTTAGCATATGATATCACTCCACCCTACTACTGAAGCTCATCACTTGACTATGGTTCTAAAATAACGACGACTGCTGTCTATACCCTTCGTGTAGCCCTTGTGCGGCGATTACTCAATTCAAGCATCAGTTAAGAATAATCAAGTAATTTTTTTAAAATTTTAATTGTTTGCGCGCGTGTATTAAAACATAATTTGAATGAGTTAGAGGCAGTGAACTAAACATTTTGTAATCTGAATGCTATAATAAATTATAACTTATAGTATTGCAGCCATTGCCAGGCCACAGGTCCGGGGATCGAGTCCCGGATTGGGCGAGGTTGACCCATCCTTTCATCCTTTGAGTGGGTCGATAAAATGGGTACCAAGCATGCTTGGGAACTAAACACTGGGGGTAATTCCGCGGGAGGCTGACCACCTTACCGCGACATATGCCTAGCACCCCAGAGCCCTAGGTCACGAAAGCTGGAATTTGCACGGCAGGCCTTGGTCCACTATTGGGCTGTTGCGCCGAGGAGTTTAGGAGAGTAAGGCGTGGACAGAACCCTAGACGTTATCTTCCGTAGCTAGTTTCCTAAGGTAATGATTGTTATCGACAGTCAGTTTCACATTACGTCACAGAAATATAAATAAGATATCGCTATAAGTTAATAAAAAAAAATTCCAAGACAGTGTGTCGATAGCGATGGACGCAACGATTACGATGATAAGGAAACACAGGCTTTACCACGGCCAACTTCAAAAACAAGGCCAGAGAAGCTCTCCTAAACATGAGCGTAGACGGAAATTTCTACGTCACTGTTCCCAGTGCCGAAGATCGAGAAACTAGTTCGGACGCATTCTAAAACCTAAAATTGTGGTCAGCCGTGAACGAGTGGTTTTGAACAGGTTGTCTTCATCTTCGGAACAACGTCACTCGGAACTATGGCGTCATAATTTCCGTCCCCGAGCGTGTTTGGGAAAGCTTCCTCGGCCTTAGTAGTTGAGTAGGCCGTGGCTTTACCCAAAACGCTATACCGTTCTATCGGTGACGAGCTTACTAATTTTACCATTCAGTTAAGTAAAAAAGCGAAATTTTTGCACAAAAAATATATAATCACATAATATATTCTAATAAACAAAATGAGGCGTCAGGACTTTTGTCAGATTTAAGGTATCCATATACTTTAGACAAGTTTTTCTTTAATTTTTGAGACTTTTAAACTTTGTGAGAAGATCAGGCACATAAAAACTAACATAAAAATACTTTAAAGTACTTAATACTTAAACAATAAACAGTGAAACTCTGCAAGCATTTCATCCATATAACTACACATCATTATTTATTAGTCAATACCATGAATCTGTATAATGAACAACTGCCATAAATAACGGTTATAGACTGCTCAAATACAATTGGCCCTTGAGTCTCTTACTTCGAATGGACTTCACAGCTATAATCGGATGTATGCGATGCTAGAAATATCTACTGAGGTATTGGTTTTGGAAATTTACATCGTATCAATAACTAAACTGACTCTACTGGGGCTTCCTGGAGAGCGAACTAATGGTCGTATTTACAGCTCTTAGAAGCGATACTTTAAAGTTAAAACTTGTATATTTTTTTTTTACTTTAAATCATTTTCATAGGGTGCCAAATAGGGTACTTGAAAAATCGCAAATCTCCAACGATCAGGAATTTGTAAAAATTCTCTATACTATGATCCTTAAATCGCAAAACTCCGGCGATACATAAAATGAGATATTCCGACTATCGTAAAATCTAGAAACTCCTGCAATCGGTAATAGGGTACTTGACTGTATCGCTAAAATACCTTCCAACATTAAATTAATTATAGTTTGAACCCAGAAATAGCAAACGTATATATTTTTTTGCAAAATAAGTCTTTAAATAATTCATAAAAATCATTTTTAAATGGCTTTTTTTTTCATCGGTACCTCACGTGTTCACAAACACTTCGATTTGGCTGACGTCACTAGGAATATATAAACAAACCGGTGTGACGTGTTTTTGCTTGCAATTAAACTGGATTTTATCTAATTTACTCTTAAAATAAGAATTATATATATAATGGAAGGAGGTTTTACAGAAGCGGATAGTTCAAATTTGCTTGAAGTTGATTCCAGAATGGTGTTTCAAAGTTTGTTTATAGTTACTAGTGACGTCATAGATACCACGTGACAGCCACAAAGCGTTTTCGGGCGTAATTTTTCGTCCTAATTTTAAAATTCATTTTTCTCCCTTTTTATGGGGTATTTGAAAAAAAAAGAAAAAATACGGGTCTAATATTTTTGGCATAAGAATATTTTAAGCCACTAAAATTTTTTAAAGAAAATACCATATTGTACAAAAAAACTTTTTTATATTTTTATAGGAACTCTCTTTAATTTTAAATTGAAGTTTTAAAATAGTTCCGTTCGATATCAATCCCAAACAGGAAGTCGCGTGATAATCTACAGAGTGAATGAAATTGTGTCTCGACTCGTAAACAAATCGGTGGAGCTGTCTTTGAAAGTGTTGAAGTTTTGAGTTTGCGAAAAAATATTCACTGAGCACTAAATCCATTGCGATCGATTATTCGTCTCGCTACGTTTCTGTCTCAAAATAGCGATTTAAAAACTAAAATAATTAAATAACTTTCAACAGATTTTTTTAACCCAATATCCAGATTCCAGATATTTTTTTCCTATACAGATAATGTAATATAGAAAAAAAACAATAAAAACAGTAAAAATAGGCAGTAATGAGTTTTATTATGTAGAAAAGTTTCCAGTAATATATTGTATCGAGAGATTTCCTAAACCACATCGTACTGGCGTTACAACTGGGAGGTCAATTTAATAGTTATTCGAATAAGTTTCAAATACAAATACAAAAATTGTCGACCAGCAACAGGCCAGAGGCCCAGAAAGGTTGGTCCAAAATAAATCTAATACTTTACCAGTTTCCAATGACTATCAAGATTCTTCTTAAAATCTTCTACTCTCTTCGAATACACCACATAATCTGATAAAGCATTCCACTCATTGACAACTCTATTGTAAATATAATGTTTTCTTACCTCCCTTCTAAAGCATGATTTATTCAATTTCTGATCATGTCCTCTGGTCCGGCTATTTAAGGCAAAACCTAAGCCCTCCCTGTTTTATGAACTTGAATAACTGAATTAAATCACCCCTAGCTCTCCTATAAAATGAAATATAAAGAATTGAAAAAAAAATATAAAGAATTCAATGAAAAATAAAGATCAGATTTGGCATTACTATAAAGTAGAGAAAAATTGGATATAAAAATATGAAAAGAAAATTATAAACAAATTCGACAACTAACTAAAACTGTTTCACGTGTTAGTCGAAATAGTATCACCATTCGTTAGAATTCATATGAATTTTAAATTATGGTTATATATATTTAAGTTGTGTTTGCAATGAAATGCTAAAACTTCAGTAAATTAGTACTAGTTTATATTTTAAGAAATTAGAAACTATTTTTATGAAACTGAAACGGATAGCAATATAAAAAATGTACATATTACTACTTTACAATTTTGTAATGTTTTTTATCAAATATCAACCCATTAAATATAATAATTGAAGTTGAACGTTCGGATTTAAAATAAAATTTTCATCTTAATCCCAAAAACACTTCGGGCTCTTTCATCAAGAAAGCTTAAACTGCAATATCCATACGATGAACTGGAAAACCTATATTAAAATTTTTAGAAAAGCTACCGTAGCATATTAAAATCTGAAACTATTTTTTTTTGTTGGTTTTTATTCAAGAAATATAACACGTCATCGTAGATCAATAATACAAAGAAATGAAATTCGCTAGGGACTCAATGTGCGTTCATAATATTTGTCGCCTCATATATTTATCATAAAAAATAACATGAAGACGTATTTGCGAAATGCCATGATATTAAAATGTGTTTGAAATATAATATCCTAGATATGTATCTGTCAAATATTGAATTTTTTCATTTTACAGTTTCACTTTTTTTAAGTAATTATAAAAAAATGAATATTTGTAATTATTTTGTATTTTTTTACAGTATTTTGATAATCATTTATCGTGATCTGGAAATTGTAAAAATATTTTTATTTGTATTTAAACAACTAAAATAAGTAAACATTGCTTGATGTGAAATTTGTGAAGAACTTGAATGGAAAGAGTTTTTGTGTAGTGAAAAGCAATAGAAGGAAGCCCATCCGTAAAAAAAAATACTCGTCCGACCTGACTTTGGCGTGATATATTTACGTACAATGTCATAAAAAACCTGTTGTTTTTACTGAATACAGCATAAGACAACGTATGACGTAGCTGTGAAGTCACCATAGGCGTGACCGTTCCAGTTGTCTTTTGCATGAGTTCTGACGTACGGTTTCTGTTCTAGTGTACGCTCCCGATGCCAAGAGCCTCCACCTGGAGTGTACGCGGCGTATGAATGAAGAGATGTACAAGATCCTGAAGCAGAAACAAGATGCGTATGAAGCTCTTATTCCGATGGGAGACACTAGCAGGCAGGAGGTGAGAGGAGATTTTATGTTTAAAAATGTGTTTTAAGTGGAAACTTAATTAAGGTAACAGGGAACAAAACGACCACTCAAAATCTCGAATTTTCATTTCAACTTCAGTTACTGAATCGTGCCTTTACGAGAAAAACTTCTATGATGCACATTTGAATATGGGGCTGGAGTTTGCAAATTTGGTAGTTAATTTCAATATAACTTTGTTGCCAGCTTTAAATGTCATTATTCCAAAACATCAATTTTCAGCCTTAAGGTACACTTTTCTCTTTTTCTATTTTACTAGAAGGGTTGAAATTTTCTGCGATGTCGTATTTATGTCTATTTAACACAGTGCACCAAAATTATTGCAAAAAAATATAAAGTGAGTAAAAATAAGATGATTTTCTATTGAAGAAATGCTCAAAATTTCTATTTATGTTAATAACTTAAAATTATGAATGTTTTATAATCAAACTTGAGGTTCATTGCGTTGAATCTACTTTTTTTATTTCTATAAAAAAAATATTTTTAGATACACGCAATAGTTGTGCTGGAAAGTGTACCTAAAAGCTAAAAATCGGTGTTTTAAAATAATGACGTATGAAGCTGAAACAAAGTTAAATTAAAATTAACTACCAAATTTGCGAACTCCAACACCATATTCAGGTGCGTATTATACAAAAAATTTCGCAAATATTCATTTTAGTGATTGAAAGTTAAAGTGCAAATTTAATATTTTGAAGCTTCGATGTGTTCCCTGTCCCCTTAAGTTATAAATGGTTTATAGAGGTCTACCTCACAAGCAAAAAAACAACGTCCATGACAGGTGGAGCTGATCTACTACTTTGTTACTACTAGTCATCTACATTATAAAAAATATTGCTTGTTGGTATGTAGACTCTATTATATCAACAAATGAAATCTAACTGTAAATTAAAATTTTGTCTATTTTTAATTGGTATAGAAGGATATTTTATTAGTTTTACGCAATAGGAAAATTACTAAAACGTTGCCGGGGGCTGGGGAACCCAGTCGGTTAGGCATTCGCCTTGCATGCTGAAGGTCCCAGGTTCGGGTCCGGGCATCGCCAAAATAACTGCAGACCTATAAACGGCCCGTGCAGCCAAAAATGTCCGACGAATAATACCCCGTGTAGAGGGAGTGCACGTTAAATATACTCCAAAGTCCCAACGCTGCGTCCGATGTCGCCCTTAACGGTTGCGTTGGGTGCCTACTCAAGTTTCGGCTCGTCACTTGACTGTGGTTCTAAATTGCGTCGCCCATCGCCAATAGCCCTCGTGTAGCTCTAGTGCGACGATAATTCAAACTAAACTGCAGTTTTGTTTACAAATGTAATTTTCCTTATTAATATCTTTACCCGCTTGCATTAGCATTTTTATTAAACTAAGTGTCTATATTTGTGTACAGAATTTTAAAAAAATTAATATATTTGATTTAATTTATATCTCAATGAGTTTTGTAAGGTTTCACTCATTTAAGTTTACTCCCACACATTTTTTTTGCATTTTTTTATCGAACTCACACCAAAAGGGATAACACTTCTTAATTATCTTAAACTGAAATAAACTGTTATAAATAGCCGTAAATACTGAAGTAGCCTAAAATAGAAAATTAGTATTTAAAAAAAAACTTGACATTTAGTAGCCAACACTTTTTGGTTAACTAAATTTATATTTATAGAGCTCGTTAAATACTGAAGTAGCCTAAATAGAAAATTAGTATTTAAAAAAAAACGACATTTAGTAGCCAACATTTTTGGTTATAACTAAATTCTTTATATCTAGTAAGGATGATCCATTGCCTTTAACAATCATACTGAAGTAGCCTAAAATAGAAAATTATTATTAAAAAAAGAACCACATTTAGTAGCCAACATTTTTGGTTATAACTAAATTCTTTATATCTTAGTAAGGATGATCCTATTGCCTTCAACAATCATACTGAAGTAGCCTAAATAGAAAATTAGTTTAAAAAAAACGACATTTAGTAGCCAACATTTTTGGTTATAACTAAATTCTTTATATCTTAGTAAGGATGATCTATTGGCCTTCAACAATCATACTAAAGTAGCCTAAAATAGGAAATTAGTATTTAAAAAAACGCCATTTAGTAGCCAAAATTTTTTTGGTTATAACTAAATTCTTTATATCTAAGTAAGGATGATCCTATTCGCCTTTAACAATCATACTGAAGTAGCCTAAAATAGAAACACTCCCATTATAATGCAACAATAGAAGAATACAAGAAATTATCACAATTTGATTACCACCTGAATATTATATTTTATCTGACTTCAGATATAAATAAAATAAAATTTATAATGCAATCTACGAATTATTAGGATGAAATATATTCCAGACGCATTTCCAAGGTAGTTTTCCTGTCGGGAAAGAGTATGATTTATTGGAGCATAAAACCGAATATATCGGAAGCGATTTTTCATATTTATTTCTAAAATATTTCTCCGCAAAAGCCACTTTAACATCAGTTGTCGGTAAAAACGCTTCCGAAACAACCCGAGACACAACATAAAATATCCCCAAAACTACGTCATATATAAAAACCTATAAACAAAAAATATATTTTACTGCCTTTTTTAAATCGTTTAAAAATGCAAAAAAGAATCTCTTGTATGAGTTAGAACAAATTGCATCATTCAAATCCAAAAAGATTCCAATTTTTAAATCGATATGTCATCAACAGACGATTTTAAAATATAATAGTTTATACTGCATTTGTTGCATCTCGTAAAAATCACTGCATTTGTCGTAAAAGCTAGGTAATAACCCGCAACTGCGAGACACCGTAAATTCTATTTTTTAAGAGCAATAAAATATTCTAAATGCTAAAATAAATAAAATGCAGCCTTTGGTGGTATTCATTGCGTTTGAATAAAACCTTTTTTTTTTATTCCAAACCACTGTTTCCTATTCGAGAATAAAATTTACCTTTTGTGAGCCACAAATGCTTTCTGAATGAATACCTGAAGAAAGAATATAAGTGAATCCCACTGCAGTATAAAAGTCTTTATTCGAATCTTAAAAATAAAACAAGTAGGCTTGTAACAGAATCTGTCACTTAACCCGCTTCCACACAACATTTAAATGATGAACACATTAAAAATGCGCCAAACACAGTATTTATTCTATATTAAACATTTACACGCTAAATGTAACTGGTTTCATTTATTTTATTTCGAAAATTCAATAATTATTCAATAATTACTATCGTTTGCAAAAATTAATTTATATTTCAAAAAATAAATGTAATATTCCTTTCTTTTAAATAGAACCAATACATTTCATATCAACATACAAAGAATCTCTTAGGGAAATATATATGACGTCATTTCAAACTGATTGATGCCGCAAAAATAAATTTCTTTTCATTTATTATTTAAAAGAATTACAGTTTCTCGAGTGATTGTTGCGAATGGCAATGGTGATTTGATTCTAAAGAAAATGGCTTCTTATGCTTTTTAAAATTAAATTTTGCAGTTGTTTTGAAATATTCGAAGTACTTGGAATTCGAATTTTTTCTAAGATTTTCAATGTCTTCTAATTTCGATGCGCTGAATTTTTTGACGTATCACACTTGCCTGTAGCATTTGTAGTTTGGCTGTGAAAGTGGGTGACAGACAGACAACGATTATAAAACCTTCCACTTTTTACGTTATAAACGTAGTTTGGAAGCTAAAAAGTTGTAATCGGAGGAAGTTATTTGGCAGTAGAATTTGGTACTATTAGGTTGTATGTAGCAAGTAAAATTACAGGCAAGTCATTACTCAGCAGACTTACAAATCTTCAGATAAAACTAAGGTGTTTAGGTTGTCTATTCGATTCGAGCAAAATTTTCGAAAACTTTATATTTCACGTCAGGCGGGAACATTAACTCGTGGTCTGTTTGAAGACCATATCTCTTTTCGTTTTTCAGTATTACTCATAAAACATAAAAAGTTCTATGGCAGCTTCCTTATGCTCGATTTTTCGATAATTGCCTTAACTACCAAATAGCGTTATACAACATTTTAAAATATTGTGAGTATTAGTCGGATACTTTATTCTATTGAGCTAGAAGGGAAACTGGAGTGAAGTGTCAGCGAGCCGAAAACCCACTCACACCCTTTTGTGCGAACCGGGCAGAAAAGGACTATTTTCCCTACACTTGTATGCAATGCTTGTAAGAGACCCCTCTATCATATTGACTTGGGCTCCTAAATGTGTTTTAACATTTTTAGTTCGAAAGAATTAACTTTCGTTAACATTAAATTCCAACTTTTTTAAAAAATAACCATGTGGATCACTAACTAAGAACCAGCGAAGACGAACCCAATAGCGAAATAGGCAAGTTTCTAGGTTTTCTGTTCCGGGGTTCGTTCTGCTACAGTGCTGTGTATTCCTCCGCGTTTCGTTAATGGACTGGCTCGTTTGCTGCCCTGTTCAGTGAATCACACACCTCACTCCAGTTTTCCTTCTAGCTCAATGCTTTATTCAGATATAATTAAAGTTCCTCCTTTGAAATGGGGTTGTTTTACGTAGTGGATGACAACAGCTCCAACATGTTTGTTTTCATTTGTTTCCTGGAATTACTTTTGTTTTGATATTCGAAAATATGTTATATCTGATACTATTTTACTTATGAAGTTTTTTAAATGCCTACTTATTGCTGTGCATAGAAAGAAAAGTTTATTTTCATCTATAAATCGGTCGGTTTGAGAGTGAAACCGAAGCAACCAATGAAATCACAGCACGAGGAAAAATGAAAACAAGAGCGTTACTTCATAAGAAACATTCCCATTGTATTGAGATATCGTCGGTCAAATGACAAAACCACGAATGTGCAGATTCTAGGGATTTGCGGTTTTTGAAAACTAAAACCGCTTCTCGATTCAATCGGTTATTTTTTTTTCCTCCGGTTTTAATCGGGACCAGCCAAAAGTAATAGAAACCAGCCCTTTGAAAAACCGGTTCTAGTTGCTTGGTTGATTGAACGACTCCGGCTGTCTATTTAGGTTAGGTTTGAATTATCGTCGCACTAGAGCTACAAGAGGGGTATTGGCCACGGGCGTCACAATTTAAAACCTCAATCATGTGACGAGTCGAACCATTATGATATCTTCTATGACGCCATAATACATTCATTTAACTAACTGCATTGAATCTTTCCTTCAGTTTAAGCGCTTGATCACTTGAATGTGGTTACAAATTACGACGCCCGCCGCCAACTGCCGTAGTGTAGATCTAGAGCGACCATAGTGTAAACTAACAATAACCTTCAGTTTATCCGGTTAAAATGTTTATTCAAACCGGTTCTTCAGTTTTAACCGGCTAAGCGAAAGAAAAGTTTTTGCCATTTAACCGAAGCCAAAAACCGGTTTAACTGTTTCCGGTTTTCCATCCCTTTGCACTTTTGTGTTTTTGCACATCCGTGGTTTTGTCATTTTACCAACGATATGTAACCATAGAAGACCCTTTGATGTTTTATGTTAATACCACACAACACTCTAACCTCGTGGTGAGATTAGCATTTATTCCAAAACCGGATGATCAAATGAGCCATAAAATGAACTCAAAATGCGATTCCGAAAACGAGCTTCAGAATCGTTAAAAATCGCTGAATAAAACATGAAACCGTTAATTTATTCCATCCAAAGGCCATTTTTATCTTAATTTCAACGATACCAAAAAAAGGTATTTCCGTTTGTTTAGCAATATTTATTGAGATTAAATATTCCAAATAAGTAAATGCCACCAGACACATTCAAAAAATGTCCCCAATTAGGGATATTAAAAAAAAGGACAATAAGTGGTTAGGAAAAATAAAACTGGAATGATTTGTGGCGTTTACAAAGTAGAAAAAATTTATGTGGTATTAGAGTTCAAACAATTCGTGTTTGTCTTAATAAAAACAAATAAATCATTTTAACATTTGTTATAATGATCTGGAAATACGGATTAAGTATAATAAAGCTGTAAAAAATTAATCTTTGATCTTTTAACGTGATCTTTCATTACTTTTTGCTTCATGCTAATTATGTGTAACTTGGCATAATTTTGGTTCAAATAAAAGCGTATTTTTAAATTCATTTCCAATAATTTGCTTTTATTAAAATAAAATTGATTCGCATTCAAATAATAATTATAATTTTTTTTTGTCAACACTGATGGATACACGTTTTGCTTAAGTTTAGTAGTAAATAAATAAGTCTTTAGTAGTAAATACAAAAAAAAGTAAAAAGATTTTTTTTGAAAATTTTTGTTTTACTATTAAACATTGAAAGCAGTGAAACCATTATTTTTGTGTGTTGCAAATGTAAGATTATCAACTTTTAAAAGTGTAGATTAATCAAGAAAAACTGCTGGTTTAAAAAGAACTAGTTGGTTGAAAAAAGAACTAACATAATAAAAATATAAATTGCTTATTTTTAAGCAAATTACATACACATATTTTTTTTAAGGGATTGTCATTCCCATAGAGCTAATGTATTAGTTTTAGAATCACAACTTCCGCAGAAGTATTGCTGTGCCATGTTAACCTGCTTTCCCCAGATACGGTAATCAACATAACATCGAAATGAAACAAATTTGAAACGAAAATGTTATCTAGTTATTTAATTATATATTTTTGATGTTTTAAAATGCCCCAAATGCCCTGCAGATGGCGATACTATATTTTAAAACTTTATCAATTAACCGGATGTTATTTTCTTTTCAATTTTGTTTTAAATCGACGTTATGATGATTCCCATACCTGGTGAAAATGGGATAACATGGCAAAGCAATTCTTTTGCAAAAGTTGTGATTTCAAAACTAATGCATAAGCTCTATGGGACTGACAGTCCCTCTTAATGAATCTTAAATTCTCATTAATATAACCTATTAACTGTTCCGTAGCCAATAGCACTCTTTTAGCTATAGTGCTACTTTAATTTAACCTAACGTTTTGTGGCGGTTCACTACGAGCGCAACCTCAAAATAATCCTGCCTCACTAGATGGCACTGATTTACCACTACTTTCCTACCAGTATTCTAGACAACAACGAAAACAGTAGTATAAAAGAAAAAGTAACTCATCTCCACCTTGGGGATCCTTTTTGGTAGACTATAGGTTACCGAGGCAGCTCTACAACCTATTAACTTAAAATAATCTAAGTAATATGAAAACACATTCACTGTATCGGCCAGTTGGTCAAGCTGACGCAAAACCCACATCGCTTAGTTCCCAAGCTAGCCAAGGCCAAGTTCGATAACAAGGCTAGAGAAGCTTTCTCAAACATGAGCGTAGACGGAAATTTTGACGTCACTGTTCCCAGTGCCGAAGATCGAGGAACTAGATCGGACGTATTCGGAACCCTAAAA
The DNA here is from genome assembly GCA_019343175.1 of Oedothorax gibbosus. Taxonomy (NCBI): domain Eukaryota; kingdom Metazoa; phylum Arthropoda; class Arachnida; order Araneae; family Linyphiidae; genus Oedothorax; species Oedothorax gibbosus. Next base: position 5,216,779 of record CM033274.1, read on the forward strand.
TTGTGGTCAGCCGTGAACGAGTGGTTCTGAACATGTTTCTAGATGGGTTGTCTTCATCATCTTCGTCGCCTTCGGAACAACGTCACTCGGAACTATGACGTCAAAATTTCCATCCCCGAGCTTGTTTGGGAAAGCTTCTTCGGCCTTAGTAGTTGAGTAGGCCGTGAGCTAGCTTGATCTCTTTGATTTTACCACCAGACTTGTTACGTTTACATTATTTAACTCCATCCACAGGTGGTCGAAGATATATCATACACAGACCTGGGGGTGCGCGGCTACCACAAGCGTCCGATGCCGATGCACATGGAGCCTCCCACCGAATACGCAGACTACAGGCATGGTGTTCGAACCCAGGTCCTGCCGCTCCCGGTCAGTGACGCTCTCGACAAGCGCGCGCCGGAACTGCCCTTGATCAACAACGTGCAGCAAAACACGAGGGTACGTATGGTTAGTATTCACTTTTTTTGGTATTAACTAGTTTATAATACAGTATAACTCGAATTATCCGAATTACTCGGGACCAAACCGCATTTGGATTGTGGTGGATGACCACAGGCGCAACCTCGATACAGCATCCACGCTAGATGGCGCTGAATTACTACTACGTCACAACCAGTAATTTAGATTAGAATAGTAATTGTAGTACAGTCCCTGCACAAATTATTAGACGCACTACAATATTTCATGTGAAATATTGATTGCCGGGTGATATTGTACCGTTTTATTATTTTGAATTGATTTGTTTTTTAGTTTTTATATTATCCAACACAATTACCGATTTATTTGACATAAATAAAACAGCATTCATTTAGAAAAGCATACGTTTATTAAGTTTTAAAGAAAAGTAAAATTAATGTTAGTAAAAGTCAATATTGAGTTGAGCCACCTTTAGCCGCTATCAAAGCTTTAATTCTGCGCGGCATGCTATCAATTCAAGACTGTACTGTCTCCTGCATTTGAGGATGATGATTCCACACATAAATACAGGTTTGTACTTGTTTACGTTCATGTATCACTTTGTCAACACAGTGTTGCCATATGTTAAAAATAATTACAAATATGTAGTCTACAACAATTCTTTTAAATAAAAATCAATAATATTGTAGTTCAAATATACCATTATTGCATAAAAACTCTTAAGAAACATAAAATCACTAAAAAATGACAGTGCGTCTAATAATTTGTCCAGGAACTGTATAATATAGCCAAAGTAACTCATCTCCACCTTGAGGATCCTTTTGGTGGACTTTGGATGGTGTTGGTTGCCGAGGCTTGGACTATGGGCTTACATGCAAGAGGTGCCGAGATCAAAACCGGGTCACTCAGTACCTCATCAGGATAATCAGAAATAGGGTACTTGACCGTATCGCTAAAATACCTTCCAATATTAAATTATAGTTTGAACCTAAAAATAACAAACTTATATATATTTTTTTCAAAATAAATCTTTAAATAATTCATAAAAAAACATTTTAAAATGGCTTTTTTTCATCGGTACGTCAAACACGTCGATTTGGCTGACGTCACTAGTATATATAAACAAACCGGTGTGATGTTTTTTTTTGCTTGCAGTTAAACTGGATTTAATCTAATTTACTATTAAAATAAGAATTATATAGATAATGGAAGGAGGTTTTACAGAAGCGGATAGTTCAGATTTGCTTAAAGTAGATTCCAAAAGGTGTTTCAAAATATGTTTATAGTTACTATTGACGTCATAGATACCACGTGACAGACACAAAGCGTTTTCGGGCGTAATTTTTCGTCCTAATTTTGAAATTCATTTTTCTCCCTTTTTATGGGGTATTTAAAAAATAGAAAAAATACGGATATAATATTTTTGGCTTAAGAATATTTTAAGCCAATAAAAAATATTTTAGTCAAATACCCTATTCGGATATTCAGAGTTGATCAAGAAAACGGTATGCTCATTCAATAACTCAATGTATTGTTGGGATGCGAGATCATGTATTTCTGGTTTCGGTCGTCATCAACCCAACCAAAGTGGAAAAGTGCTGTTTTGGCAGTTTCAGTTATAGCTTTTTGATAATAGTTTTATTTAACTATGTTAGAATATTGGTTTCACAAAAGTTTACACGCGACACAAACTTTTATGCTCGGACAATTTGTTACTATTCGTCTTTGTTGGATGTCATGCCAAGTATTTTTTTTTTTTTTGGTCAGTCAAAAAAAAAAATACTTCGCATGACATCCAACAAAGATAAACAGTAACAGATAGCCGTTTGGATTTTTTCTGAAATTCTGATAATCAAAAACGCTTCGTATAATTAGAGTTCGGAAAATTTTAGTCCGGATAATTGGAGTCCTACTGTACAGTAGAACCATAGCCCACTCAACTTTAAGGCCACAGGAGTTCTTCGTGACGTCACGATATCCGTCCAGTTCGGATTGTGGCTTTTCTGAATAAAAAAATATGAGAATAATATAAAAAACAGACAAACATTTTGTAATTTATTTAGGCGCCGTTTTTAAATAATTACACATCCGCAAAGCAAATACTAAAAAAAATAGTACTTTCCATTCAATTTTTTTAAAAAAAACTTGTTTTCTATACGTGTGAGTAGTTAAGAGGGACTGTCAGTCACATAGAGGTAATGTATCAGTTTTGAAATCACAACTTTTGCAAAAGAATTGCTTTGTCATGTTTTCCCATTTTCACCAGGTATGGAAATCATTATAACATCAATTTAAAACAAAATTGAAAGAAAAATAACATCCGGTTATTTAATTATTAATTGATAAAGTTTAAAAATAGTGTCGCCATCTGCTGTATATTTTTGGCGTTTTAAAATTTCAAAATATATAATTAAATAACTAGATAACATTTTCGTTTCAAATTTGTTTCATTTCGATGTTATGTTGATTCCCATACCTGGGGAAAAAGGGTTAACATGGCAAAGCAATATTTCTGTGGAAGTTGTGACTCCAAAACTATTGCATTACCTCTATGGGACTGACAATCCCTCTTAAGTTTACAATAATGAGGAAATGTTTCTAAATATCTTATTTATAGGCAAAACAATGTAAGTCAATAAGACAAATCACATTTCAAAGTAGAATTGCAATGCAAAACCCCTAAAGTAGGAAACAATTCATAACTCCTAGCACACAAAAAAAACAGTTAAAATAATAACTATCTCAGATCCTTGAGGCTTTAACTATAAGCGAATAACAAATGACACATTCTAACTATTCCCTGCAGAATCTGTAAATTATCTTTGATGAGTTCCTTGCTTCTTTCCCGTAGGAAAATTGGCAGCAATCCAACTTATGATCTGGTTCGGTGGCATGTCCATTTTTTATATCTTGGTAGGTATATCTATGTATTTGGAGCACCTATCATGTATTGCAAATAACTTATGGCTTTTTAGGAAAATAAATGAATTCTTCTGATAAAACTGCAAAAAAATATAATTTTATGCGTTAGTTTTCTCAACGTCAAGCTTTGGCCTAGATATTTTGTGCTTGTTTAACTTTAAATTATTGCTTTTGAATGGATTATATTGTATAGATATGTACTAAACTTCAAACAAAATTTTTCTATCACTTTTTTCAAGATGCTGAACTATTGAATCATCGTATGTTTTTGGAGGTTGTCGAACTTGTGATTCATCCTAAGTTATTCATTAAATCAAATTAATTAACCAAATATACATTATTGTCTCTGTAGTTTTTTTAGTAGTAAGTTTGGTGTTCTAATAGATGCTTTAGGTGTTGTAATTCATTAGTCAAAACGAATTAGTTTACTTCCTTAAAAAAAGGTTTTTCGTAATTCCTGCTTCACCATAATCTGGTCACTAGACGTCTAGTTCTACTTTTTGTAGATATATTTATTAAAACTTTGCAAAGAGTATGTGCCCAAACACTTGTCGATATGTTAGAACTCTGAACTGATATGAAGGATAAGACTTTAGTTTGCACATATTATAACTCTGTTAATTATTTAAAAAATTTAACTATAAATATGTATGCTAAATGCTGGCCAATATTTTTTTTTCGAAATTAAAATTATATATAATTGTTTCAAAAGAAAATGCTTTTTAATATTATCAAAGTACAAAATTTAAAAAAAAAAAAAATTTTAATAATCATTATAAATTTTTAGTTTAGTATTTTAACTTACTTTTTAAATACTTTAATTTAATTCTTTTTATTTATTTGCTTTAATTCAATTGATAAGTGTTTTAATTTAATTATTTTAATTTATTTTAATTATTTATTATTTTAATTTATTTTAATTATTTATTAATTTAATTTATTTTAATTATTTATTAATTTAATTTATTTTATTTATTTTATTAATTTATTTTATTATTTAAATTTAATTATTTTAATTATTTAAATTATTATTTTAATTATTTATTAATTTAATTTATTTAATTATTTATTAATTTAATTTATTTTAATTATATTTATTTAATTTAATTTTATATTTAATTATTTAATTATTTAATTTATTTTAATTATTATTAATTTAATTTATTTTAATTATTTATTAATTTAATTTATTTAATTATTTATTTATTTAATTATTTATTATTATTTATTATTATTTAATTTATTTTATTTATTTATTAATTTAATTTATTTTAATTATTTATTAATTTAATTTATTTCATATTATATAAATATTATTTTAAAATTATAATTTAATTATTAACTTCCAAATAACTTAATAGTATTAAATATTATTCATAATAAATAAAGATACATGTCAATTCAATGACAATATTTATTCTCAATAATTAGAAACATCCGATTCCAAAACCAAAATCAAACCACATTAGTTGATCTAAATAAAACAGAACTATAATCTCATTCTCATAAACTATTGATTGCTTATGCCACAGATTCAGTGCAATTTTCGTCACCGGGTGTATCTTTCTCAATACCCGATCCTTGGGCTTTTAGCGAAATGAGAAACTTTGTACTCTTCTTACAATGGATAATGTTGGTTTGTTCGCTTGGAATCGATGTAACTGGAATTAATGTGAAAAAAATTATTTTTTTCTTGCTATCTCCTGCGAAAATTCCTTCACGTATTTATATAAGGGTCAATACTCCCTCGACCGATTTTTCAATATTTTAAAAACAATACCCTGTTAAACTACTTTTTTAATGAGTAACTCAATCCTTATAAAATCAACACATTTTGTGTTTATTCAACTCAGAAGAAGTCGCACTGTATTACCCCAAAGAATTGTTTAGAACTAATATCCTTAAGTTCTTGATTTTTTTTCAAAGTTTGCCAAACCTTTACATTTGATTAGAAAGTATCTCGATCATATCCCATTTTTTTATTTCCTAAAAAAATTAATCATTATTAAAATGTGTCGTCAATATCCGGAGCGAGCAAGCACCCGGTTTAAAGGACAGTTTCTTTCTTATGAGTTTTAAAGTTTTCAAAAATCAGATCAGCAACATGTCACAAGTAGCGATGCTTGTTTTGAAAAGCCAACTTATTGTTTTTATATTGTCATAAAAAAGTATACTCCAGAAACTACTACTTTATTTAATACCTTTCATCAATATTAGGCATCATTTTAAACAATATATACCCGAAATACGTAGTCTGTGATCAGCCCACGATTTCCAGTTTCACGATACGAAAAATATTTTTTTTAAAAATCCTATAATTTAATCGGATCGGTATCGTCAGATCGTTGACGTTTAGAAAAATTAGTGATATTACAATTTAATTTCGTCGTCTTTAAAATTAAGTAAATTATAAATATATTATTATTTTATTTATATGATTATTTAAATTACAATTATTTTGGTCAAATTTATACTAGTCTAATTTAATTTCGTTAGCCCGTTAACGACTCATCATATATGTAAATTGACACTTCATAATATTGACTCAAACATAAATTTAAATAAAAGTTTGTTCCATTCTTCCATAACATTCCATTGCCTTTTGTCCATCGCCTCGCGACTTTACATCCGTTTGACTATGTTTTTTACTAATTTTCTATCAATCTGTAGCTGCCTCAGTAACCCACAGTCTACGAAAAGGATCCTCAAGGTGGAGATGAGTTACCTTGGCTTATATACTACTATTAACTTTATAATTAAGAATAGCGGTAGGAACGAGATGGTAATTCAGCGCCACCTAGTTGTTGATGGCATATTGAGGTTGCGTGTGTGGTGAACCGCCATAAAACTAAAAACAAAAACTTATACGACAATTAACCTTTTTTGCATGGATTTTATAAATTACGTTTCAACAATACTTTTTAGGCAGGTATCTTCTTAGGAAAGTTAATCTAACACAACAGATACCTTTCTTGGTCCTACGATATCAATTATATTACTTATTATTAAAAACACTTTACACAAAAAAAGAAAAGTATGTTACACTCTTTTCAGACCAACAAAAAGGTATGTGCTGACGAACTATTCAGCACTTCTTGTTCCCCTGCTTTAATTGTTGTTTTCCTCGATTTACCTCCCATTGTTCATTGTGTCATTGTTTTTTTTTGCCACCCTTGCTTTCAAGATGGGGGGAAGAGTTCAGATCTTCACCAAAGTTTTCTTTTTTGTGTCTGTATTTGCTATTTTTCCACTAGATACTTTTGTTAACAAATGGATAAAGTGTCCAGCTATCTTTTTCCCATGCGTTGTGACTATTTGTGTGTCTATTTTTTTTTCGTTTTGGGGGTCTTTCCCTTATTGTTGGTGTTATTACGCAGTTTTCCGTTTCTATTGAACACAAAAAACAACGTTTTCTTTTGATGTTGCTTATTTTGTTGCTGTTGTTTGGGAAAGCTTTCAAGATACAGAAAAAAGTTTATTTATTTCCCCGATTTTTTTTTTCTGCAGGATTTGATTTCTTTTTAAGTCAGTGGAGGAAAAAAAAGGACCTGGGTTTGGGTTGACGTTGGGTAATGTAATTGGTGAAAGCTACGTTCTGTGTAAGATTTTGATTTTCTTTTTGTCTTATGGTTTTCTTTTGAAATTCACATCGGGGATTAGCCGCTGAAACAGAAAGAAAATGTCGAAAAGGGACAGATATTGACAAAGGACATTTTATTGTGAAGGGATTGAGTAAAATGAATTGAAAATCCTGGATAAATTTTTGTTTTTTTTTTCTTTTAAAAAAAAAAAGAAGTAAGAACAGTTCAATAAAAGTAAATTACTTTTTGGATCATTTTTGCTTATGAATGAACAATTTAAGCGTCATTTTATGGATTTTTTTTATTCATTGTATATCTTATTTTCTTTTTTAAACATTATTAACTTTAACTAAGTATACTACTTTTAAGATTTAAATGTCATTCCTCATAATCTCTCCCCATGACTTGTTAAGTCCTTTTACTTCTTTGTTGATTGTTCTACGCCACATTGTTTTTGGCTTCCCTCTTTTTCGTTTGCCTTGCGGATTCCATTTTAAAGCTTCCTTTACTTTGAATTTTTCGGGCTTGCGTAGCACATGCCCGATGCTATTTTAAATTGTCTCTAATTACATAATTTTTTATAAGCTGATAGGCAAAACAATGATTTACAGTAGATTAAAATAATTTTACAAAACAATATCAATGTTCTGTTATACACACATACGTGAGGATTATCAATACTAAAACTAACCAACAATTTCTTAACCAATATGTAAAAATTGTTGATGTTGATGATAAAAAACTCTATAAAATTTCTCCATTCGTTAATATTGAAGTAACTAGTTTTTTTTCGGAAGTTCATGTCTCTTTAAACTCTCCAAGTTAGTTTAAAAAAACTGCACACTTTAAATCGCCTTAACATCACATCAACAAATAGAGACCGAACTAAGCCCACGGAACTTGTCTAAGAAAATTAATTTTCATTCAAAAAGTAATTAATAACTCCGAAAACTTAAGACATAATCGGATTAATTATTGTTTCAACTAATTGGATTTCCAAACGACCCCTTTTTAATTTATTTTAATGACCTTTTCTGTAATAACTGTTTTGAACTCTTCAAGGCCTTAGAATTTTTTTGTTCAGCAATTAAACGGGATGAAATAACGTGTTTTAAATCGGTTTACTTTGATTGAATGCTAAATTAAATATAAGAGAAGTTTTACGTAACACGCCTTGGGGTATGTTTCCTGTGACGTCATTTGTTTGTCATGTGTAGAGAGACTTAGAAGGATTTTCCGTTATTAATTAATTGAGATTTATTTTTAATGACGCAAAATTAGTTTTAATTATCTAACGAGATTGGTTTTGTTATTAAAATATGTTCTATAAGTTTTAGTTAGAAGTTCGTGGTTGATAGATTTCTTGATTAATTTAGATCTGAGACTTTTTAATTAAGCATAATTACTAGTGCATACAATCTTAAAACCAACGAGCGGTTTTAACTCAGTCTGAGTTAATTTCCACTCCTTTCCGTGCCAAAAATGCACTTCCCCTATAGGAGTGGATTCCACTCTTTTTGCGGAGTGGGAAAAAGAAATAAAAGAAAACAATCTACGTCCTACACTCTTAAAACAGCGGTTTTAACTCAGTCTGAGTTAATTTCTACTCCTTTCCGTGCCGAAAATGCACTTCCCCTATAAGAGTGGATTTCACTCTCTTGCTTTAAGAGTGTAAGAGTCTGGTTTTCGGACCACATGTTATAAAAAAGGCCTAAATAAAATACATTTTCCAAAGTATAGCTTTTCTTTTTGCATTGAATAATAGAAAAATAAAGGAACGGTGAAAAGTACCCCGAGTATTATGCCTATATTTCGATTTACTTAAATTATACTAGATATTCAATTTTTGTTTTATGAAAAATATTAGATATATTTCCTTTTCGCTGCCTTAAGCAATAAATTCGCCCAAAATGGTGCCAACCGAAGCCTAACGGAATATTTCCAATGGTAACCTTTAACTGCGTATACTGTGTTTCATCACCAGAAAATTTCTTTTGCAAAGAAGTATAATTGAAGAGTACAGGGGAAAAAGAGCTTGATTTCGTAGGGATCTGTCTGCGTCAGGATTCTTTGACAACAATGGCGAGTCATCGCCTAAACTGCTGTAAGGAAACCGGTTACTCACTTTGTTTTTCTCTCGCGGCAACCCTAATTCACGCCATAGATCAGATGACACGAGTCACACGTTTGTACCGTGAAAGAAGAACCGTAAGGAAAACCGGTTTCCTGTCGCCAATGTCCGCCAAGCACAAATGAATACGGTAAGATTCCTACGAAATCAAGCTTTTTCTCCCCTGCACTCTTCAATTGTAAAGTGCAATATGGACTTTTTTTTCAAATTTAAAATGGATCCTGTCTGACACCGTTTTGTAACTGCAATCGTTGCATAGTACTCTTTTCTAGCAATTTGACACTTGTAAATTGTATAGCAAACAACTGGACACACTCTTTCCGCGAATTTGTTTCAATATAACTTTCCACGACGAACAGCTCTGCTATGATGCGAGTGTCATCTTCACCTGTTGTACACTGATCAACTCACACTTGCATAGCCCCCGCACTGAACTGAAGATCTCATCAATAGTCCATGTGTAGCTCTAATGCAACGTTATTGTAAACCAACCCTACAAAAACAAGCTTGTCAAGTGGAGGCTTTCAGACGGCTTCAATTATTGTTTTCCCGGCAAGCATCTTCAATTCAGTTTCAATTGAACTGAACTGAAACTCTGGAAGGAACATCGAAGGAGCATCGATAATAGGGTCGATGAAGCGCGGCAACCCTGTAAGATCAACCCAACTTTTGCCGCCAATCCTATACTTTACATGTTAAAATAGGCATTCTAAACCAACTTTTTCAATAATTTTTTAAACAGAAAATTGATATGTTGTTGCTTTAGGAGGTTCTTTATATAATGAAGTTTCGGAAACATGTACTTTCAAAAAATAGAATTGCAGGAACAATCTTTAAAACTTAAATTCCTTGGAGTACTATTCTTGGCAAACGATTTTGACGATCCAATGCAAACTGTCAAGGCAAGTGTCATATGTGTTCGGCGAATTCATGCCAAATGTGGCACATATTCTCCCTAAAGCAGTCGCCAAGTGACCCAAAAATAGGCTTCGTCAGTTTTTCATGAGATGCTCCTTCCAGAGTTTCAGTTCAGTTCAGTGTAGTATACACAGTTAAATGTTACCATTGAAAATATTTCGTTTGGCGGCGATTATACATTTCTGGCCCCCTTATCGCCCGCGAAATGGAAAAATATTTGTTTTGTTAATAAATTTAATGTTTTTCTCTCTTTCAGGAGTGCGTTCGAGGCGACCGTATTGTAGCCACCACCCCGTTATGAAGCTAGCCCCCCATCTCTCCCCATACTAAAGCAAAACATCAGTCCACACGACGACAGAATACGCCACTCCGCCAAAAATGCTCAACAAATTACACAAAAGCCGCCAACAACATCATCTACAAAACATGTTTGCGGCGGCTACTATATCAGACAAAAAGCCTGCACTCTATAAATTTGTTATTTATGAACAAATGTCTATGTATATATACAAAAAGATAAACTGTTGAACATATTCAAAGTTATCCAATGAAATACCTTGTACATAGTTATTGAGATGATGGAAGCTCAATTTTTACTCGACGACGTCGTTTCTAGTTTGATGACGTCAGACTTTTTGTTTGATGACGTTTTACGTTTAGTGATGGGAAGAAGACATGTTGGAAGTGAGACTTTTCGCTTCAAGGTTGGTGAAAGAACTTCGTTTTTGAAAGTTGTATGTTGAATTCTGTGATGATTTGGTTTGGATGAAGGACTTATATTGATTGAAAGTGCAACAGTGTGGATTTTGCAAGGAAGGAGTTATCTTTCAGGTAAATAAATAGTTATTTATGCAACAAGTGTGAAAAGTAACACTTTTTAAAACTAGTGGATTTTATTTCACGAACGAGGTACGAGCGAGTGAAATAATGACACGTGTTTTAAAAGTTTACTTTTCACACGTGTTTCATACACTATTTTTTATAATTACGTGAAAAAAATCAAATCTCATTGGTTCAAAAATATATTCACGTGCTAATTTTTTTACGTAAAGAAGATCGGCATCGATAAATCTCTGGAACTACAAAAGGCAAACTTATTTTTTAGTTCAAAGTCAAACATTTGAACATGGATACTGATTCAAAAATAAAAAAATAATAACATTCACGTGCATAATATTTTTAAATAAATCATATCATTAAATTTCTGGATTTTATGAATATTATGAAGAAATTTTACTTGAAATGTTGGCATCTCATGAAAAGAGTGAAAAGATACTTTTTTTTCACTGCTTTTGGGTGAAAAAAAGTAATTTTTTTATCACTGTTTCTAAAAAGTATAACTTTTCGCACGCGTCTGATATTAAAATTTTAGTGTAAAAATCGGATTTTTTTTCACGCAATTATAAAAAAGTTGTTTGTAATTCAGAATTAGGTACAGCTATGTTATAAAGGCCGGTGTCGATTTGGCAACTTTTGGTGATCTTGAATATTTAACATATAGTTGCTATTCCTATAGAATTGTATGAAATATGTAGCGGAATATTTATCACTGGTTTGGGCATTTCCGTTGCTTGGGTAACGTAGCGCGAATCACGCCGACCATTATATCATAGCTTTTTAAAAAATTAAATAAGTGTAGTTCCAGTAAGACGATTCCCACAACCCAATTTAACCAAAATTTTATAAACTTTATATTAAACTCGAATTTGCAACCAATGAGTAAATGTTTACTTACAGGTCTTCTTATGATCACTTTAGCAGCAAATATATCGTATGTTTATGTTTAAATAATCGATAAATTCAGTCTTTCTGAGTAATATTGCAAAAAAAAAAAAATTGAACAATGTTATATTCTAGGTTTTAATAACAACAGTTAATACGTTGAACGATTTGGGAAAACTGTGGTTGCAGATTTGTTCCGTTGTAAATCTTTATCTTTTTAAATATATTTTTTCATAACCGTTAAAAAAAATGGGAACCAAGTGAAATGTTCAGATCTAAGAAGTTCAATTTGGATATTAAATGAGTTTGATTAAGGTATGAGCTAAATGTAAGTAATATTTTGGCAAGTAATTAACAATTTTGAATAAGGGGAAATTTTATCTTAAAAAAATTACACTATTTCCAGGAATTTAATCATTATTATGTTTGTCAATCATTTCGATCAAAACCATTTCATCATTCTCTAAAATTCACAATATCACTGCGTAAATGAATGCATAATCAAAGTAATAATGTGTAGGTTAACACTTTCACTTCTGTTGTTGTTGTTACTAATGCCACTTGGAAAACCCAAGCTCTTCCCGCGGAACGTGGAAGGTTATTAAGGCGAATGAGTGCGGTTCCTGTTGAGAGATGCCCGTGTAGAGACTACGCGGCAGGAATCAGTCTTGGCATCGTGCTGACAGATGCTGCCATCTATCGCCACCACCGCAATTTAGACATGTCCCTGAAGGGGAGGGAAATAGTCTCAATGGACCTGTACCCGTGGGAAACTGCACCATGACCGCCCACAGGACTTTCGGACCCACAGATATTAACGAGCACGTACTCCGCATATTCTCGGTGTGGGTCTTCAGTGGTATCGGGACTCGATCGCGGGACCTTCCGATTCCGAGAACGAGGCCTTAACCACGAGGCTATCCACGGCCCTTTAACTTCTAAAACGGCCCAGGCGGCCGTACAACTATGGACTCGATAATGATATTCCTATCACATATATCGCGGAAATAAAAATCCGGCGTAGCGAAAGTGTTATGGCAAGTAACTATTTACATTATTTGTAACTAAAATTCTAATTTATTTTTCAGATAAAGTGGAAAATCCGGCAGGACACTTTGGACACTTTTTTACATACTCAGACTATGGTTTCCTTTTTAGCACCTACTTCAAAATAATTTATTTAAACGTACAATTTGTATTATTTTTAACGTTACGCCAAAATTTTGTATGTATGAGAATGATTAGTAAATTCATAATTTTTTTTTAAATATTTTTCATTATTTTATAGTTAATCTTAAGAAAATAACATTTTTAAGATAGAATCCATTGCATTTTTTGTCTATTAACCGTTATTTTAGAAAAAATATTTGATTTATATTGTATATATATATTAACTGGTGCTTATTTAAGACATAATTTATAGTAAATCCTACATAACTTTATTTAAACATTTTTATGAATATTCTATTATTTATCAAAGTTTAAAGCCCTTATCACGCGAGAGCTCGTTCGTTCAGCGACGTCCGTACGCCATATCAAAAACTGGTTTTTGAAGCGGTTTTTGCTCGATGAGCATTTTCGAGTCGACTCGAAAAGATCCGGCACATTTTTGCTGTTCGAACGGCTGCTCCAATAAGAACGAAGTTCAGTCGTGACGTCGTGGCCGAGTCGGCTCCTCCTCCAATACCGCGATAATACTGCTCTTAAGTTTGTGATGTCACGCATGACGTAGCCGTTCTCTTGTGACGTTTCTGCTGTCCCAAAAAGTTGTTCGACGAGCGACCGTCTGATAAGGGCTTAAAGCATTCTAAGTAACATTACGTTACAAAATTGATGCTATTTTTACGAAGCATCGCTGTTGTAGCGATATCAGCAAGATAAAACTTTCATTTATGCTGGATTATTTTGACCATTTAAAAAAAAATGCACAATCTTGTTGTGATTCAACAAGACTTACTGATCTAACACAGTCTCTCTTACTGCATTGCATACGTGGATATTTTATTTACAATATTTGAGATCGTTTCATTCACATGTTGTGAAATACTAAATCGTCAACTTGTATATTTATTGAAATTTGGTATCTTAAAGAAGATCTATTGTAAATGAAAATAAAATGTTTTTAATTATTTGTGTGTACTTTTATTTTGAAAAAAAAATACAAAACAGTTGCTGCAATACTCTAAAAAAAGGTAACATTCGTCGGTCAAATGACAAAACCACGAATGTGCAGATTCTAGGGATTTGCGGTTTTTGAAAAATAAAACCGCTTCTCGGTTTAATCGGCTATTTTTTTTCATCTGGTTTTAACCGGAATCAGATAAAAGTAACTAAAAACCGGTCGTTTGAAAATCCGGTTCTAGTTGCTTGGTTGGTGGAACGACTCAGGGTATCTATTTAGGTTTGAATTATCGTAGCACCAGAGCTACAAGAGGGTTATTGGTGACGGGCGTCATAAGTTAGAACCACAACCATGTCCAATTCATTGATTTATCTAACTGCATTAAATTTTTCCTTCAGTTTAGGGGCTTGTCATTTGACTGTGATTCTTAATTACGACGCTCGTCGCAAACTGCCGCCGTGTAGCTCTGAAGCGAAGATAATGCAAACTAACAAACCTTCAGTTTAGCCGGTTAAAACGCTTATTCAAACTGGTTCTTTAGTTTTAACCAATTCAGCCAAAGAAATGTTTTTACCCATTTAACCGAAGCCAAAAACCGGTTTAACTGTTTCCGGTTTTCCATCCCTTTGCACATTTGTGTTTTTGCACATTCGCGGTTTTGTCATTTTACCGACGAATTATACAATGTGATAAAATTTGAGACACAAAAGTATAATAATGTGTATTTTTTATATTAATATGAGAAAAATGGTATATCTGTAGGTCTTCTAAGATTTTATTGCAATAGTGTTTGTGTAAAAGCTTCTAGACTTAGAAAAATTATCCAGTCTAATCATCATCTGAAACTTTCTTCAAAAACCAGACTGAGTCTAACGCAAAGAGTTATATAGTAGGGTAGAGACTGAACCTTTCAACAGCAAGATGGACCAACGCGGAGACAATATAGGGTGGCATGTGGGGCCCACTGGCCGAGTGGTTTGGATCGCAGGCCATAACGCTAGCAGTCCGCGCGCTGTAACGGATGCGGGTTCGATTCCCGCCTTTGCCCTGGGTGTACTTCCTTTCTCAGTATCAAAATTATAAATTAACTAGCACTTTTGCCACTCTATTCGGGCTCCGTAGTGAGCCATGGCTGCCTATGGCAGCTCAGTACGAGTCGTTCCTCTACCCTACTATAGAACTCTTTGGTCTAACGTAATTGTTAAGTTAAATTAAAATGCACACCGTAGCAATTAATAAATGTAACGTTTTCTTGTTTCAATTATTAAATAACACTATAAGAATGTTTGCTGTCTATTTCCAAATGTACTTACTTACCAAGGAAACCAGTTTTTTAAGAAACTAGAAAAACCTACATTTAATTTAACACTAGTTAATTCATTTTTTTTTATTTAGAGGGGACTGGGGAGCCCAGTCGGTTAAGGCGTTCGCCTTGCATGCGGAAGGTCCCAGGTTCGGGTCCGGGCATCGTTAAAATTACCTATAAACGGCCCAGAGAGCCAAAAATGTCCCGTGTTCCGAATAATACCCCGCGTAGAGGGAGTGCACTTTAAATATGCTCCACAGTCCCGACGCTGCGTACGCGATGTCGGGTCGCCCTTAACGGTTGCATTGGGTATCTACTCAGGTGTCGGCTCGTCACTTGACTGTGGTTCTAAATTATAAAGGTCGTCGCCAATAGCCCTCGTGGACCCAGCGAAAAAAGTCAGCAAAAAAACTTAACAAAAATGCTGATTTTTTTTTTTACAGACGAATAAAGTTTTTTTGCAGTCGAAATGATCATGAAGGTTTCATGAGGTCATTTGCAGTTTTTATAAAAGTTTATAAGCTAACGAAATCATGTATTAAATTTTGAAGGAAATATGCTGCTTATTTGTACGTTTACTGTAGATTAGCTTTACAAACCATGCACAAAAATAAAACAGAATAAAACCCACCTAGAAATAGGACAATACAAGTTCGAGACTGTCACCAACTTCAAATATCTACACTCTTAAAACAAACGAGGGTTTTAACTCAGTCTGAGTTAATTTCCACTCCTTTCCGTGCCGAAAATGCACTTCTCCTATAGGAGTGAATTTCACTCTTTTTCGGAGTGGGTAAAAGAAATAAAAGAAAACAATCTGCGTCCTACACTCTTAAAACGAGCGTTTTAACTCAGTCTGAGTTAATTTCCACTCCTTTCCGGTGCCGAAAATGCACTTCTCCTATAGGAGTAAATTTCACTTTTTGTTTTAAGAGTGTAGGTTCTGAAATAAAATTACTTAAACAACATAACACCAGAGATCCGCAACCGAATTACTGGTGCCAACAGATGTTTCTCCGGACTCAAAAATACCTCAAATCGAGTTTCCGTAAGAGAGGAACCAAATTACTATCTACAAAGCCTGATAAGCCCATACTCACATATTCTGCAGAAACATGGGCAATGACTGAGAAGGGGGCGTAACGAGCATTAGTGTTCAGAGTTTCGGGTATATGGGATCAAGGAAGGTCTTGGACGAAGACAGACAACTCAGAAACCTACCGAGTATATGTCAGTACTGCTCGAAAAAATCTGTTGGGTACAGAAAGGTCTCAAAGATTCCATTCCAAGCCATACTCTCGTGGTAGACAAGCCAAGCTCTGGGATCGTTGGCTCTGTCTCTAAAAATTAGATGGATCCACTTATGTGTGTGTGTTGTCTGTTGTGTCTGTCTTACTTGACGATGGTTTATAAGCGGGTCGCTGACCAAGCACACAAACCTGAATATATATGTCTACCAACCAACCAACCGACTGAGAACGAGAAACAAACAGCAATTTTCGAGAGAAAAATTTTGAGAAGTATATTTGGTGGAATCAAGGAAGGAAATTTTTGGAGAAAAAGAACAAACTCAGAAGTATACAAATGCTTTAATGAACCAGAATAGTCAAGTACATAGCAATCCAACGAATAAAATGGGCAGGACATGTAGTTCGAATGGAAGACAACAGGACTACAGAAAAGATCCTCTTTTCTAAGCCCATAGCTACTCGTGTTAGAGGCAGACCCAAACTCGGGTGGATCGACTGCCTGGAAGGGGACCTTAAAGTTTTGAAAGTGAAGAACTGGAGGTCGTTGGCCAAGAACAGGTCGGCCTGGGAAGGACTTTTAAGGAAGGCCAGGGCCCATCCTGGGCTGTCGCGCCACTGAAGAAGAAGAAGCTTTACAAAAGGATACAACTTGCATAAATCAACGATAAATGAAGGTTTTATGCAGATAATGTGCAGATTTTGTTTTAAAAAATGTGGATACGAAATCATTATATTAAAATTTGAAGGAAATCTGCTGCTTATGTAAAGGATTATCGAAGCTTAGTTTTAGAAAGATATAACTTGCACAAATCAACGATATGCCAACACTATACTGTAATATTACACTGAAATTTTCTGGAACAAAGCTTTGGTGCGACAATAATTCAAACTAAACTGCACCACACTACAAATCTAGAAATTCTTTAAACACAATTGGCACCTGTCGGCACCTGTTTCAACCCTACCTTTATACCGTAAAATTTTAAATATTTTATAAAAATCTATAAAGTCTGCCTGTTCGTCACACATAGCAAAAGCTAGAAACAAGTGTGAGTGTCGAAAAATTCATCGCATTTAAACTAGAAGACACTGAAATCTTAGAAAAAAAACCCTGAAATTAAAGGTCTTCAATTAATTAAAAAAAACTGCAAAACTTAAAGGAAGGTAAGGTAATCGTTTCCGGCTGCCTATTTCTAGCCTCCTTCAGAGCTTTAACACAGCCAATAACGCCTCGTATTTTAGAACCCTGGTCAAGTGAGCAAAACTTAAAGCTCATTTAAAGCATAAGAAGGTTATTTGTTTTCAATCACTATTGGCATTCAATCATCATAGAATAGAAAACTGTATTATTAGAAAGGTAGGTAGGTAGGTTTGAATTATCGTCGCACTAGAGCTACACGAGGGCTATTGGCGACGGGCGTCGTAATTTGAACCACAGTCAAGTGACGAGTATTAGAAAGAGAAACTATAGTAATTGTCATAGAGTAGAGAAACGAGAAACTATTTAAAATAACATAGGAGAATTTATGTTTGCGATACAAGTCAGTTTGGAATGACGTCCTAATCTGTATCAAATTAGGATTATTTGGCAGTGTACATTATTTGTTTAGAAAGGAGCAGAAGGCATTCTATTTTAATTTATTTTAAAAGCAAAGAGTTTTTCATTTACATTTTAGCATTTCGTAATGAATAATTACGTTGTAATGTAATTTATTTCTTTTGATGAAGCTTTTTATTGTTTTTTTTATATTTATTTAAAGCCTATTTTATCAAAAGAAAGATTTCAGATAAAGAACTGGAACGACTTTGAACTGTGGAGGTAATTCTTAAAATGTGATGTTGCATTGGAATGTTATGAACCTTAACAGAACTAAAAAAATACTTTAGTTTAGTTTGAATTATCGTCACACTACAGCTACACTCAAAAAGTATTGAGAACAAGACGTGATAGCTGATTTGGAATGGAATTGTATGTTGCCATAGCATTGAATCTTTATGTGTAAGAGGATGTTAGTTTAATATTATTTTTAATTTTAGCTTTCATAATACGCTTGTAAGGAAAAGTGGAAGTTTTTATTAAAACTTTATGCCAAAACTCTGGAACTTTTTATTCTGCATAATTCGCAATATCATCATCTCAATAAAACATATAAAACATGATTATTCAAACTGTTTATTTTGTTTCATATTTTTCTATACTTATACAGTTTCATTCTAATCTGCAATAATCGTGGTACTTCTTTTTTTATCTTATCCCAGGTCCATGAAAATGTACTTCTCATACCTGCAATAAAATTGGGAATTAAATTTTCACTTTGATATATACAGTACAATTTCTACAATTGTAATAAAAAACAACTCTATCATACAAGAACATAAAAATACATACTTATATTTTTTTTCTGACTACATACTACTGAGTTATTTCTAGCATAGAATCGACAAGTGTACAAGATTTTAAATGACTCTTTGTAAATAATTATTTTATTTTAAAAAGAAAACCTTTGTTTTCAAAGGGTTAAAGTTTTTTTTTAACTCTTTATCAATAAATAAACATAAACTAACCAAATTATATGGCGAGAAACCATGAAATTTTCTACAGATTTCGGTCCAGTTGAACTAACCCAGGGTCTTTTTTTTCCTCCAGCAAAAAGTTATTTGTTAAGTTAAAAACAATTGGAAAAAAATCTATATTATTCTTACTAGGTCAAATTTAAAAGGAAATTTCCTTGATCGAAATGGCAACGACATTATTGATTCGCCGCCAAGTTAAGCTTTAAAAAAAAATCACAATTCGTTTTATATAAATTATATGATTTTGTTTCCTGCTTATAATTGTGTTTGTTAATACTGATTTCCGATAGTATCTTTCAGAAAAAGCGAACCCCCTATAAAGTTAATAACATTTTTGTTAGAAATTGGACAAAGCACAGTTGCTCGATTTAGCCTACTGTTGACAGTACAAAAATCCTTAGGAATCATACAACAATACATAAACCGAAAGTTTACTCTGATAAAAGAATGTATTTATATAAAGATGAACCAATTCTAATAAAAAAGAAATATATACGCAATCAAGTATAATACCTAAGTAAATAAGGCCTGATATTATCTGAGGTTTTTTTTTAAGAATTGGGACTCAGTATATTAAACAACAATAGAGAAGCAACGTATTTCTAAAATATTCATTATATAGAAATACGCTGGACTCAGATAAAACATTCTATATACAGAAAATTTTGGTAAACTTGAATGTTCGTAACAAAATATAAGAATTGAAAAAAAAAACATCATAATAAACTTAAGAATGTTTTCGAAATGCAACATCTTATTTACAGTGAATGCCTTTTTTTTAAAACCGAATAGTAATCTATCATTTTTTTTAAATACGCTAGGTTCCAATAAAACATTCGATAGAGGAAATTTTAATACACTTGAATAGTTGTAACAAAAGATATTCAAGAGCTAAAAAGCATTTAAAAAAATCATAACAAATTTAAGAATGTTTTCGATTGAATGCGTGTTATTTGCAATGAATGCCTTTTTTATGTCGGTAAACAAAACTAAAAATATATTACTGTATTCAACAAGGAAAAAAGTAAACTGAACAAACACTTCAACGTTTTCTGAAATTCCTATTATATTAGTAGTTGAATCAACCATAAGAAAATATAAGAATCTGCACTTCTAAGTACAAAAGCAATTGTGAAAGTAGGGGAATTCTTTCCTTGTTACATAGAATATTGTATCTCAAGATCTTAAACGTTAATGTGGTAGTTTTGATTTAAAAGCAAATAAAACATATTTCAGATAAGCACTTTCAGTTTCATTTAAATAGACAAGAGGAACGCCCACGATGACGTCACAACTACGTCAAACATTGTCTTATACCCTCAAATCACCCATAATCTAATTCGTCCAAATTAAAACGGCCACGCCTAGAGAGACGTCACAGACACGTCAAATTCCCCACAAATTGTAATACATTTTTAAGTACAACCAAAATTAATGTTAAACATTTTATTAGTTAAGGATTCAATGCAATGCTACATTTTAGTTTCCACACTACGTTTATAACGTAAAAAGTGGAAGGTATTATAATCTTTCAGTCCGTCTGTCTGTTTGTCCATCTGCCCGTCACCCTGCCCGTCACCCACTTTCATGTGACAAATTACAATTGCTACGGACAAGTGTGATACATAAAAAAATTTAACGCATCGAAATTAGAATACATTGAAAATTTCAGAGAAGGATTCGAATTCGAAGTAATTCAATTATTTAAAAAACTGCAAAATTGAATGCTCATTTAAAAAGCATAGGAAGCCATTTTTATTAGAACTAAATCACCATTGCCATTCGCAACAATCGCTCGAGAAACTTTAATTCTTTTAGACAATAAATTAAAATAAATTTATTTTTGCGACATCGATCAGTCTGAAATGACGTCAAATATATTTCACTACGATATCTTAGTACGTTGATACGAAATATTTTAATTCTATTTAAAAGTGAGGAATATTACATATTTATTCTTTGAAATATAAATTAATTTTTGCAAACAATAAGTAATAATTATAGAATTTTCGAAATAAAATAAATGAAACTATCCAAATTTAGCATGTAAATGTTTAATATAAAATATTAAGGCTATGTTTGGCACCTTTTTACCTGTTAGACACAACTGTTGTGTGGAAGCGGGTTAAGTGACAGATTCTGTTACAAACCTACTTGTTTATGAACAAGTAATACTGTTTGTAGAAACATTAAACCAAACGTTAAATGTAAGTATTAAAAGAATTTAATCTTGGGAATAATTTGTATTCGAAATGAAAAAAAAGCCGGCTTAATGAGCTGTCAACGTTTCTTTCCATGGTTGATGCATTTTGCGATGCCTTTCTCTACTTAGATATACTATGAATAAATTGTGATTAAAAAGTGTGAAAAAAAATTCCTGGTAATCAGAAGTTACGGTGTATAGGAGACTGTTGTATTTTTAATCTGCAGTGGTCCAAAGTCACGACGCAGTGAAAATGTCACTAAAAGTATGTGTTTCGTTAAGTTAAATTGTCGTCACACTAGAGCTACACAACGATATTGGCGACAGGGTTCGTAATTAAGAACCAGAGTCAAGTGACGAGCCGACACCTGAGTAGATGCCAAGGTAACTTTTTTAAGGTGACATCGTATGCAGCGACTTGAAGCAGTTTAGTTGAGTTGAATTATCGTGGTACTAGAGCTGCACGAGGGCTATTTGAGACGGGCGGCATATATTATAGAATCTCAGTCAAGTGACGAACAAATACAGGGTAGTTATAAAATAACGCTCGCTATTCGGAGAGCTCTGTAGCTTAAAAGAATAATTCGAATGCAACAAACATCGATACACTTACTAATCAAGAAGGGGGAAAAGAATGGAATCATAAAAAAAACCCTCCTATCTTGACCAGGGTTCTAAATTACGAGGCGTAATCGGATGTGGTAAAGCTCCTAAAGGAGGCTAGAAATAGGCAGCCGGAACCGATAACATTACATTAAAAAATGAATAGTTATAAAAATCACCGATAGATGGCACTGCCAATGCAATCACAATTGTAAGCATTGGCAAAACCAAGAAGCGGTCATTTTAATGTAATGTAATCGATTCCAGCTGCCTATTTCTAGCCTCCTTTAGGAGCTTTAACACAGCCAATTACGCCTCGTAATTTAGAACCCTGGACAAGATACGAGTTTATTTTTTTTATGATTCCATTCTTTCCCCCCTTCTTGATTAGTAAAGGCGCGTTCTCATGCACGCGAATTGGGAGGAATATACCGGGATTAAGGAACAAAAATCCCTCCGTTAGGGAAAATTGGGGGTTCGAAATCGTACCCGCATTCTTCCTAGTCATTGTACCGGTGTTTATCCGTGATGCATTGCGATTTTGAGAATCAAAACAAAACAACATGGTTAACGTGTTTAACCTCCCTCTAATTTTTAATAGAAGGATAATTTTAAGAATTTGCCACGAAGACATGTCGGCTTAAAAAATAAACAAACTCTACAATGTGACTGAAAGTAAACAGGATGTGACGTTAAACCATACGTCACTTCCGAAGTCCCGGTATATTCTGGGTACTCATGTGAACGGGTGTTTTTGGTTTCAGGAATTGAGACGGCTTAATACCGGTACATAGTCCGTGCATGTGAACGCGCCTTTTGTGTCTCGATGTTTGTTGCATTCGGATTATTCATTCAAGCTACAGAGCTATCAGAATAGCGAGCGTTATTTTATAACCACCCGGTACTTAAGTAGGCACCCAACGCAACTTTTAATGAGATAAAGTACGCAGCGTTCAGATTTGAATAATATTTAGCATGCACTCCCTCTGCACGGGGTATTTATTATTCATCGGATCGCCAAAATAACTGCGAACCTATAAACGGCCCGTGCAGCCAAAAAATGTCCGACGAATAATACCCCGTATAGAGGGAGTGCACGTTAAATATCCTTCAAAGTCCGAACGCTGCGTACGATGCCGCTCTTAACGGTTGCGTTGGGTGCCTACTCAGGTGTCAGCTCGTCACTTGACTGTGGTTCTAAAATACGACGCCCGTTGCCAATAGCCCTCGTGTAGCTCTAGTGCGACGATAATTCAAACTAAACTAATTATTCATAGGACTTGTTTGTCATCATACAGGTTTTGGTTTTATTCAACAGACCCGTTCGAAAATGAGCAGTTATTTTGGCGATGCCCGGGCTTGTACCTGGGACCCATGGCACGCAAGCCAAGCGCCTTACCGACTGGGCTCATCAGTCCTCTCTATAAGGATGCATTTGGTACATAGATATCATAGTTAAAATATTAGATTGGCAGATCACGTGACCTCCAATGCTAACGACGGGACGAGCAAGGAGGCCAAATAAGGGGGCAAAATGGCCAGTGTTGCTGCCACTTTAAGGAGAAAAATACTACGAAAAAATACCACCTAATTCTAAAATTACAAAAAAAATATCGTAAAAATACTAGCTGCATTTTGGAATCTTTTTAGGGACTTTAAATCCTTTTCTAGTATTTTATTTTTTTTGTAATTTTAGAATTAGATGGTAGGGTAGGTACATATATATATATACCGGCTTGTGTGCTTGATTAGAGACCCGCTTAAAAGCCTTCGTCAAGTAAGACAGACACATAAAGAATTTTTACTGGCACAGAGAAAGGAATTACACCCAGGGCGAAGGCGGGAATCGAACCCGCTCCCCCCAAGTCAAAATTTATGCTAGTACTAGCATAAAAATTATGCTATTTTTTGCTATGTTTGCTATGTTTTATGCTATATTTTTGCTACAATATGCTTCCTTATGCTAGTTAGCATGTCAGGCTTATGATGGTAGCATACGGAAAAAAGCATTTCATGCTATAAAACTAGCATATGATGCTAAATAGCACTGCAAGCTTCTCAAAAGCATGCTGAGGTAGTTACCTTGACAAGCTATTTTTTGCTTTTTTATGCTAACTAGCATAAAATGCTATACAACTAGCATACAGAGAAAAGCAGCTTGTGCTATAAAACTAGCATATAATGCTAACAAGCACTGCAAGCTACTTAAAAGCATGCTGAGGTAGTTACCTTGACAAGCTATTTTTTGCTTTTTTACGCTAATTAGCATGTTATACAACTAGCATACAGGAGAGTTACATGGAAGTTCAACAAATTGGAAGGCGTATTAAATGTGCAAACATAAACACTATTGGGGACAGGTTAAGTACAAATTTATTACAAAAAGGGGAAAAAGTAACGGTGATTCTGGCCATAGTAGAAATGTTTCTTGAAATTTGCTCGATCGATCGTTGATCGGATTTAACGAAAATCACCGGCGATATCGCATCCGTAATCCGGACGTTCACGAGACGACATCGGCAATCGGTGAACGAAATTCTATCGATAAAAGTCATTGATTCGATATCGGTCAAAGGTGAAAATTTGATCAACGTAGGTTTCATCGGAAAATTATGACGAATCGATATCGCAATCTATAAGAAACTGAAAAATTTGGAAATACAAATCGCGTCCAATAATTTCGAAAACTTCATTTCTGAAAAATCAAGCTCAAATTGGAAATCGTTATTTTTTATTTACTTATCTACAACATTTTTAATAGCGGGCAAAGCTAAATATTTTAACTGCGTGATAACTGATTTCTTTTATTTACTTTGAAATTAATTTTTAATTTCTTTTGCCATGATTAATTTTTTAAAAATAGAATAAATAAAATAGATTTTTGAATAAATATTATAAATCATAAAACTTTTCAATACGAAAGTTACCAAAAGTTATTTTGAAATTTGACATTTCTATTAGTGTTGCTGACTTAAATAAAGTTATATTTAAAGGAATTTGAAACCTGCAAAAGAAAAATCAAAATTTCTCAATCAAAAACATAAAACTCCTTAAACAAACATCCTTTACTACAAGCTTCCATAGCCGCGACGACAAAAGCGCCTCCCCGTGGACCCAGAGATCGAGAGTTCTGTCCTCCTCCTCCTGCCGTTCATGTATCACCTTCATATACTGATAATGCCAGTCTGAGACTATTAGCTGACCAATAGAAGAAAAATAGTGGCGCCATCTAACTTAAAACTTTTGTACATATCGTATCTTATTTAGCATAATTTTATAGCATGTGATGCCATAAAGTTATGCTAAATAAGCAACAGTTAATAGCATGTGATGCTGTAAAATTATGCTAAATAAGCAACAGTTAATAGCATGTGATGCTATAAAATTATGCTAAATAAGCAACAGTTAATAGCATGTCATGCTATAAAATTATGCTAAATAAGCAACAGTTTATAGCATGTGATGCTTTTTTGTTTATGCTAATAAGCATAAATTGTGTTCGAATTTTAATCATCTCATGCTAGTTTTTCATGCTAAACTAGCAAATATTTTAAGCATCTCATGCTAGTTTCTTATGCTAGTAGTAGCATCTTTTATGCTAGTTAGCAAAGCAAAAATAGCATAAATTTTGACCTGGGCCGTTACAGCGCGCAGACTGCTAGCGTGATGGTCTGCGATCCAGACCACTTGGCCACCCGGCCCCAAATTAGATGGTATTTATTCGTAGTATTTTACTCCTTAAAATGGCAGCAACACTGGCATTTTGCCCCCTTATTTGGCCTCCTTGCGCGTCCCGTCGTTAGCATTGGAGGTCACGTGATCTGCCAATCTAATACTTTAACTATGATATCTATGATTTGGTACCAGCTTAAGTGTGACAGTGGTGATATAACACTTGAGAAAGATTTAAAATTACGAGGCCTGTCGAAATAGCTTTTTCTTCTAGCTATAGTTTCATGTTAGTTCATCCAAACCAAATCAAAATCAGCAAACACAGAGTGGTTATAATATAGCGCTCGCTATTCGGAGTGGTCTGTAGCTTGAATGAATAATCCGAATGCAACAAGCATTGAGACACTTACTAATCAAGAAGAGGGAAAAAGAATGGAATTATAAAAAAGAAACTCGTCTCTTGACCAGGGTTCTAATTTACGAGGCGTAGCCAATTATGGCCGATTACGGCCAACACAACCAATTACGCCTCGTAATTTAGAACCCTGGTCAAGAGACAAGTTTCTTTTTTATGATTCCATTCTCTTTCCCCCTTCTTGGCATTACTTACTAATCAAGAAGGGGGGAAAAGAATGGAATCATAAAAAAGTAACTCGTCTCTTGACCAGGGAATTACGAGGCGTAGCCAATTATGGCCAATTACGGCCAACACAGCCAATTACGCCTCGTAATTTAGAACCCTGGTAAAGAGACGAGTTTCTTTTTTATGATTCCATTCTGTTCCCCCTTCTTGATTAGTAAATTTCTCGATGTTTGTTGCATTCGGATTATTCATTCAAGCTACAGACCTCTCCGAATAGCGAGCGTTATTTTATAACCACCCGGTATTTCCGTATTTCAGATATTCTCTTTGACAAAGCAAAACAACCCTATTCTCTTTAGAACCAATCATAATGAAGGAACTCAACGCAGCCGACTGGGCAGCTGAATGATCAGGGTGCTGGGTTCGATTCCCGGCATGGGTATGGATATTTGTGTTGTGCGTTTGTCTGAACTTGTCCCGAGTACACTGCTATATATTTGATCACTTGATCTTTAAATCTGCGGAGTTCCAAGTCCTGAAAAAGCTTACGATGGCGCCACTGGTTTGCTTTGGGTGCCCTCTTAGCTGTTTACCTTTTCACTTGATCAAGAATCTAAATTACGAGGTGTAATTGGCTGTGTTAAAGCTCTATTGCGGCTATAAATAAACAGCCGGACACGTACAGCACAACCTAACTCAACGCATTTTTTTAGGAGCGAAATCGGTAGCATATATTTTAAATACATCCCTCTGCACCGGATATTATTCTTCAGACGTTCGGCTGAACTGATCGTTTATAGATCGTCAGTTAAGCCCTTATCAGACGGTACGAACGTCGCTCGACGAACAACTTTTGGGACAGCAAAAAACGTCACAAGAGAACGGCTACGTCTTGCGTGACATCACAAACTTAAAAGCTCGGTATTGGAGGAGGAGGTACAAGGAGGAGGCTCGGCCATGACGTCACGATTGAACTTCGTTCTGATTGAAGCAGCCGTTCGAACAGAAAAAGGAGCCGGATTTTTTCGAGTCGACTCGAAAATGCCCATCGAACAAAAACCGCTCCGAAAAACAGTTTTTGATATGGCGTACGGACGTCGCTGAACGAACGAGCTCTCGTGTGATAGAGCCTTTATATTGGCAATGTCCAGGTTCGAACCTGGGAACTTTCTCATGAAAGGCAAGCGCCTTACTGACTGGGCCACCCAGCCCTCCACGATGCTGCGAAAATGTTGCTACATAAAGATGCGTTTGATACTAGCCTCCAAGGTAACGGAGGTATTCAACATTTGCCGACATAATAAAAATACTCTATATCTGCTTTATTTTTAATGTTTTTTTTTGCTGATTATTTTTTGACCTCATCGCAATACCTTCATTACCTTGCATTTTATATTTGGTAATTTAAAGTAAAAATATAAAAATTCCATGCCAAATTTATTTCAAAATAAGATGTATTTCCAAACCAAAGACGTTGTCAATAAATGAGACTTTGCGATACACAGTCTTTGTTAGGGCCTGGGGAGCCGAGTCGGTTAGGCATTCGCCTAGCATGCGGAAGGTCCCAGGTTCGGGTCCGGGCATCGCCAAAATAACTGCCGACCAATAAATGGCTCGTGCAGCCAAAAATGTCCGACGAATAATACCCCGTGTGGAGGTTACACTTTATGCTAACCGTTGCGCTCCCTAACCGTTGCGCCGCCGGGTCGGCATCTCAAAGGTAACGGAGCTACTCAACACTTGCCGATGGTTCAAAATTACGAAGCCTTTTGTCGCCATGTTAATTCATCAAAACCAAATCAAAACAACAAATACTCCTCTTTTTCAAGAACTATTTTTTAAAATAAAGTGGAAGCAGTTTATCCAATAATGGTGTTCATTTCGTAAGTTCACTTGTAATCATTGAGCTAGAAGAAACGTGGAGTGAGGTGCGTGATTCACTGAACAGGGCAGCAAACGAGCCGGTTCAATGACGAAACGCGGAGGAATACACGGCACTGCAGCAGAAACGAACCGGGCAGAAAACCTAGGAACTTGCCTATTTCGCTATTGGGTTCGTCTTCGCTGGTTACTTAGTTAGTGATCCACATGGTTATTTCTTGAAAAAGTTGGAATTTAAAGTTAAAGAAAGTTAATTTCTTTGGAACTAAAAATTTAAAAATACATTTAGGAGCCCAAGTCAATATGATAGAGGGGTCTCATACAAGCATTGCATACAAGTGTAGGGAAAATAGTCCTTTTCTGCCCTGTTCGCTCAAAAGGGTGTGAATGGGTTTTCGGCTCGCTGACACCTCACTCCAGTTTTCGCTTCTAGCTCAATGCTTGCCGATGATTCAAAATTACGAAGCCTTTTGTCGCCATGTTTAATTCATCAAAACCAAATCAAAACAAAAAATACTCCTCTTTTTCAAAAACTATTTTTTAAAATAAAGCTATTCTCATAGGAACCAATCAGAAATAAATATCTTGCTATTCAAGTAAGCTTCCGGTAAAGAACTAGTTGGTTGGTGGACATATATTTTCAGGCTTATGTGCTTGGTCGCAAAGACCCGCTTATAAACCATCGTCAAGGACGGACACGAGATACACACACATGTAAGACAGATGCTGCCATCTATCGCCACCTCCACAATTTAGACATGTCCCTGAAGGAGAGGGAAATGGTCTCCAGGGACCTGTACCCGTGGGAAACTCTGCAATGACCTCCCACAGGACTTTCGGACCCAACAGATTTAACGAGCACGTACTCCGCATATACTCGACAAACAAAAACATCCATGCCTTAGCGGGATTCGAAACCGAACCCAGAGGCTCCAAAGGCTAGCTCCCTAACCGTTGCGCCGCGCCGCCGGGTCGGCCTTTTTGGTTTGGAAATACACCTTGTTAATTTGAAATAAATTTGGCATGGAATATTTATATTTTAACTTTTAATTACTTAATATGAAATGAAAGGTAATGAAGGTATTGCGATGAGGTCAAAAATAATCAGCAAAAAAAAACATTTAAAAATGAAGAAAATATAGAGTATTTTTGTTCCAAATTCAGGCATGTTTCCTGCATTTTAGAAAACGGAATTAATTTTGAAAATTAATAATTTATTATTTATTAATTAATTTTATATTTAAAAAAAATATTAAAAATGGTTTTTTAATTACGATTTTTGCTGATTTTATTAAAAGTGTTTTATAAGGGTGGAAATGCTGTGTTTATGCATGAAAAATGCCTAACTTTGGAAGTAAGAAACTACATAGTTCCTTCATTTTGAAATTAAGATTTTTTTTGCCTATTTTATTAGGTGTTTTAAATACAGTTTTAATACATAAAAAATGCCTGTATGTGGAACTAAAAACTGCATATGCCTTTAATTTTCAATGAAGATTTTTTTACTGAATTTATTGAGGGTCTTAAATTCAGAAAAATACAGATTTTTAATGAAGGAAAAACACCTGAATTTTTAACAAACAAATGCATATTTCCATATTTTTGAGGAAGTTTTAATGATTTCACACTTAAAAATTTACTTTTTAGTGAATATGCAAACTACACCAAATAAAATGTACAAAATAAAACTATACAAAACTATAAATATATTACGAGTTTATTTACAACAACTTAGTTTTATACATAATTATGTACAAAGTGCAAATATTATTTCTCCATTTCATCAGATCAAATATCATCTGAAATTTAAGTAAAAAAATGTTGCCAAATTTTTAAAATAATAGGTACTGCTTCCTTATCTAAACAAATAATAAACCTTATCAACAAACTAATTGTAATAAATAAAAACACAATATAATGATATCATATTAAAGTAATTATAACAGCATTAAGTTATTTTAAATAAGTACAAAATGAATCATTAAAATAGAAACAGTATAAACGTAAATCAAAATGCAATTTTTATGTCATTTAAATGAGCATTGAATTTTTCAAATTTATTACTGATCTGAATTTTTAAATAAAATTTGGAATCTAGCCTAATCTGTATTTTTGCTTAAATTTGACATCATGCCTATACTTTGTTTTGGACAGTGAAAGTGCATGACGGACATAAGTTTCAATGCATGCATCAAAGTATGAATGACGGCTGTTCTTAGCTTCCACACTACGTTATAAACGTAGTGTAAAAGCTAAAAACAGCGTTTGAAAATAGAAAACAAAATTAAACACAGTACTTAACAATTCTTGAAACTATCGGAAAGTTTTGATTAATAAAACAATTTCGAGTAAAATACAAATACATTTATGTCATCTTCTTTTAAAAGGCGAACCTTTTGAAAAAAGAGATTTCTTGGTGGGACAAACTACATTTTTGAAAGAAAAAATAATTTTCAGAGAAAAGCCAAAAAATGGCATGTAACCGATAAAAAAGCAGTCTCATTCAAGTTTATTGGAAGATAATATAATAATGGTACATTAATTAGGTTTATAAAGTATCAAGAACAAAAAGTTCAATACAAATAAATTTTATGTTAAGACATTGTCAGTTATGTCATTGCTCCTTTTTTTTATTCAGCTTATGATCTGAATTAAGTATTTGCCTAATAACAGCCTGCACCATGCATAGAGGTAGGAAGGAGGTGTAGAGAGGTCCACCAGTTGAGAGAAATTGAAGCAGGGCTGTCAGGTGTTTCGAGCTACTACGCATAACATACTGATACCGAGGTATCCCAAGATGCACCGCTCTGTAGAGGGCCCCTCCAATTGAGATGATTTGAAGCAGGACTGTCAGGTTTTTCGAGCTACTACGCATAACATACTGATACCGAGGTATCCCAAGATGCACCGCTCTGTAGAGGGCCCCTCCAATTGAGATGATTTGAAGCCGGACTGTCAGGTTTTTCAAGCTACGGCGCATAACATATAAACCGAGGTATCCCAAGATGCACCGCTCTTAAGGCC
Source organism: Oedothorax gibbosus (assembly GCA_019343175.1). Lineage (NCBI taxonomy): Eukaryota > Metazoa > Arthropoda > Arachnida > Araneae > Linyphiidae > Oedothorax > Oedothorax gibbosus. The sequence continues at coordinate 5,247,688 of CM033274.1, forward strand.
TCTCCAATTGATGATTGAGCGACTGTCAGGTTTTATCAAGCTACGTCTGCATAACATACTGCCTACCAGGATAGATGCACCGTCGTAGAGGCCACCCAATTGAGATGATTGAAGCGACTGTCAGGTTTTTCAAGCTACGCATAACATATGATACCGAGGTATCCCAAGATGCACCGCTCTGTAGAGGGCCCTCCAATTGAGATGATTTGAAGCAGGACTGTCAGTGTATTCGATCGTAATAGCGCCATAACATACTGTAATACACGAGGTATCCCAAGATGCACCGCTCTGTGAGGGCCCTCCAATTGAGATGATTGAAGCAGGGCTGTCAGTTTTTCGAGCTACTGGGCATAACATAGTATACGAGGTATCCCAAGATGCACTCTCTAGCTGCTTCATTTGTGCGCTACTGCGCATATACAGGACTCTCTATCCCTTCTACCTCATGCACCATGGTCAGAGTCATGAAGTGTTTACCAACAACATAAGCAATGACATCATTCACAATGTGGTTATCCAAATATTGTTTGCATGACATTAGCCTTTAAACAGCTTGGCCACAATCGCTTCAAATTGTAGATCTCAAAGTCGCTACATTGTGAAATGTTGGACCCCAAGCGCAGTCTGCACTCCTACCCACAGTTGTTTCGATCCGTGGCTAAGTGTTTTCAAGTTCTTTTAGCTCCTTTTACTTAGCCTTGTACTTTTTTTTTATTCTAAATACTTATCTTTCAAATGAGTAAAGAGTTCTATTTGCATTAAAATATCTGCTTTAACTTTCAGCAAATGGTCCTCTGGATTTGGCTTCTCAAGTGGCTTATTCTGTCTGTTCCTGTTGGGCACCCGTACTGTGTTTTACTTCTGCAAAAGGTTGAGGCTTTGGTTTTTGCCTAGAAAAAATATGTATTTATGAGTACCGGGTGGCTCAGCGGGTAGTGTTTGAAACAAATGAAAAAATAAAAACAAATAAGAGACATGAGAAGAATTTAATGACGTTTATTGAATGGACATATTGGGCAATTAATGATAAAGAGGTTCGAAGTGCCCGCCATCTTTAACAAGGACAGCAGTTAGGCGGTTCTCGAATACAACCAGACTCCATACTCCTTACCCATTCCCCTTCCTCATTTCTCCATACTCCTTTTGTTTGACCAATTCTTTTTGTGGGAAGCTTTTTTTAGCTTTAGATGGAAGTTCCACAAAAAGAATTGTCCAAACAAAAGGAGTATGGCAGGAGTATGGAGGAAGGTAGGAGTATGGTTGGATTCGAGAACCGCCTAACTGCTGTCCTTGTTAAAGATGGCGGGCACTTCGAACCTCTTTATCATTAAATTGCCCAATATGTCCATTCAATAAACGTCATTCAATCCTTCTTATGTCTCTTATTTGTTTTTATTTTTTCATTTGTTTCAAACACTACACGCTGGGCCACCCGGTATGTAACACTTTTCAAACACATTTCTTACTTAAAACTAAATTTTCACAGAATTCATTTGACTCATAAACTACAACATATTTAATAAAAAGCAATAATGAATTTAAAAAATGAAAAAAAAGTTGCTATAGAAATTATTTATAAAATACATAGCGATTAGAGATTACAAAAAAATACATAGCACATTAGAGATTAAAGACATTTTTTTAAATTGAAAACTAACTGCTTTCAAGTTACACGTAATTTTTACTAAGGAAGCAAATTATATTTAATAAAAGAGAGCATTAAAACTTCTTGAATAAATAATTCATAGACAATTACATTGGATTTGCATGAGGAGTTATTGAACAATAATACCTAAAATATATCACATATAATCGGACTGTAATAGCTGGAAAAAAATGTCCCAATGAGTAGAAAGAGGGGTAAGTAAAACTTGACCTCAAAATGTTTTGTTAAATTCATAAACACTTTAAAGTTAAGAGGGACTGTCAGTCCCATAGAGCTAATGCATTAGTTTTGAAATCACAACTTTTGCAAAAGAATTTCTTTGCCATGTTATTCCAGTTTCACCAGGTATGGGAATCATCATAACATCAATTTAAAACAAAATTGAAAAGAAAACAACATCCGCTTATTTAATTATTAATTGATAAAATTTTAAAATAGTGTCGCCATCTGCTGTATATTTTTGGAATTTTAAAATTTTAAAAATATATAATTTAATAACTAGATAACATTTTCGTTTCAAAAATTTGTTTCATTTCGATGTTATGTAGATTCCCGTACCTGGGGAAAAAGGGCTAACATGACAAAGCAATACTTCTGCGGAAGATGTGATTCCAAAACTAATGCATTAGCTCTATGGGACTGACAATCCCTCTTTTTCATCTACAAAAACTTTAGAATAGTGAAAATTTTTGCCTTTAAAGGCGCGTTCTCATGCACGCGAATTGGGAGGAATATACCGGGATTAAGGAACAAAAATCCCTCCGTTAGGGAAAATTGGGGGTTCGAAATCGTACCCGCATTCTTCCAAGTCATTGTACCGGTATTTATCCGTGATGCATTGCGATTTTGAGAATCAAAACAAAACAACATGGTTAACGTGTTTAACCTCCCTCTAATTTTTAATAGAAGGATAATTTTAAGAATTTGCCGCGAAGACTTGTCGGCTTAAAAAATAAACAAACTCTACAATGTGACTGAAAGTAACAGGATGTGACGTTAAACCATACGTCACTTCCGAAGTCCCGGTGATTCTGGGTACTCATGTGAACGGGTGTTTTTGGTTTCAGGAATTGAGCCGGCTTAATACCGGTACTTAGTCCGTGCATGTGAACGCACCTTAAATGTTAAATCTCAATAACATTGACACATACCGTTTGCTTCCTTGTTTGATAACATAATGGTTTGAATATTTTTTTTTTAATTTTCAATAAATTATTTTGTAGCAAAGTATTTGAAGCAATTTCAAATCGTGGAATTATAGAGACCTTTAAATATTCAATACAGCCTAATTAATTTGGCTTAGAAAACATTTTTCCCCATTTTAACACAGAGAGAGATACTTCGGTTTAGAGACCCCTCCAATAGGAGGGTCTCCAAAGTGGACCGGGATTTAACAATTAAGATCGGATATTCATTTTTGCAGTTTTAATTCTCATCAACTTTTGATCAACAATGGTTTGTAACCGAGACTTTATTACAGATTTATTCAAAGAGTGCAGAAGTAACCTATAACAATCAAATTTTTTCTATAGTATTATTGCAACAATGTAGGTCATTACATTCTCAATCAGAAGCCGAAAAGATTTCAACAAGCAAGCATCGTTAAAAATTTGCTAGTATTTTGTCTTTTGAAATCGTATTATTATATAAACCAACCATGGCTTCCATTGGCAGATGGCTATATAGACTGTTGTAAGTATATAATTTTTGTAATATAATTTGAAACTAAGTGTTTTTAATAATTCTACACTAATTAAAATTCTATTTAAAAAAATCTTGATACAGATAGCAATAATTCTTTAATTTTTCACGATCGCCACAAATCACCAATAATGATCCGATTCTCACCATGGAAATAACCACCAACTATCAAACTTGTACCAAATAAAAAAAAAATTATAATAATATCTTAAAATAATTTGAATTTTGTAAAACTGACATACTTAGAAATCAAGTAACTCAACTAAATTTAAACTGTAAGAAATTTCAGCAAACGCAAAAATAATGAATAAAGATGAACGAACTTACGAGTTTAATATTTAAGATTGAAATTAAATCATTATTTGATAGTTTTTTTTCAGAATATCTATTAGATTTTTAACGTTTTGCCAAATTTACTCTATTCGATTAGGATAATATTTCCGAATATGGTTTCATTGTACAACTCGATGTTTAATTTTGACGTTTACAATGGAAAGAAATTGAAATATTGAGGAATATTTATGCATAATTGTGGAGTTTGCACTTTATAAAAGAAATAAAATTTAGTTGGACATCCGTTTTAAAAAAATAATGCTGACTTCAGTATAAGAGATGGTTATTATATCTTGATGGGTTGATGACCGGTTAGGAGGGGGGTTAATTATCATACAATAAAGTTTACATAATATACAAGTCCTTATTGAAAGGTACTACCGTGCAACGCCAGGTATATGAATCAAGTATGTTTATATATGCTAACCAATAAATGAATATTTATCTTTTTTGATTTCGAAATTTGATGAATGTTTGTAAAAACGGCAAATCATATATAATATGCAAATTATATTTGTTTCTTTTTATTACAGCTCAATATGTCTTCCTTGCCTTAAATCTGCTGAAACAGACGAAAAAGAGTCTGAGGTAAAAAAAAATATTTTCTAACTGTGAACTAGGTCGATATATAATCAGAGCGGTGCAAATAATTTGATATAGAAATTGCATAATATTTGTAATTTATCTGAATTATTGAAACTTTTGTTAATACTTTTAATATAGAGTTTGGCCAATTTGAAAATAAATGCTTAATAATAAACTTAAAATAAATGCTTTAAAATAAACCTAAAAACCACTCTAAAGTATGTATAAAATCATATTTTCTGAAGTATACGCTTGCAATTTGGAGGTAATGTAAACTAATTGATCAAGAATTTTGAGTTTCATAATACGTACCGGTTTTTATAAATCGAAAACAACCTACCCCCCCCCCCCCCCTGCCGAAACTAATAATATTTATAATAAACTTAAAATAATCCATTATTTAAACTTAGTCATTTTGACAACCTTCTAACTTCGTCAAATGTATTAATATATATTTATTTGTCGTTTAGGATCATCCACCGGACCAAAATTCGTTTGAAAATGACACAGATGGGAATCCACCATTGGAAAACAAATATCCAGAGGATTTAAACCCTTTTGCATCTGATGAAGAAAATGAAAATCCGATTGGGAAAGCGGAAAAAGCGCAACGTGAGGATGAGTACCCCGATACCCTCAACCCCTTCGCCATTGATGATGAGGGAAATGAAGAGGAATTTGAGTATCCTGAAGAGCTCGATCCATTCGCTGATGACGATGATGGCGAAGTTGATTCTGAAATAGAGCAACGTGAGGATGAGTACCCCGATACCCTCAACCCCTTCGCCATCGATGATGAGGGAAATGAAGAGGAATTTGAGTATCCTGAAGTCAATCCATTCGCTAATGAAGATGATGGCGAAGTTGATTCTGAAATAGAGCAACGTGAGGATGAGTACCCCGATACCCTCAACCCCTTCGCCATTGATGATGAGGGAAATGAAGAGGAATTTGAGTATCCTGAAGAGCTCGATCCATTCGCTGATGAAGATGATGGCGAAGTTGATTCTGAAATAGAGCAACGTGAGGATGAGTACCCCGATACCCTCAACCCCTTCGCCATTGATGATGAGGGAAATGAAGAGGAATTTGAGTATCCTGAAGAGCTCGATCCATTCGCTGATGAAGATGATGGCGAAGTTGATTCTGAAATAGAGCAACGTGAGGATGAGTACCCCGATACCCTCAACCCCTTCGCCATTGATGATGAGGGAAATGAAGAGGAAATTGAGTATCCTGAAGTCAATCCATTCGCTAATGAAGATGATGGCGAAGTTGATTCTGAAATAGAGCAACGTGAGGATGAGTACCCCGATACCCTCAACCCCTTCGCCATTGATGATGAGGAAAATGAAGAGGAATTTGAGTATCCTGAAGAGCTCAATCCATTCGCTGATGAAGATGATGGCGAAGCTGATTCTGAAATAGTCAACCAGTCTTCTCTGGCACTTGATCATGAACTTACTCCTTCAGTCAAAAGGGGCTCCTCTGCTACAGTTCCGTTGTCAGATGAAGAAAACACTGACGGGAAAGATGAAAGTGAGAAAAAGGGGGATGAATATCCCGAATGGCTCAACCCCTTCGCTAGTGCTGATGAGGAACATAAACGGGGAACTGACTATCCCGAAGAATTGAACCCGTTCGCTCAAGATGATGATGAAGTTGATACAGGATTAGTCAATCAGCCATCTGCTGCCCTTTCTCTTGAAAAAAATTCTCCAGCCACAAATGGATATTCTTCAAACTTTCCGTGGTCGAATGAGGAAATATTCGAAGATGAGCAAGATGAAACTGAGCAACAGGGGGAGGATTACCCTGATATCATCAACCCATTCCCAAGTAAAGATGATGAAGATGATTATCCTGAAGAGCTGAATCCTTTCGCTCATGAAGATGCAGTATCAATGCCTCAATCATCAATGGAAACATCTCGTTCTGTGCCTTCAATTTACAAAGTTATTGAATATGATGAGGCACTAAATCCATTTGCTTCTGAAGACGTGGGAAAAAAAGATAGCACCTTGGAAAATCCATCTATGACAGCTGACCCTCAACGAACTGCCGCAACAGTCAACGACTCCTCTTCATTAGTGCCATTGGCGAATGCAAGAAAGAAGGAGAAATCCACAAAAAAATATCGCGCTCCAGATCCTCCTATGACTATGCGCATCATACCAAATGAGTCAGCTCCAGGAGTCAATGAGTCAGCTCCAGGAGACTCAGAAACCTCGGGTCCTGTGCCTCTAATAGTTAAAGTCGACGTTTATGACGAGGCACTTAACCCCTTCGCTTCTGAAGACGAAGAAACCGCTGGTGATACTGCTGGAAATGTATCGTCTTCTCCAGCACAACCAATTGCCGCAACTGCTTATAGCTGCACCTCGGTAAATGTGAAAACAAAGAAGGCGAAATCCGCAAAAAAATATCGCGCTCCAGATCCTCCTATGACTATGCGCATCATACCAAATGAGTCAGCTCCAGGAGACTCAGAAACCTCGGGTCCTGTGCCTCTAACAGTTAAAGTCGACGATTATGACGAGGCACTTAACCCCTTCGCTTCTGAAGACGAAGAAACCGCTGGTGGTACTGCTGGAAATGTATCGTCTTCTCCAGCACAACCAATTGCCGCAACTGCTTATAGCTGCACCTCGGTAAATGTGAAAACAAAGAAGGCGAAATCCTCAAAAAAACGCCGTGCTCCGGACCCGCCAGTGGTTGAAAGTACTAGCGACATCATAGCTAATCAGCCCGGCGCCAGTTCTTCAAATCATGGCACCAAAGAAACATAAAGAAGCATGTCCTTCCACCTACTTCGAATTCGAAGTTTGAGATTTTAAAAATAGTGTTTCATCATTAAAAAAAATGTTTATACTTTCAGTCAAATGTCTGACAACCATCAAAATGTGTTCTTTAATATAAAGCAAATGAGTATTGTTTTTTAATGATGAAAAAAAATGAGTATTCCCATGTATCTATTTATATCCATCGATAGTGTACGCACAGTGTATACCCATACATAATCCATTTTTGTTACAAAATTGATATTTTTATGCACTATAAATGTTTTTTTTTCAGCACATTGTTTACAATTTATTTCAACCAATGTTTAATTTAAAATTTTCCATATTAACCGTTCATTGCATAGCCCTCCATGTTTGTTAATTACTTTTTGAGTTATATAAAAAAGAATACATATTTCTTTATTTTTCATTCTATTTAGAAATATCATTTGAAGAGCTTAGTGGAAGAACGTACTAAGTGACATATTTGAAAAAATTGGGATTTGTGTGTCAATGAACATATTACTAACTCCTTTAACGATGATAAGTTTCCACTTTTTCATAAACTTTAAGCTTAAAATATTTTTTACGGTTTGCAAGTTTCATTTTTAACAGATCAGAGTGCAAACGAAAAACTTTAAAGCTCATTTTCTCGTTTTCACCTTTTTGTCACTTAGAACGTTTTTACACTAAGCTCTTCAACTCGTGGTACAAGTAAGGAATTCATTAAACAATTCTATTAATTCCGACAGCTTCGGATCCATCTAGTTTTTGCACACAACATGGACACGACAACAACACAACATTAATAAAACCTACACAAAAATAGACAAAATAACTTTTAACCTTATTTTAATTTGTTGATTGAGTTAGTTCAAATTAGCTTATTTTATATTCACTAGACTATTTTTCGGACTGTGTGGTATTGTGTAGTAGTGTTTATGTAATTATCGTAAACCAATGGATATCTTGAAAAATAAGCATGCAGGTGGGGTTTTTATTCAGTTTTTTTTGCATTTTTTTGCATTTTAAACATAACCCGTTAAGTCCGGCTGGTTAAACTGTGAAAAAACATGCTTTACCTATTGTTTCTAGACTCCTATTTAAACGATTTCAAAAGATATTTTCCAGGGAAAAAAGTGTGAAATCCGGTATAAAAATATGCATATGAATGTTCCACACATTAAAAAAATCATAAATCCATCATCTCAAACTATACACGTGGCAGTAAATGAGTTTAAAGAAATAATACGAAACCCTTTTATTATTTAAAATTCCAAGTAGTTACCGTCCACCTTAATTAACTTTTATAATTTCTTATAAAAGTTAATTTATTTGTTAAATGTTGATAAACACAAAATATTTATGGATATTTATTATTGTTAAACATACATTTACAATATATGTTACATACCGCAGTTTCACAATTTCAACACTGCTCAAAAGAATTAGGGGAGTGCATAGTTTAAACCCTTTCATCCCCAATGATTCCATTTGGAATCATTATTTTGCAATTTGTTTTTCTCACTAAATTGAACTCGCACTTATTTATCGTTAGACGGAAGAATCATGTCTTTTGAAGAATTAAATTATGTTTGTTTTAATGAAATGAAAATATGAAAAAAAATGGTAAAATAAAATTTACTCCCAAACATTTTTATGAAATAAATTGACCCTAAAGTCTTCACGCTTGCATTCTTAGATGTTTAAAAATTGATTTTAACTTTTTTTACAAATAAATTTTGAAAAAAATATTGTTATAATTTATTCAAAGTTATGATTCCAATTTTTTCAATTTTTTTCTCCTTAAATTTCAGTTACCAAAATACGATTTGATTTTTTTACCCTGTATTTTACGATTTCATTCTTGATGCCTAATGAATCTATTTCACAAATTTTAGATTTTTAGAATAAAATACAAAAAGTTAGAACTAAAAGAGTTAACAAAAGTACGCAAAGTGCTCCCCTAATTGTTACTAGCAGTGTAAATGTAATAGACATAGTTAAAACGGTTATTGTTTAAATGCAAGATTGTAAAGGTTCCAAAAAAATAATTTACTACTATTATTTTAACTGATTTACTTGTCACGAAACATAACAATTGTAATTCTAAGTTTATTAGTTTTCAAGCTAAAGAAAGTATCCATAAAGCAATTCCAAAAAGTATAATTTATTCGAAATAAAACTTATTCAAGCGTAAATGAACTTTATCTCTGTAATTACAAACTTCTGAATTTATACGCACAAAAAACATTTTCTTTGCCATCAATATTGCTTGAAAGCAAAAAATGAACCCCTATGATTATTTTAATTCTTTCACAAACCCTACTCCCCAAAACTAAACAAACAGCCCGTGAAATTACGATTACGATTATGAATATCGAACGAAACGATAATCGATAATCCTCTCTAGAAAAAGGCACTCAGTGATTAGCGAATATCTATATCAAATATGAAAAAAAAATATAGAGATATCCTTCTTAAGGGGTAAAAAGAGATTATTTGAAAAGTAAGAAAAATGAACAGAATTTCACAAAAAAAAAGAATATGGAAAAAAAATCGTTGGAAAACAAAAGATGCCTGTTTTCTTGCATAAGAAGTGACGTCAGAGATTGAACATCGAAGCATTAATCATTCTTGCACCTTAGGCGAGAAATGGATAGGGTTTCCATGTTTGATCGAGAATGGCGCCAAGGGGATGGAAATTTCGCCAAATCGGAAATAATTAAGATGTGTCCCGATGAATCGTTTTAAATGAAAATGATAATTATTTGGTTTCATTATAATTGTATGGTCACTTAATTAAATATGAACTTATAACTCCTTGAATAATTTTTGACTTTAAGAAAAAAAAATATTTAAAACCTTTAAAAGAAAATATTTATAAAATTTTAAAGTTATGAAGTCAAAATAGGTTCTAGCAAAAAAGAAACTAGTTAGAAAAATTCTGATTAATGTTTTAGCTTCCGCACTACGTATATAACGTAAAAAGTGGAAGGTATTATAATTGTTCAGTCCGTCTGTCTGTCTGTTCGTCACCCACTTTCATAGCCCAAACTACAAATGCTACGGACAAGTGTGATACGTCAAAAAAATTCATCGCATCGAAATTAGAATACATTGAACATTTCAGAGAAGAGTTCGAATTTGAAGTACTCACAATTATTTAAAAAAAACTGCAAAATTTAATGATCATTTAAAAAGCATAAGAAGCCATTTTTATTAGAATTAAATCACCATTGTCATTCGCAACAATCGCTCGAGAAACATTAATTCTTTTAGACAGTAAATTAAATAAATTTATTTCTGCGACATCGATCAGTTTGAAAAGACGTCAAATATATTTCACTACGAGATTCGTTGTATGTTGAAATGAAATGTTTTCATTCTATTTAAAAGCGAGGAATATTACATATTTATTCTTTGAAATATAAATTAATTTTTGCAAACGATAAGTATTAATTATTGAATTTTCAAAATAAAATAAATGAAACTAGTCAAATTTAGCATATAAATGTTTAATATTAAATTAATTTTGTGTTTCGCGCATTTTTACCTGTTCAACACAAATGTTGTGAGGACGCGGTGAAAGTGACAGATTACATACCTACTTGTTTAAAATATAGCAGTTAGAGATCTGTTTTGCTCAATGTGCATTCGCCCTCTGCCTCGTGCATCTTGAAGATGGACTGCCACCTCTGCGAGTTTGCCTACGAAGAGACCCTCTCAGGCGTATGGAGGCGAGAGACAAGATAAGTTGATGACTTTGCAGATTCTTCTGTTCTGTCGCATTGTTTAATTACTGTAACTGTCAATAACGCCTTAGATAAAATAAAAAAATGTTTAAAATACATATTATGTACTTATATGCTGCTCAAACAGTAGAGTAAGCATTTACGTACAACAATGATGTCTGATTGTAAAAAAGTGCTTTAATATTTACTTTAATTATTTATAGCTATTTACATAACATAAATAAGTAAATTAAACTTGTTTATGCAAGGAATCAATCTAACCCCTATTGAGTACATGTAAACCAAGTATAACTTGGTTACTTAAAAAATTACTAACATCAAAAACAATAACGAGGAAGACAAAGCTTCAGGTTTATAAAACTATAATCAGACCAACAGCTATCTATGGATCAGAGACATGGACTTTAACACAAAAACAAGAAAAAATGCTGATTACATGGGAAAGGAAAATTCTTAGAACTGTTTTTGGACCTGTCAAGGAAGGAGATCTTTGGAGAAGGAGATTTAATTTCGAAATTTCAAGACTATTTAAGGAAAAGGATATAATCAGTTATGTAAAGGCAAAAAGAATACAATGGCTGGGACACCTAGAAAGAATGGAGGAAGACAGAGGCACTAAGAAAATATTCAAGGGGCAGTGCCAGGACAAAGGAAAAGAGGAAGACCAACTAAGAGATGGTTTGATGAGGTGGAGAAAGACCTTAAGACTCTAAAAGTCCGAAACTGGAAACAAAAGGCTAGAGACAGGAGGCTTTGGAGGAAAATTGTTAGTGAGGCCACAGTCCAACATGGGCTGTAACGCCAAGGAGTAGTAGTAGTAAACCAAGTATAAAAACATACATTACAAAGTCCTAAGAGAAAATACGAAATTCGAAAAATTAGAGGTGTGTAACACTATATGACTTTCACTTATAACTCAATATATCAATACGCTTAAAAGGTTATTATATTTATACCCCATACAAAAATTTCGATAACATTAAAACTTAACATTCTATTATAGCTACAATTTGCGAACGCGCAATGTTCTCAAACATATTATTATGACGTTTGAAGTATGTATATCTTCGTTTTTCAGCAATATCTTTAAAATCAAAACATTTTTGTGTGTCAGCTACCCTTTCCGCATGGTCGATTTAAAAAAAAAAAAACCCGTAACACATGACATACGACAAGTACAAGAAACTACTGTACTAAATTTGAAATCTGTATCTCTTTTAGTTCGGTCTGTAGAGTGGTTTTAGATAAGTAGTCTGATACATGGACTAATATTCGAAAACCAAATTTATAGAGTCAGCACCATCCAAACGTGAAAGGATAGATTGAATTATCCTCGCACTAGAGCTACATTAGGGCTATTAGAACCACCGTCAATCAACCGACACCCGAGTAGGCACCCAACGCAACCCAAAAGTGAAGAGAACACAATATCCTCATTTTGGATTTCCGACCAAATAGTAATACTTACATTATATTATATTTTACATTAGGAAATTGAAATTAAACAAGTAGGTTTGTAACAGAATATGTCATTAACCCGCTTCCACACAACAGTTGTGTTTAACAGGAAAAAAAGCGCCAAACAATGTATTAATTCTTTATTAAACATTTACATGCTAAATTTGGCTAGTTTCATTTATTTTATTTTGAAAATTCAATAATTATTACTTATCGTTTGCAAAAATTAATTTATATTTCAAAGAATAAATATGTAATATTCTTCGCTTTTAAATAGAATGATAATGTTTCATATCAAACATACAAAGAATCTCGTAGTGAAATATATTTGACGTCATTTCAAACTGATCGATGTCGCAAAAATAAATTTATTTCAATTTATTGTCGTAAAGCGTAGTGTGGAAGCTAAAATCACAAACTCGCAAATTGAAATCCAAAACAAGACGATCACTCGCCAAATCTGCAACCCCCAGCCAAAGTGCATTAACGGCCCAAGAATAACGGAAAACTTTCAACGAGTGTCACCGTTTTTCCCCTACTAAAAGGGGGGAAAAGGGAAAAACTTTTATTCATATAAAAGAAAGAGGGGAAAAGAGCTAACGTGAGAAATCAGGGCGATCTAGAAAACTTTTCCCTTCAAAGTTTTAGTTTCCTTAATTTAGGGGAATAGTTTTGTCTGAGTAATAGATCAGTGTGAGTTAGAAAAGAAAATCGTGGTAATTATTGCGAGTGTTGTTAAAACTTTTGTGGGACTCATTAAAATGTATTGTGGTAAAGTTCTTAGGCGGCAAGAAGTTAGTGTTTTGTGTAAAAGCTAATTGAAATTAATTTTTGTAATTTATTGTTGAGAATATTGAAATATATAAATTTTATTTGACTGATTTCAGGCTCTTCTACGCATGTAAGGCTCACAATTTGCTTATCAATTTTAATTGTATGAGCAAATTGTGAGTAATTTTGAGAATATTGAAATATATAAATTTTATTTGACTGATTTTAGGCTCTTCTACGTATGTAAGGCTCACAATTTGCTTATCAATTTTAATTGTATGAGAAAATTGTGAGTAATATTGAGAATATTGAAATATATAAATTTTATGTGACTGATTTTAGGCTCTTCCACGCACGCAAGTCTCAAAATTTGCTTATCAATTTTAATGGTATAATTTATATATTTCTGCTTAAAAATGATTTTTCAAAATGTTTTATATTTTGTTCTAACTGTACAATATTTCTAATTTTAAATGATTTTTAATGGTTAAAATAAATTTCATGTTATCATAGAAGAGAAAAAAAAAACTTTTTTTTTTGTAAAATATTTGATAGTCATTTTATGTCAGTTTACTTATACAGTTTACTATACAAAATATTTTAACAGTTAGATCAATCCTTTTATAAAATAGATTATTCAAAATAGTTCATGTATGTCATATCTATAATAATAAAAGAAAGAGTCCGTCTGTCTGTTTGTCTGTGGATCGCAAAAGACCTACTTAATACTTATACGGCCATCAGAAATTCATAATTTTTAAGATAGATTCCCTTTAATACCAACGTGTGCACCTGAGGCTTAGTTTTTTCATATTTGTTCCATTCTTAGAGAAAATTCTAATTTTCTGAAAAAAATACACCACTTTCGCTCAAATCCGATCAATTTTCCCCTTTCGTGTTGCCATTCGACAGAAGAAATTAAAATGAACACAAAAATTAAATAAAATTGAAATTGCTTTTATTTTCTTGCCATTACCTTCAGAAACTAAATTAATGATTTGAAAAATAACGTGCCAATGAGCTAAATGTTTTTTTTTAAACCCAGAATGGAGGTTTTGACGTGAAATAACATTGTTATACAATTATGGTTAATTTTGAATTTATCAGGAAAATTGCGATGACAGTAAGTTCATATTGAGGAAGATTTTTGTGGTACGAGGAAGTGCATTTTATAGCGATGTATTTTTATTTTGGAATTTTAAAGCAATATAAGTAACGAGATTTTATTCTTTATAATGAATGGGAACAAAGGCAAATTTTATTATCCTATAGCAAATCAAATGACACATATACTTGGATCGATTTGATTTTCTTTTAGTCCGTGCGAAGAACGGGTATTTATTTGCTAGTTTATCTATAATCTTAACATTGTAAAGAATTTAAGAAAACCTAACAACATTGCATATTTTTTTTACTTCTAAATATATTTATTCGTAATTTTATAACTGTACACTAAAATAACCTCAATTTTCCTTTTAAACTTCAGTTCAGAAATTCTGATTAATAATTAAATTTGTAAAATCATTATTCAACTTCAATTAAAGCTATAGAATAGACACATCTCATCGTAATTTGCAATATGATTTTCATAGAAAAAATTATTTTAAAAAAATAAGAAAAAACACCTAATTAGTTCTGTTTTACTTCACGCAAACGTTCAATTCAAAAACTAGAAATGAATAACAATATTTAAGAAGAAATTTAATTAAATAAAAATATATATCCAAAAGCGAACAAAAAAAATGTCCCAATTAAAGAATCGAACATTCCGAATCAAGAAAATTACTCCAATTCCAAAAACTCTTAACTTTGCAGTTTCGTACCTTAGTTTTATTTAAGTGCAATTGACATATTCGGCAAAAAAATAATTTTGAATAGTGGTGTGTTATTATTAAACTCCTGTGAATTAGTAGTTGGTGTTTGGTAAAACTTTCGGCTTTTAGAATAAGGTCACTTCTTAAAAAAGAACGTTAACTTATGATATAACCCACGTTAAGCCCTGGTTTGTAAGAGGGGCTGGGGAGCCCAGTCGGTTAGGCACTCGCCTAGCATGCGAAAGGTCCCAGGTTCGGGTCCGGGCATCGCCAAAATAACTGCCGACCTATAAACGGCCCGTGCAGCCCAAAATGTCCGACGAATATGTCCGACGAATATATAATCCCCGTGTGGAGGGAGTGCACGTTAAAAATCCTTCAAAGTCCTAACGCTGCGTACGATGTCGCCCTTAACGGTTGCGTTGGGTGCCAATTCAGGTGTCGGCTCGTCACTTGACTGAGGTTCTAAAATACGACGCCCGTCGCCAATAGCCCTCGTGTAGCTCTAGTGCGACGATAATTCAAAACCTAACCTAACCTAACCTGGTTTGTAAGAACACAAAATCGGACGCTGAGCAGTGCGTCCGAATTTTTCGCTTACTTATTGGCCCTGGTTGTCACGTGACCGCGGCCCTAAAATTAACGTTGATCTCAGCGATCGAAAATCTCGAATCATTCGTAGTTTAATTAGAACGTCCAAAACGTTGAAATGGCCGATGTTTCTACCTATTCGAATGAGATACCGGTGGTCTTCACTTACTACGCATGCGTTAGATGCGGACGCATCGCCAGACGTGAATTCTAACAAACCACCCAAGCGAAGATAAGACACTGATATCAATGAGCAGGGTGTTTTTTTAACGCTTTGACGGGCGTTTTCAGTCCTTACATACCAGGGCTTTAGTGAAAATTCATAGTTTTGAACTAATTTCAAGAGAAGTAGCATAGAATGTTCCTAATATTATGTGATTTGGTATCGTCAAAATTTTGACCCCTATTGTAGCTAATACTTCAGATTCATGTTTTGTAAACATTTTTAACCTAAAAAGTTTAACAGCTCCATATTTTTTAAAGTTTGTCATTCTCTTACAGAATTAAAATTGCTGAATGCACCAGAAACTTACCTATAATATGTATCGCAATTCCAATAACTTTTTTTAAAGTGTCTCACACCCTTAGAGGTCAGCAAAAGGTCATCTGGATCACCTGAAATGTAAAAATTGATTAAGAATAAATTTACTTATAAAAGAAATCATTATTGACATTTATCGTAATATAAACTGCAGTGGGAAAGGTAAATTGCAGTATCTATACTATTGACTTGGACCATTCTTGAAAGCACTCAATTTCTCTAACCTATAAGAAAGTAGGGGAAGGTGTTGTACCTCTGACCATATTGTTCCTTTGACCACATAGGCTGTGGTGCCCTGTAGCAATATTTTATAAAAATTAGTCTAATTATTATATAGTTATTCCACTGGAGGGCTTCTGTAGCCTAATGTGGATTATTCAAGCCAAAGAGGATTCGTGTGAAATATAAAAATCCATTTCCATCTTAAAAATGTAATTATTTTTTTTCATAAGGTTTCACCTAATAATATTTTTTATGTTATGTTTTTGTTGATAGAAATCATTTTACATAGTAGCTATACACTTTCAAAAATATTGTGGAGCTCTTGGAAATGGTTGTTCTAACCCTTAAACTGTAGCTATCTTTTTAATTTGCATTGTCATGGTGTTGTACCTCTGACCATGATCAATTGTTGTTCCTTTGACCACGTCAAAGGTACAACACTCCTGAGTGAATTTCTCGACATTTTAACTTTGATGTGTTACCGCTACAACTATAGTAAAATTAGTTAATATTTGTGACTTAAGTTGGTCGTAACTAATGATAACAGATTAATTATGATAACAGATTAAGATCTGTAAACATGTATTCCCTGGAAAACGGCCGATCTATGGGTGATTTAATACAGTTATTCAAGTTCATAAAACAGGGAGACATGGAGGGCTTAGGTTTTACCTTAAATAGCCGGACCAGAGGACATGATCAGAAATTGAATAAATCGAGCTTTAGAAGGGAGGTAAGAAAACATTTTTACAATAGAGTAATCAATGATTGGAATGCTTTACCAGATTATGTTGTGCATTCGAAGAGAGTAGAAGATTTTAAGAAGAAACTTGACGGTCATTGGAAACTGGTAATGTATTGGATTTATTTTAGACCAACCTTGCTGGGCCTCTGGCCTGTTGTTAGTCGACAATTTTTGTATTTGTTATTGTAAAGAATAAAAAAATTGCATATTAATCTTTATATGCAATTTTTCTTTCTGCACATGTCAAACAGGGCAGGCCTAAAGGGAAATCCCATACCTTGACTGATACGCCTGAAAATCTAATTATTGAAGCTGAGGGAAAAAATACAGCACCCTAAATGCAAGACCCCACATACAAACAATTGCCTTCCTAAAAAAGTGAATAAAAAACTTGTTTTTCCCAAACGCAGTTCCGAATCCAATTGCTACCGAGAAATTTCTTCAGGAGATAGTGACTTCGATCTGTCAGATGAATGTTGTGAATTAGATGACCATCCACAATTTAAGAAAGTTGACTTAGAGAAAGGAAATTTTATTCTTGTTAAAATTTCAAGTAAAAAACCTATTAAGTATTTTGTCTCAGAGATCTATCATGTTAGTAAATATCCAGTGTTTCAAATACGATATTTGAAAAGACAAACTTAAAGTGGCAAGTTTAGAAGAGAAGATGGGAAAATGGTATAAGATAATGATATTGAAGACATTGTGGCTACAATACCCGACCTTACTTTTAATAGTGCATCTGCTCGACAGTCAGAATGTTGTTGTTACTAATGCCACTTGGGAAACCCAAGCTATTCCCGCGGAGAGGGAAGGGATTAAGGCAAATGGGTGCGGTTCCTGAGGAGAGATGCCCGTGTAGAGACTACACGGCAGGAATCCGACGTGCTGACAGATGCTGCCATCTATCGCCACATCGCTTTAGACATGTCCCTGAAGGGGAGGGAAATAGTCTCCAGGGACCTGTACCCGCGGGAAACTGCGCCATGACCGCCCACAGGACTTTCGGACCCACAGATTTAACGAGCACGTACTCCGCATATACTCGGTTTGTCTTCAGTGGTATCGGGACTCGATCGCGGGAGCTTCCGATTCCGAGAACGAGGCCTTAACCACTAGGCTATCCACGGCCAGTCAGAATGTTTGTCATTTGGAGTTTGTCATTTAAGGAAAAGTCCACTCCAAATGACAGTCAGAATGTTTGTCATTTGGAGTCAACTTTTCCTTAAATAAAGTTGAATGGCAAACATTAAATTCATAACTCTTAAAACACTGTCATTAACAACATACGCATTGTGTTTAGATTGTCCTGTATGCATTCGACGTGCATTAAATTGTTGCGATGATTAAAATGGTTGTTTCTCCATTGCTGTGTTGTGTAATTTCCTGGTCAAAGGTACAACAACCCATGGTCAAAGGTACACATTTGACCACAGTTTAATTATTTTTTTAAAAATTAAATAAAAAATTATAAAAATAAAACTGTAACCATGAAAAATTATATATGATAAACCATACGAAACAGATTGGAGTTTGGGGCCGTAGTGAGCCTAGTGGTCAGCGTCTCGGTCTTGGGATCGGAAGGTCCTGCGATCGAGTCCCGGTACCACTGAAGACCTACCGAGTATATGCGGAGTACGTGCTCGTTAAATCTGTTGGGTCCGAAAGTCCTCCAAGTTCCCATACCAAATCAATACCTCTGGGGGTGACAAGCCAATTCTGGGGATCCTCTAGTTGGCCTCTGTCTCTAAAAATTAGATGGATCCACTTATGTGTGTGTTGTCTGTTGTGTCTGTCTTACTTGACGAAGGTTTATAAGCGGGTCGCTGACCAAGCACACAAACCTGAATATATATGTCTACCAACCAACCAACAGATTGGAATAAAATAAGGGAATTGAAGTTAGCTTTAATATTCAAGTTAAGAAAATGGAAAATGTGAGAAGTGGTCAAAGGAACAACACCTTCCCCTATACTGGAAGACTGATTATTTCAGAGCAAAAATGATCCAATTCATTGTTAGGTTTTGGCTACAGTTACACCGACAATCACTAGTTCTTAGAATGAACCAGTTAAACTGAAAACCGGTTTTCCTAACAACCGAACATTCCTTAAGAGAAGTAGTGCTGATAAATCAACAATCCCTTTAGAGTCATGATTAATTGAGTAATGGCAAATTTCTTTTGAGTAATGGCCTTGTTGGATTTCAATCATAATTTAACTTTTCTTAATTTTATAAATCCACTTTTTCTAAAGTGTGAGGAATTTTAAGACATGCGGATCAGGGCTATGTGCGGAAATATTTCTCTATATCTAATCTACACATTCAAGGTACATATGTTAGAATTTCATACTAACTCAAAATATTACTTAAATATTTAGCAAACATTAAAATTGTCCTATTTATTCAAATTATTTATTTATCATATTTTAATTCTAAAATAGTACGATTATCAACTATGAAATATTTTACACAAATAATTATCTTAGTTCTTCAAAAAAAATGAAAACTAGAGAGTTTTACTTGCCCGTTCAGGAAAAAAAGTTAGAAAAATTTGAGTAAAACAAGCGGCAAGTTGCCACATTTATACTTAACATAATTCTTATGGTTCTTTTAAAAGGGAATGTCGGCTCCATAGAAATAATGCATTAGTTTTTAAATCACAATTTTTGCAAAAGAATTGCTTTGCCATGTTATCCCATTTTCAACAGGTATGGGAATCATCATAACATCAATTTTAAACAAAATTGAATAGAAAATAACAACCGGTTATTTAATTATTAATTGATAAAGTTTAAAAATAAAGTCGCTATCTGCTTTAATTTTTGGCATTTTAAAACCTCAAAAATATATAATTAATTAACTAGATAAAATTTTCGTTTCAAAATTTGTTTCATTTCGATGTTATGTTGATTCTCATCCCTGCGAAAAAAGAGCTAACATGCCAAAGCAATACTTCTGCGGAAGTTGTGATTAGAAAACTAATGCATTAGCTCTATAGGACTGGCAATCCCTCTTAAAGAAAACTAAGAGAGGAGTTGCTCAATTTTCAAAACGTGAAACAGGCTTAAAGGAAGATGAGATTTGGTCTCCAAACCGAAGTCTCTCTGTATGACTCCAATAGATTTTTTTAATAAGCCACATTATTTCAGCTGTATTGCATATTTTTAGAAACGTTTATTTTAATGCGATAAATGTAGCTGGCTTAAAGGGCTCTATAATGTCAATTCTGAAATGGGTTCGAATATTTTTTTTTAAATTTTCAATAAATAATATTACACGAAATTTTTTGAAACAATTTTAAATAGTGGAATATTAGTGCCCTGTAGGCTAGCTACATTATCCATATGAAAAAAAAACATTTGTACAAATATTCAATACAGCCGAAGTAATTTGTCCTAGAAAATAATTTATTCCCCATTGGCTTAACCAAGAGAGAGTTCGGTTTGGAAACCCCCTCCCATTCCCCTTAAGGTGGCCCGGATTCCAACAATTAAAATTGAGCATTTTTATTTTCAGCTTTATTTTCCCGTATACTTTTGATCAACAATGGTTTTTAACCGATACATTATAATATCATTAATCTAAGTGTTCTAAAGTAACTATAACAATCGAACTTTTCCTTTGAATATTGCAACAATGTGGTTCATTACTTTTTCAATCAGAAGCCGAAAAGATTTTAACAAGCAAGCATCGACAAAAATTTGCTCGTATTATTTGTTTTGAAATCGCATTCGTATATAAACCAACCATGGCTTCCATTGGCAGATGGCTCTATAGACTATTGTAAGCATAAATCTTTTTAATATTTCTACACTGCAGAAACTTGTGCTTAAAATTTTATTTCAACAAAACTTGATACGCATAACAAATTTTCTTTAATATTTCACGATCGCCACTACTCGAAAATGTTTTTTTGTACACGAAACACATAGTTTTATGTAAAAATGGGAAATAACTTCCAAATATCAAATTCGTGCTTAATAAAAAGCAGATCAAAATAATATATCTTAAAAGAATTTAAACTTTAGTAAAACTGTCATATTTAGAAAAACAACCATCAAGTAGCTGAACTAAATTTAAACAATAAGAAATTTAAGCACGGGCGAAAATAGAGCATAAGGATGAAAGATTGTACGACTTTACTATGTATAAGATTGAAATAAACATTATTTGATGTTCTTGTTTTCAAAATATCTATTATATTTTCAATGCTTGGCCAAATTTACTCGATCCGATTTGAATAATATTTCCTAATTTGGTTTAATTGAATAACTCGATGTTCAATTTTGATGTTTACTATGAAAAAAAATTGAAATATTGATTGATATTTATGCACAAATGCAGAGTTTGTACTTAATAATAAAACAGCCAAGATTCAGTTTGACATCCGTTTTAAAAAAAATAATGCTGACTTTAATATAAGCGACGGTTATTATATCTTGATGGTTTGCTGACCGGTGTGGAGGGCGGGATCGATTAGCATACAAGGTTAGGTTAGGTTTTGAATTATCGTCGCACTAGAGCTACACGAGGGCTATTGGCGACGGGCGTCGTATTTTAGAACCTCAGTCAAGTGACGAGCCGACACCTGAATTGGCACCCAACGCAATCGTTAAGGGCGACATCGTACGCAGCGTTAGGACTTTGAAGGATATTTAACGTGCACTCCCTTACACGGGGTATTATTCGTCGGACATTTTGGGCTGCACGGGCCGTTTATAGGTCGGCAGTTATTTTGGCGATGCCCGGACCCGAACCTGGGACCTTTCGCATGCTAGGCGAGGATTAGCATACAACAAAGTTTACATGATATAGAAGTCATTATTGAAAGGCAATACCGTGAAACGCCTGGTTTATGAATCTTGTCTGTTTATACCTGTTAACCAATAAATGAATATTTATCTCTTTTTTTCGAAATTTGATGCTTGTAATAACGTAAAATCATATATAATATGCTAATTACTTTTGTTTCTTTTTATTACAGCTCAATATGTCTTCCCTGCCTTAAATCTGCTGAAACAGACGAAAAAACCGCTACAACACTTTCCAATGAATTAACTGCTCCACCCTCAAATGGCTCCTCTTCAAAATTTCCGTTGCCACATGAAGAAAAACCGGACGATGAGAAAAGTGAAGCAAAAAGTGATGAAAGTGATCATCAGGGGAATGAGTACCCCGATAGCCTCAACCCCTTCGCCAGTGAAGATGAGGAAGACGACTATCCTGAAGCGCTTAACCCATTCGCTCGTGAAGATGAAATGCCTCAATCTTCCTCAGAAACGCCTTGTCCTGAGGCTTTAATTTACAAAGATAATGAATATGACGAGGCACTAAATCCATTTGTTTCTGAAGACGTGGAAAACAACGATAGCATCTTGAAAAATCCATCCATAACAGTTGATCCTCAACAAACTGCCGCAACAGTCAACGGCTCCTTTTCATTAGTGCCATTGGCGAATGAAAGAAAGAAAAGAAAATCCACACAAAAATATCGCGCTCCAGATCCTCCTATTACTATGCGCATCTTACCAAGTGAGTCAGCTACAGGAGTCAATGAATCATCTCCAGGAGTCAATGATTCAGCTGCAGAAGTCAATGATTCAGCTCCAGGAGTCAATGAGTCAGCTCCAGAAGTCAATGATCAGCTCCAGGAGTCAATGATCAGCTCCAGGAGTCAATGATTCAGCTCCAGGGGACTCAGGCTATTCTTCTACATTTCAGTTGCCATGAGAAAAATTGAAGAAAAATGAGACGATATACGATAAAAAAGGAAGTGAAGGATTACACTGGTGGATGAGTACATCCCGATAGCCTCAACCCCTTCGCCATGTTTTAAATTTCGTTGCCAATGAAGAAAACGGACGATGAAAGTGAACAAAGTGAGAAAGTGATCACAGGATGATACCGATAGCTAACCCCTTCGCCAGTGAAGATGAAGACGACTATCTGAAGCGCTACCCATTCGCTCGTGAGATGAAGCCATCTATTCCTCAGAAACGCCTTGTCCTGAGGCTTCAATTTACAAAGATAATGAATATGACGAGGCACTAAATCCATTTGCTTCTGAAGACGTGGAAAACAATGATAGCATCTTGAAAAATTCATCCATTACAGTTAATCCTCAACAAACTGCCGCAACAGTCAACGGCTACTCTTCATTAGTGCCATTGGTGAATGTAAGAAAGAAGGGAAAATCCACAAAAAAATATCGCGCTCCTGATCCTCCGATGACTATGCGCATCATGCCAAGTGAGTCAGCTCCAGGAGACTCAGAAATATCGGGTCCTGTGCCTCTAACAGTTAAAGTCGACGATTATGACGAGGCACTTAACCCCTTCGCTTCAGAAGACGAGGAAGCCCCTGGTGATAACACTGGAAATTTACCGTCTAATCCAGCACAACCATTTGCTTATAGCTCCACTTCAGTAAATGTGAAAAGGAAGAATGCGAAATCCTTAAAAAAACGCCGTGCTCCGGACCTGCCAGTGATTGAGAGTACCAAAGAGGGTTCAGCTATTGCCTACGCCGGTTCTTCTTATCCTGCTACCATAAAAGTGGAGCTAAGTGAAAAAGAAACCTGTCCTTCCATTCCACCTACTTCCAATAGGAAGCTACATTTGAAGGACAAGACTACGAGTTTTTGAAAATAGTGTTTAATCATTTTATCCTGAATTTATTTATACTGTCAGAATAATGTCTGAAAACCATCAAAATTTGTTTTTTAAGACGAAACATTGTTTTAACAAAGAAAAAAATGAGTTTATCCATGTATCTGTATTTATATCCATCAATAGCGTACGTACACAGTGTATACCCATTTGGAAACCATCTTTGTAAACAAATTCAAATTTTTATATGCAATAAAATGATTTATTAGCACATTGTTTACAATTTATTTCAATCATTTCTTAATTTAAGATTTAATATATTAACTTTTCACTGCATAGTGTTCCATATTTGATGATAACTACTTTTTGAGTTATAAAGTAATAGGTCGGAGATCGAAATAGCTTTTTGTAGTCTCGCACGCGAAGCGTCCTTACTACACATCGAAGTAGTCCCTAAAAGGGGCGAAACGATTCAAGGGGAACAAAAGTGGTCAGAAGACCGGTATAAACAGGTTTTGTTTCCTTTTTATATTTCATATTTGATGATAACTACTTTTTGAGTTATAAAGTATTAGGTCGGAGATCGAAATAGCTTTTTGTAGTCTCGCACGCGAAGCGTCCTTACTACACATCGAAGTAGTCCCTAAAAGGGGCGAAACGTTCAAGGGGAACAAAAGTGGTCAGAAGACCGGTATAAACAGGTTTTGTTTCCTTTTTATATTTCATATTTGATGATAACTACTTTTTGAGTTATAAAGTAATAGGTCGGAGATCGAAATAGCTTTTTGTAGTCTCGCACGCGAAGCGTCCTTACTACACATCGAAGTAGTCCCTAAAAGGGGCGAAACGGTTCAAGGGGAACAAAAGTGGTCAGAAGACCGGTATAAACAGGTTTTGTTTCCTTTTTATATTTCATATTTGATGATAACTACTTTTTGAGTTATAAAGTAATAGGTCGGAGATCGAAATAGCTTTTTGTAGTCTCGCACGCGAAGCGTCCTTACTACACATCGAAGTAGTCCCTAAAAGGGGCGAAACGATTCAAGGGGAACAAAAGTGGTCAGAAGACCGGTATAAACAGGTTTTGTTTCCTTTTTATATTTCATATTTGATGATAACTACTTTTTGAGTTATAAAGTAATAGGTCGGAGATCGAAATAGCTTTTTGTAGTCTCGCACGCGAAGCGTCCTTACTACACATCGAAGTAGTCCCTAAAAGGGGCGAAACGGTTCAAGGGGAACAAAAGTGGTCAGAAGACCGGTATAAACAGGTTTTGTTTCCTTTTTATATTTCATATTTGATGATAACTACTTTTTGAGTTATAAAGTAATAGGTCGGAGATCGAAATAGCTTTTTGTAGTCTCGCACGCGAAGCGTCCTTACTACACATCGAAGTAGTCCCTAAAAGAGGCGAAACGATTCAAGGGGAACAAAAGTGGTCAGAAGACCGGTATAAACAGGTTTTGTTTCCTTTTTATATTTCATATTTGATGATAACTACTTTTTGAGTTATAAAGTAATAGGTCGGAGATCGAAATAGCTTTTTGTAGTCTCGCACGCGAAGCGTCCTTACTACACATCGAAGTAGTCCCTAAAAGAGGCGAAACGATTCAAGGGGAACAAAAGTGGTCAGAAGACCGGTATAAACAGGTTTTGTTTCCTTTTTATATTTCATATTTGATGATAACTACTTTTTGAGTTATAAAGTAATAGGTCGGAGATCGAAATAGCTTTTTGTAGTCTCGCACGCGAAGCGTCCTTACTACACATCGAAGTAGTCCCTAAAAGGGGCGAAACGTTCAAGGGAACAAAAGTGGTCAGAAGACCGGTATAAACAGTTTTGTT
The DNA here is from genome assembly GCA_019343175.1 of Oedothorax gibbosus. NCBI lineage: Eukaryota > Metazoa > Arthropoda > Arachnida > Araneae > Linyphiidae > Oedothorax > Oedothorax gibbosus. The sequence goes on from CM033274.1 coordinate 5,273,107, forward strand.
TCCTTTTTATATTCATATTTGATATAACTACTTTTTGAGTTAAAAGTAATAGTCGGAGATCGAAATGCTTTTGTAGTCTCGCACGCGAAGCGTCCTTATACACATCGAAGTAGTCCTAAGGCGAAACGTTCAAGGAACAAGTGTCAAAGACGGTATAAAGTTTGTTTCCTTTTTATATTTCAATTTGATAATAACTACTTTTGAGTTATAAGTAATAGGTCGGAGTCGAATCGATGCTTTGTAGCTCGCACGCGAAGCGTCCTTACACACATCGAGTAGTCCCTAAAGGGGCGAACGTTCAAGGGAACAAAAGTGTCAGAAGACCGTAAACAGGTTTTGTTTCTTTATTTTCATATTTTAAATATTTTTGGTTAAGTATAGGTCGAGATCGAAATAGCTTTGTAGTCTCGCAGCAGGTCTTACTAACTGAGTATCCCTAAAAGGCAAGGTCAGGGAAAATGTCGAAGACCGTATAAACAGGTTTTGTTTCCTTTTTATATTTCATATTTGATATAACTACTTTTTGAGTTATAAAGTAATAGGTCGGAGATCGAAATAGCTTTATGTAGTCTCGCACGCGAAGCGTCCTTACTACACATCGAAGTAGTCCCTAAAAGAGGCGAAACGATTCAAGGGGAACAAAAGTGGTCAGAAGACCGGTATAAACAGGTTTTGTTTCCTTTTTATATTTCATATTATTTCGAAATATTAATTGGTGGTACTGGTAAGGAATTCAGTAAAAAATTATATTTATAAAACTTACACAAAAAATAGGCAAATGGAAATTTAACTAGAATTTTTTTAATTTTTAGATTGACGGAATTAGTTTTAATTAGTTGCTACAACTTTTGTAGGACTCATTAGAATGAAATGTATTGTGGTAAAGTTCTTATGCGGCAAGAAGTTGTGTTTTCTGTAAAAGCTAATTGAAATTAATTTCTGGAATTTATTGTTGTGAATGTTAAAATATATATTTATTTTATTTGAGGCTCTTCTGAGCATGTCATGCTCGAAATTTACTTACCATCTTTACTTATATAATTTCTTTATATATTTCTGCTTATAAAAGCAATTTTAAAATTGTTTTATATTTACCTCTAACCATTTGATAATTCATAATTTTAAATGATTTTTTTTAAGGTTTAAAATAAATGTCATGTTATCATAAATGTGAAAAATAAACTTTTTTTGTGTGTAATATTTGATAATTAGATAAAAGTTTTAATAAAAATAGAATAATTATTAAAAATAATTAATTTAGTATGACATATTTCTATATTTATCGCAAAGTTTATATATTAACCTAACTTTATAAAGAATTTAAGAAAACTCAGAACATTGCACATTTCCTTTGCTGTTAGAAATAATTATTCGCAATTATGTAACTGTATTTTAATTATACAACTAAAATGACCTCAATTTTCTTTTTAAACTTTAGTTTAGAAATACTGATAAGTAATTAAATTTGTAAATTCATTATACATTTTCAATTATAGCTATACAATAGACACATATCATCCTAATTTGCAATTTGATTTTTATAGAAATTAAAAAAAAATAAGAAAAACCTCCTAATTTGTTCTGTTTTACTTCACGCAAGCGTTCAATGCAAAAACTAAAAATGAATAACAATATTTAGGAAGAAATTTAATTTTAAAAAAAATCGAAAGCGAAAAAAATTGTTCCAATTAAAGATTCGAACGTTCTAAGTTCCAATCAAGAAAATTACTCTAATTCTAAAAACTCTTAACTTTGCAGTTTCATACTTTGGCTTTATTTAAATGTAATTGGCATATTCGAGAAAAAAAATTCTTCTGAATAGAGGAGGGGGGGGGGGGGGGAGCGATATTCTTTTAATGCTGTGAATTAGAAGTTGGTGTTTGGTAAAACTTTCGGTTGTTAGAATTAAATACTTCTTAAAAAATAACGTTAACATATTATATGACCCACATTACTGAAAAATTATAATTTAAACGGTTTTCAAGATAAGCAGTCTGCAATGTACTAAATAGTTTGCCCTTTTTTAATTGCTTGTAGCTCCAGAAAAAAGATACCTATTCTAATTGAGGCTTTCGATCCAAACGTCTTGTAAACATTTTAAACCTAAAAATTTTAGCAGCATAACAGCTGTTACTTTTTTTTGTTTTCGTTGCGTTTAGAATTAGAATAGGGTATTTGACTAAAACATTTTTGTTGGCTTAAAATATTCTTATGCCAAAAATATTTGACCCGTATTTTTTCTTTTTTACAAATACCCCATAAAAAGGCAGAAAAATGAATTTTAAAATTAGGACGAAAAATTACTCCCGAAAACGCTTTGTGGCTGTCACGTGGTATCTATGACGTCACAAGTAACTATAAACAAACTTTGAAACACTATTTTGGAATCTACTTTAAGCAAATCTGAACTATCCGCTTCTGTAAAACCTCCTTCCATTATCCATGTAATTCTTATTCTAATAGTAAATCAGATTTAATCGAGTTTAATTTCAAGCAAAAAAACATCACACCGGTTTGTTTATGTAGTGACGTTTATCTGGTGACGGCAGCCAAATCGACGTGTTTGTGAACCCGTAACGTACCGATGAAAAAAAAAGCCATTTTAAAATTATTTTTATTAATTATTTAAAGATTTATTTTGCAACAAATATATACGTTTGTTATTTTTGGGTTCAAACTACAATTAATTTAATATTGGAAGGTATTTTAGCGATACAGTCAAGTACCCTATTGCTAAAGGAATCAGAAACTTACCTACATGTTTCACAATTCCAAAAACTTTTTTTGTAAGGGATCACACTACTAGAGACCTCTAGGTCATCGGGATCACCTGCAAAATTGTTTAGAAAATAAATTTATTTATGAAAGATTAAACATTCTCGTGCATTGCTCGTGTATGTGCTTTTATTTACTGGGTAAAAGGGATAGTAAGCCAACCTATATAATTCATCATCATCATTAGCTCGACAGTTCTGGGTGAACCCTGGCTTTCTCGAAGAGATTCGCCCAGCCTCTTCTTCTGCGCGCAACAGAGGTTGGCCAGTCTCTGACTTTTGGCCCGTCCGTGGCCGAGTGGTTAAGGCATCAGCCTAGAGGTTCAACCTTCTCAGGAGTGCGGGGGTTCGAATCCCACTTACTGCCAGTCATCCTATAAATCGGATCTGTGCTGGAAATAGTAGAAAAATCCTCATCACGGATGGGCCCGAGTACACAGGGACAGACGTGCTCGTTAAATCTGTGGAGTCCAAAGTCCCGACGGCGTTAGCGTACGATGTCGCTCGAAGTTCCGTTGGGTGCCCGCTCAGGTGTCGACCTCGTCACTTGACCAGGGTTCTAAAATACGAGGCGTTTTTGGCTGTGTTAAAGCTCCTAAAGGAGGCTAGAAATAGGCAGCCGGAAGCGATTACCTTACCTCTGATTTTTATCGAAACAAAGACCTTTTGGAGGTAGTCCACCCACCTCAGTCTGGGCTCAGTCCTTTTCTAGTTCCATTTGGCTTAGCCAAAAAAATTTTGTTGTTCTGTCATCATTCATTCTTATAATGTGTCCAGCCCATTTCATGCGTTGGATCTTATGATACTTGAGGATGTCCGGCTCTCTGAACAGACATCTATATTCTCTTTGTAAAAAGGTTCTCAAAGCAAGACGGTTTAGGAAAATAGGGCTAACTAGAGATGTGATATTTAGAACTTTTCCTCTTCTTCTGCGCGCAACAGAGGTTGGCCAGTCTCTGACTTTTATCGAAACAAAGACCTTTTGGAGGTAGTCCACCCACCTCAGTCTGGGCTCAGTCCTTTTCTAGTTCCATTTGGCTAGCCAAAAAATTGTGTTGTTCTGTCATGATTCATTCTTATAATGTGCCCTGCCCATTTCATGCGTTGGATCTATGATACTTGAGATGTCCGGCTCTCTGAATAGACATCTATAGTTCTCTCAACCTGAATATATATGTCTACCAGGTTGGTTGGTAGACATATATATTCAGGTTGGTGTGCTTGGTCAGCGACCCGCTTATAAACCTTCATCAAGTAAGACAGACACAACATACAACACACACACATAAGTGGATCCATCTAATTTTTAGAGACAGAGGCCAACTAGACCGGTTTAGGGATAAAATAGGGGCTAGACTAGAGATGTGAATAACTTAAACAGTTAATCCAAAAAAAGCCAGATTATTTATCTTTAGTTACGCCGGGAAACACTGTTTCTTCTTCTTAGACTGATCCGGGGACCAGTCCCCCAAAAATTTCAAAAATGACATTTCAATGTTTTTAGTGTTTCTTAAAATATGAAATATTAGCTTTTCAAAGATATCTTACATTAAAAGTTTTGAGTACTGGAAGTATTTTTAATATTTTTTTAAACAAACGTTGTTTAGGTAAAATCCAGTCATGTTTTATAGGTAAGAAACTACTCTTGTTTACTTTAAACGGTTATATCTCAAAACTTTTGTTCATGTACCTTTTTCTCAGAATCTACTGTAAGTATCATTCAGAATTATTTTTATACGTATTCAAGAAGTTTGTTTCTAAAACCGCTATAGGGATTGGACAATAAATATCTTACCCTTTTTTTTTCTTTTTAATATTATTGATGGTTTTTAGGTAAAAAAAATATGTAGTTTCACTTCAAAAATTATAATTTTAAAACTAAACACACATTTTGAAAATGCCTCCATTAAAGTATAGTTAAACATCCATTTAACAACTAGTAAAAACCTCATTAAAAAGTATCAAATAGATTCTGAGAAAAAGGGTACATAAAAAGGTCATTTTAACATGGGCTTCAATGGAGGGCTCCGGTCCCCCATAAAACGAAAAAGTTTTTTTTCTTTTCTTTAAGATTAACATCCCTTACACGTGGCTTTGCTACTATATACCGGGTGGCCCAGCGGGTAATGTTTGAAACAAATGAAAAAATAAAAACAAATAAGAGACATGAGATGAATTTAATGACGTTTATTGAATGGGCATATTGGGCGATTAATGATAAAGAGGTTCGAAGTGCCCGCCATCTTTAACAAGGACAGCAGTTAGGCTGTTCTCGAATACAACCATACTCCATACTCCTTACCCATACCTTCCTCCATACTCCTGCCATACTCCTTTTGTTTGGCCAATTCTTTTTGTGGAAGTAACTTTTGTGGGAAGTTCCACCAAAAGAATTGGCCAAACAAAAGGAGTATGGAGGAAGGTATGGGTAAGGAGTATGGAGTATGGTTGGATTCGAGAACCGAAGAACTGCTGTCCTTGTTAAAGATGGCGGGCACTTCGAACCTCTTTATCATTAATTGCCCAATATGTCTATTCAATAAACGTCATTAAATTCTTCTCGCGTCTCTTATTGGTTTTCATTTTTTTCATTTGTTTCAAACGTTACACGCTGGGCCACTCGGTATATACCACCACATTTAAGGCACGTTCGTTTTTTATAAAAGTGGCAATGGGAAAGGCATGTAACATTAACTGCGCTTGGTTAAGCACTCACTATTTGATCATTTTCCGCAAACGTTTCAAATTCGAGTGCTCATCCACGCTCGTTGCTGTTGCGCGGTCATTGTGGACAACAGTACAGAAGAAGACCGACGACATTCTTGATCAGCCACCGGCCAACTTCAATAACAAGGCCAGAGAAGCTCTCCCAAACATGAGCGTAGACGGAATTTTTGACGTCACTGTTCCCAGTGCCGAAGATCGAGAAACCAGTTCGGACGCATTCAGAACCCTAAAATTGCGGTCAGCCGTGAACGAGTGGTTCCGAACAGGTTTCGAGACAGATTGTCTTCATCTTCGGAACAATGTCACTCGGAACTATGACGTCAAAATTTCCGTCCCCGAGCTTGTTTGGGAAAGCTTCTTCGGCTTTAGTAGTTGAGTAGGCCGTGGATCAGTCCTCCCTCTTATGGTCGTATCGTTTTTCGGAACCCGCTTTTAAGTGCACTTGAAGCAGTATACCTTACATCCAGGGCTGTGGGGAGCCTAGTAGTCAGCGTCTCAGTCTCGAGATCGGAAGGTCCCGCGATCGAGTCCCGGTACCACTGAAGACCCATCGAGTTTATGCGGAGTACGTGCTCGTTAAATCTGTTGGGTCCGAAAGTCCTGCGGTCGGTCATTGCGCAGTTTACCACGGGTACAGGCCCCTGGAGACTATTTCCCTCTCCTTCAGGGACATGTCTAAATTGTTGAGGTGGCGATAGATGGCAGCATCTGTCTTGTATGTGTGTGTATGTCGTGTCCGTAATTCTTGACGAAGGTTTATAAGCGGGTCTCTGTGACCAGGCACACAAGCCTGAAAACACATGTCTACCAACCAACCTTACACCCACTATAAGTCTAATCGTGAGTGCGGCTCGACTAGTACTAGACTTGACAGTCCTTGACTAGTGTCCTAAACCACTAACACTATTTTCAAACCAAGGCACTCCTACTTGTTTTACGTGTAATAGATTAAAGTTAAAATCGATTCCGTTAATTGAAAATGCTTATCTCTCTGGTAACTTGATTATTTCCAGGCGAAAACTTTAATCTCGAGCAAGAAAACTCGCGAAATCGGTTTATAAGTCTCCAGACGAGACCGGACAATTATCCGAACCGAAAAAAAAAATGAAAAATTCGTGAAGATCAGGAGGGTTGCTGCAATTAGGAAGGATTTTTAAGCGTGCCAAACTCAATAAATAAAGTCGCCACATACTTGAGAAAAAAAAACTTGCTTATATATGTATACCGTAAAAGTATCTTTTCTGTGTCTTTATCTTATTTTTAAAAAATATTTTCAATTTAAATACTTTAACTAACACTTTTATTTCAACAAGATGTTCTATATATCTTTCTTATAAAAAAAGAACGGAAATTGAAACGGGTCATTAAAAATTTGAACAGCCTGAGTGTACAGACGAAAAGGTACACATGAGTTGTAATGTTATCCCATAGAGGTAGGAAGGATGTGTAGAGAGTCACAGTGAGAGAATGAGCAGTCGTCGGTTTCGAGCTACTGCGCATAACAATACTGACACCAGGTTCCAGATGCCGGTCTGAGATGCCCAATTGAGATGATTTGAAGAGCTGTCAGTTTTCGAGCTATCTCGCTAATATATGAACAGTTCAGATGCACCACTGTACTGCTTATGTGCACTGCGCAATACACGACTCTTATTCCCTTCCTAGTCTATGTTATACCTTCCACTAAATATTTTAAATAGGATGATTAAAGTAGATAGGAGGGGGTAACTTACAGACAGATAGACGGGCAAAAAGTTGATAATTCCTCAATTCAATTTTTAAAAAAATGGAAAGTGAAAGATACATTATCTGGACGAGAAAATCTTGCATCGAATTTGATATTGCTTGTTTCTTGATTTAAATGAACTGCCAAAAAAAAGAAACAATTTTCATTCAACATCAAAAAATCGTTTCAACAACACCAAAAAAAACTTTAAATTAGTTAAGAATGTACTTGAATATTACAAAATGCACACATAATTACATTGACTTTTACTTTATAACAGTAATATTTGCTTCGGAAATTGAGACTGCATCCACATATCCACATTTTTTGCATCATAAATAGGTTTAGGTCTCCTAAGAAAAGCATATTTTAATTATTTCAATCGTTTATTATCGTATTAAATCGTTAGATAACAACAACAAAACATTGTCATTGTTAAATTGAAAAGTGTTAAAATTTAATGTCTTCTCAACCACCAGTAATATTATTTTGACTTTACAATTATTTTTTAGATAACCAAAAAGCAATTCACGCCAAACTTGGCAACCCCGTCCTGAATTAACATTTATGTAGTAGAAAAAGAAAATCGCATACTCTTTAAAATTAGTCTGCATAAAGATCTTGGTAAATAGATTTCTAACGAAGGCTTGTTCCTGATTGGTTAAAAATAATCAGAGATTGGAGAGTAGAGTTTGGAAGGACTTTTTTTTTATCGATATCAAAGAGGTCTTAATGGCTGCCTAGATAATAAATAGAAATCTATTTTAAGTCGAGCTGAAATCTAATCCAATTTATTTAGTTTACCATGACTTTAAAGCCTTATAAATTTTTGAAGTGTATTTTAATAGTTAATAGTACACTAATTTGAAAAGTTTGAAATTTATGTCCTTAGGCATGTTTATTTCGGTTATTTTTGTTGCATATAAAGTAAGTTTGTAACACGTTTTTAAATGATAAAAGAGCAAGTTGGCCAATTAGCAAATTCAAAAGTTTTTGAAAAATATAACTGTGGCGTAGTAGACTCGTTCGTGATAGTGGAGCACAATCTCTCTGTTGTGGCGTCACCAAAACCAAAGATGGTTGACGGAATCACGCTCGTGGGATTAAGACATTGATCAGGAACCAGCAAGGACGAGTTTTCCATTTACAAAAACACTTTATTCACGAGTTCGAACAGTACACTTAAATCCATTGTAACATCGACTAACATACGAAGATGACAACTCACCAAAACGCTTGTTTAACATGCGAAGTGAGAACAATACGCAAGCATGACAGCACCACACAATAAAACCAACCTAGTTAGCGGAGCGATACACAGCCGCACGTTAAAGACCATATTGACACAGCCGTTAAGAGACTAAAAGGAAATAAAAGGCAGTGTCCAAAGTACATGACAATTGCATTTCTCAATTTTTTGTTGATAGTGCTATCAAGGTTTAGGTTTAGTTTGAATTATCGTCGCACTAGAGCTACACAAGGGCTATTGGCGACGGGCGTCGTATTTTAGAACCACAGTCAAGTGACGAGCCGACACCTGAGTAGGCACCCACAACGCAACCGTTAAGGGCGACATGTACGCAGCGTTAGGACTTTGAAGGATATTTAACGTGCACTCCCGCCACACAGGATATTTTCGTCGACATTTTCGCTGCACGTCCGTTTATAGGTGGCAGTTATCTTGGCGATGCCGGACCGAACTGGACCTTCCGCATGCTAGCGAATCCAACCGAGGTTCCCCACCCTTTACATCACTAGAGCAGGCTGCGCAACCTAATAGAGACATCGTACTTGGTATCTTGAATTTGGGCTAAGACAGATTTATTGTGCATTAGAGGTATCTATTACTGTGATTTTTGTAGTTTAAAAGAAGAGTACAGGGGAAGAACCGCTTGATTTTAATTTTTGTAACTTTTTTGATTTGTCTGCTTTGATTAGAACCACAGTGCTATCAAGAATAAGGTAAATCGATAAAACTGTTGAACCACGAATCCTGCCTATATAATGATAAGTGCTAATGTTTTAAACTTTTTATTTAATTCTAACGAGATTTCATTTGGCGTGACTTTTTTTTGTCTAAACTTTCTATGTAATACATACCGAGATATTTAATACATGAACTGTTATAAAAACAACAAATATAAGAGTAATTATGTAATAAATGTAAACAAAAAGTATTTCAATGTAGTTCTAAGGAAAACATACTAAAAAAAAGCAACAAGTGTACACATACTACTCTAGCTTATTCCTTTCATTCATAAAATTATATAACTTTTAGAACAACTTATCAAATATTTCCACAGATGAAATGTCTTTATTTGATCTTCCATCCCACGAAACCTTTCCCGAAACCAAACATTTCACCTCTTATAGAAAAATCGCTAGTTCGATCTATTCAAGAAGTTCATCAAAAACTTTAAGAATTTTCTTTTACAAAAGTCGATATTTCTGGTCCTGCATTCCTTTTCAAACGACCGTGGATGTTTGAAAGGAATCAAACTATTCGACCTTTCCCGAAAGAGATTCGGAAACTTAAACAAAAGTCCAACTATAGTTTCGCTAAGCTGAATAGTCCTACTATTCAGGCTATGGTCCATAACCTTTTTGCCCAGGTACATATACAGGGTGCCTGTAAAAGAATGTCCGAGTTTTAATGGTATATTACAGGAGTTTATTTTATACTAAATATAACAAATTATACATGACATTGAAGGAAAACTAACCTAGTTTTTCCGATAAGTGCTCAATGAGTGCGCCTTTAGTGATACGGCACACATTCAAACAAAAATGCAATTCTTCCCATACTGTCTGCAGCAAGTCCGGAGTCATGGAAGCCTGTGCAATTCTACCTTTCAAGGTTGGTAAATCGTGGGGTAGGGGTGGAACGTAGACCCGATCTTTTGCAAAGCCCCAAAGGAAGAAATCACAAGGCGTGATGTCAGGTCACAATTTGAAACTCGGACTTTGGTTTAGTTTAGTTTGACTTTTGTTGCACTAGAGCTACACGAGGGCTATTGGCGACGGGCTTCGTATTTTAGAACCACAGTCAAGTGACGAGCCGACACCCGAGTTGGCACCCAACGCAACCGTTAAGGGCGACATCGTACGCAGCGTCGGGACTTTGGAGCATATTTAACGTGCACTCCCTCTACACGGGGTATTATTCGTCGGACATTTCTGGCTTCACGGGCCGTTTAAAGGTCGGCAGTTATTTTGGCGTTGCCCGGACCCGAACCTGGGACATTTCACATGCTAGGCGAGCGCCTATCCAACTGGGCTCCCCAGCCCTCCTGTACTTTGGACCTTTGTAGAATATTTTCAGGAGGTAAATTTATGGAATAGTTTAGATTAAAAAGAAAGTTATAATGAACTATTGCTCACAAAAAAAAATGGATTGGAGCTTATTCATGGCACACCAAAAATGTGTATTTTTACGGCTCAAAACAACAAATTTCACTAAATTGACATGTCCCTCAGCAAATAATAAGTTCGCTTTTATTTAATTACTTGCGAAACATACTTCTAAATATATAATTGTTTGAAAAATATGTTTACATAAAGGATATATACGTAGGATTTTTTTTTGGAGTGAAGGAGTGCAGAGGATATATGCTTGCTAAACAGAAGAAATATTCCAAAACTAACCGTTTGTTTTCGTCTTCCGATCTAAAATAATAAATTATAAATAAATTACATTGCATTAAGATGTTATACTTTATTTACTTTTAAATATCCCAAAAAAACTAAAATCTTAAAAAAAATTACCATAAACTACAGATAACTCAAAACTCATAAAAGTGGAACGAAGAAAGGTGGATTGAGTTTAGTTTAGTTTAGTTTAGTTTGAATTATCGTCGCACTAGAGCTACACGAGAGCTATTGGTGACGGGCACCGTATTTTAGAACCACAGTCAAGTGACGAGCCGACACCTGAGTAGGCACCCAACGCAACCGTTAAGGGCGACATCGTACGCAGCGTTGGGACTTTGAAGCATATTTAACGTGCACTCCCTCTACACGGGGTATTATTCGTCGGACATTTTTGGGCTGCACGGGCCGTTTATAGGTCGTCAGTTATTTTGGCAATGCCCGGACCCGAACCTGGGACCTTTCGCATGCTAGGCGAATGCCTAACCGACTGGGCTCCCCAGCCCCAAAGGTGGATTCAAAATACTTGACCCATAAACAACGACTATTACTATTAACACCTTCATTTACGAATATAAAAACATCTTCTTAAATTCGTTTTTCCTTGTAATTTAATTTGTCCCAAATGCATTTTTCAGGACAATTACATTCATTTTTTTAAAATTTCATTAAGATATTACATTCATTTTATTATTACACTAGCAAATAAATACCCGTACTTCACACAGACTAAAAAAAAGTTTTAATTGATCCAAGTATATGTACAATTTAATCCATTATAGGATAATAAACTTATGTTATTATTCCCACTTGTTATAAAGTATAAAATACTGTTACTTATACTACCTTAAAAATCCAAAATAAAAACATACGCTATAAATTGTATGCATATAAAAGTTATCGTAATTTCCCTCATAAACATATAAAACCGTTTAGCTCATTTGGCGCCTTTTTGGTAAGAATTTGTCGAGAAAAGAGATATAGCTACAAACACTCTTCTTTCACAGCTCTAGCACAATGGCCTTCGAACAACAAACCAGCTTATAAATTTAAAAAAAAATAATCTTTTGGCGCGTTTAGGTAAGAATTTGGCAACGTATTTGGAGAGAAAATGAAGAAAAAACTTTAATATGTAGCTCTAGTACGATGGCCTTGAACAACCATCATAGTTAAAATTCACGGAAATAGCTTATATATGCATATTTGCAATCAACAGAACCATCAATGAAGAAATCCATCACCTAAACCCACAATATCCTAGAATGGAGACTGGACGGAATTACGTCACTTGAAACATGTCAATTATTTTTCAAATTAAATTATTATTATTTTTAATTACATTCATTTTCACATAGTAAATTTTCTTGCCGATCGTCGTTAATAAGATAAAAAAAAATAACGCATAATGTGTGTTTTATATTTTTAAGGTATACACTGTAAAAGTCATTCCTTTAGTGGAATTAAACCTTAATGACCTCAAATGGAATGTGTGTTGAAACTCAGTGAAGATTTCCATTTGTTTGGTAAGGAATGAAAAGTCTGAACTGAGTGTTTGATGTTTGCAAGAAAAAGGATTTGAGCGGTCTAAGAAATGAAGAGCTTAGTGGAAGAACGTGCTAAGTGACATTTTTGAAAAAAATGAAGATTTTTGTGTCAATGAACATATTACTAATTTCTTTAACGATAAAACTCTTCCCCTTTTTCCTAAACTATAAGTTTAGTTTATTTTTACGCTTTACAAGTACCGATTTTAACAGATAGTACAAACGAAAAACTTTAAACCTAATTTTCTCGTTTTCACCTTTTTGTCACTTAGCTACGTTCTTCCACTAAGCTCTTCAAATGAGAAATTTCTTTCGGACTATGTGCGACCCGTGAAAAAGGTTTTTTTTTCTATTCAGAGCAAAGTAAAACTTTCGTTTGACAAGGTTTTTAAGATATTGAAACTAACAAAAAAGGCTAAGAGCTACAAACTAATAGAATAAAGCGTACGACAGTTGGACCACAAAACAGATTTTATCATGAGCTAGCATGTTTGCATATAAAACTTTTGTATTTAAGAGAATTCCCACAAATGTGCGCAAGATACAAGAGGAAGATACAAGATATGTGAAGGAAACAACGTTGATTCTTGGCGAAAATTGTTTTAAAATGTAAAAATTCTTTGTAGGACGGAGATCCTGTTAATCATCACATTACGTTAAGTTACAGTCCCTGGACAAATTATTAGACGCACTACAAGATTTCATCAATGATAAACAACATACCTTTAGAAGGACATTTGTGTTCCTAAACTTAAGATATTGAATAGAAAATACTATCTGCTATACTTCATACATATATCGACATCTTTTTCAATGATATGGTATTCTTTGGTATGTTTTCATCATTACTAAAAAAATACAGTGCGTCTAATAATTTGTACAGGGACTGTAAGTTTAAGTAATATGTTAATGACTTTAATATTAGTTATAAGAAAACTACAGTTTTTAATGCTACATTTCTTAGCTATTGTTTACAAGAAAAAGTCAAAATAAATATTTAATAACTGAAATTGCATTAAGTTTAACGTTGATATTACAAAAACGTTATATACGTTGTCAAATTGATCTTGCAAAGAAAATCTTTTTCAATGATATGGTATTCTTTGGTATGTTTTCATCATTACTAAAAAAAATACAGTGCGTCTAATAATTTGTCCAGGGACTGTAGGTTAAGTTGAAATAACCTTCGCCTACAGCTACGTCAGGGCTGTTGGCAACAGGCTTCGGAATTTAGAAACACAGTCAAGTGGTGAAAACCACACCTGAGGGCCGTAGTGAGCCTAGTGGTCAGCGTCTCGGTCTCGGGATCGGAAGGTCCTGCGATCGAGTCCCGGTACCACTGAAGACCTACCGAGTATATGCGGAGTACGTGCTCGTTAAATCTGTTGGGTCCGAAAGTCCTCTAAGTTCCCATACCAAATCAATACCTCTGGGGGTGACAAGCCAATTCTGGGGATCCTCTAGTTGGCCTCTGTCTCTAAAAATTAGATGGATCCACTTATGTGTGTGTGTTGTCTGTTGTGTCTGTCTTACTTGACGAAGGTTTAGAAGCGGGTCGCTGACCAAGCACACAAACCTGAATATATATGTCTACCAACCAACCAACCAACCACACCTGAATAAGCATACAACGTCACTTTTTAAAGGCGACATCGTAGGAGCGTATTGACTCACGGCCTACTCAACTACTAAGACCGAAGAAGCTTTCCCAAACAAGCTCGGGGACGGAAATTTCGACGTCATAGTTCCGAGTGACGTTGTTCCGAAGATGAAGACAACCTGTCTCGAAACCTGTTCGGAACCACTCGTTCACGGCTGACCACATTTTTAGGGTTCCGAATGCGTCCGAACTAGTTTCTCGATCTTCGGCACTGGGAACAGTGACGTCAAAATTGCCGTCTAACGCTCATGTTTGGGAGAGCTTCTCTGGCCTTGTTATTGAAGTTGGTCGTGATTGAGTTTGGGGCATATTTAACGTGCACTCCCTCTACATTGAGTATTATTAGACGGTCGTTTTAGCTGCACAAGCCGTTTATAGATTGGCAGTTATTTTGGTAAGCCCGAGCTTGGGTTCTTCAGCATGCATGCCTTATCTACTGTGCTCACCAGCCCTTAACGCGTTAGGATTATGGAACCACGAGCTATACAGCGAAAATCAACCTTTGCTACATGGAGTTTTTTTGCAGTTAACTACACTATTATTTTCTAAGATGCAAGTGTCAAAAATAATAATTGGAACCCATTAAAATCTATTTAAAAAAGCATAAACCCCTTGTCAACTGAGCTATTCTACAGTCCCTGGACTAATTATTAGACGCACTGTGACCCATAGGGATACATGACCCAATGCCCTTTCTCAGCATTGGAGAAGTTTTATAAGTTGAAAGTGGCATCACTTTTTTCCTTTCCGTCAGCCGACCACACACTGTTAAAAATCTGGTGCTAGGTTTCACCATGATATTGGTTCCTAGTAGCTGCAACGGCTGAGTAGTGAAATGTTTAACCTTTTTTTTGGTGTTTGGTTAAACCAAACACCAAATCTTTTTCTGGATTTAGAAACAAAAACCTGAGAAATGGTTCAACCGAATACCAAAAATATGGTGGAATGTTTCACTATTCAGCCGTTGCAGCTACTAGGAACCAATATAATGGTGAAACCGAACACAAAATTTTTAACAGTACATGGTGAAAAAATCCAACTGAATCATTGCGTATATGCTTAGCTATACGAAGAATAGAAACACCCGAAATCTTGCAGTGCGTCTAATAATTTGTCCAGGGACTGTAAAACAATGTATCATATCCTTAGCAAATCACCCATTTGTGGGCGATGGTGGTTTTGCCGTTTAAGTTCTCCAAAACGAATGCTTTTGTGTACAAAGCTGAGAAGATTTCTACTTCACGAACTCTTAGAACGGAATATAAATTCCGAGCTTTTTGATCCGTTTCTGAGAAGCCGATTTTGAGTGGTCAGGAAGAGAGATTTCTTTTCTCATGTTGGAATGACCGTTTATAATTCAGTATTGCGAAAAACGGAAAAACCTTTACTGAGAGAGTTTGAAAGAAGTTACTTTGTAGGTGAATAAATATACTGATTTATACTTTTTTTTAAAGCTGTTTCAGTTAAACTTTAAGTTCTTGAACTCAAAGTTTTCTCTAGATTGCATTACAAGTTATGAATGCATCAAAAAATTCTTACCCCACAGAGTGAATCGAAATTTATAATAAAAAGGACTATTAAGACATTCTACAATTTACAAGACATTGATTCTATTTAAACAAGAAGTTCCGCTTTCTTAGTAAACAATAAATGAACAATCAAAGAATCACGTTGTGCTACATTTCATGACGTCATTATAAACTGATTCAAGAAAAAATTATTTTGCTTCAAATATTTTTTAATAAAGTTTCTCATGCCATTGTTGATTTGGCAACAATCATTATTGTTTTGGCACGACAGATAGTAAATTTATGTCCGTCCGGAAGTACAGACAGGCGGACAAAATGTATGAAAGTTGGGTCTCTGAGGTCATAGCCTTCTAACAAAAAAATAATTTTTAAGATCAGTTTCAGTTACCACAATCTTTTCAAATGTTTCGTTTGGTTAAAAAAATTAATGTTTAAATAAATATGTAATTTATTAAACGGATTATGTCATGTTTCAGTAAATTATTAAAACAATATGCTTGATTGTTTTAAAATGTAATATTTTCTATTTACAAGTTTTAATTAGAACTAAATTAATGTGTTTTTCCAATTAGTATACATCTTCAGGAAGCGGTTATAGGTGATAGTTACTGTGACAACCTACTTGGTTTTTAAGAGAATTGAAGAGTGAATTTTAGAAACAGGAAAGTTTGTTCTTTTGTCCTGTAAGTCTGTTAATTTGAGCACATAATGAACCGATATAGTTTCGTACAATTCTGCAGTTATAAGAAATTAATTAGTTAAGTTAGAGAAATAAAAGTTTCAATCAAAAAATTAAACTTTAACAAAAAAAACTTAAACGTTCAAATACAACTTAGGACAGCACTTGGAGACTACAGTCCCTGGACAAATTATTAGACGCACTGCAAGATTTCATGTAAAATATTAATTACCGGGTGATATTGTACCGTTTTATTATTTTAAATTGACTTGTTTTTTATTTTTATATTATCCAATCAATTACCGATTTATTTGACATAAATAAAATAGCATTCATTTAGAAAAGCATAAGTTTATTAAGTTTGAAAGAAAAGTGAAATTAATGTTAGTAAAAGTCAATATTTAGTTGAGCCACCTTTAGCCGCTATCAAAGCTTTAATTCTGCGCGGCATGCTATCAATGCAAGACTGTACTGCCTCCTGCATTTGAGGATGATGATTCCACACATAAATAATCTTATAATAAATAATTAATATAAATTATTCGTAATCATATTTATCTTAAAATAAATACAAATATGTAGTCCACAACGATTCTGTTAAATAAAAATCAATATTATTGTAGTTTAAATATACCATTATTGCATAAAAACTCTTAAGAAACATAAAATTACTATAAAAAAAATACAGTGCGTCTAATAATTTGTCCAGGGACTGTAAAATAAACTGCACAGATCGTGGAGTGATACGTCTCGAAAAGTAACAGTCTCTGAAACTGATTTTTAAGGAATGACGCAACTTTCGATTATAGTCGAAAATCGTAGTTAATCGCTTGCAATCACTCTTTCTTAACACCCTATCAATATCCCCCTGTGTAACACTCTTCTCAATCGCACGAAACAAAGCTAGCAACTTTTCGAACATCCAATTTCGAACTATCTGTTGGGGTGACAGAATGGTATGTGGCAAAGTATGCTGGTAAATGGGTTTTGAAAAATGTATAGCGAAGGTGCCGCCGAGTTAACCCCTCGCCAGGCTCGGTTGCAGCTGTTCTGTATTAATCATGTAGGCGAGTTCTCAATGAATAAGCTGGCTTGAAATAACAATATTTATTTAATTAACATTAGTAAAAGTAACGAGTGTATAAACAAATCAACAATTAAGTTAACGTAAAGTAAACAATAATTAGTACGCACGATCAACGAGCGATCCCGGGGCGGCAGCGTTGCCGAAGAGAAGAAAGAGTTCATGAGGAAACAGTCAGTTTTTATACGTCCAGTACCGGAGTTGCCACATAAGCTAATAAACGTGGTTGGAAGAGGTTGTCGCACAAGCACTGCATCGAAAAGTAGCGCAATTCCGCCACAAATGTGTATTCATGGAGCTAAGGCTAGATTATTGAAATACTGTCACATTAGAGCTAACGAGGTCAATTGGAGACGGGTGTTATAACTTAGAACCACAGTCGAGTGACGAACTGACACCAGAGTGTTCAACCAACTCAATCTTTAAGGGAAACGTCGGAAACGTTTGAAGTATATTTAACGTGCCCTCTCTCTACACGGGGTCAATCCGTTTACATCACTAGAGCGGGCTGCGCAACCTACAGTCCCTGGACAAATTATTAGACGCACTGCAAGATTTCACGTATCTATCAATGATGAACAAAATATCTTTAGAAGGACATTTGTGTTCCTAAACTTAAGCTATTGAATGGAAAATACTATCTGCTATATTTAATGCATATATCGACATCTTTTTTAGTGATATGGCATTCTTCGGTATGTTTTCATCATTACGAAAAACAATACAGTGCGTCTAATAATTTGTCCAGGGACTGTAATAGAGAAATCGTACTTGATATCTTGAATTTGGGCTGCGGCAGATTGATTGTGCACACACATTAGAGGTATCTATCTCTAAAATAATGACACATGAAGCTGGAAACAAAGTTATACTGAAATTAACTACCAAATTTGCGAACTCCAACATTCAGACGCGTATTATATAAAATATTTCGTAAATATTCCTTTTAATGATTGAAAGTTCAAATGAAAATTTGATCTTTTGAAGAGTCGTTGTGTGTGTAAGCGTCTTTTGAAGCGTGTTCCCTGTCCCCTTAAGGGCAACGTCGGAACATTTGAAGTATATTTAACGTGCCCTCTCTCTACAAGGGGTCACTTCCTTTACATCACTAGAGCGGGCTGCGCAACGTAATAGAGACATTGTACTTGGTATCTTGAATTTGGGCTACGACTGATTTATTGTGCACATTAGAGGTATCTATGACTGTGATTTTTGTTGTTTAAAATTTAGAACTTCGTTGGTATACACTCTTAAAACAAACGAGCGGTTTTAACTCAGTCTGAGTTAATTTCCACTCCTTTCCGTGCCGAAAATGCACTTCCCCTATAGGAGTGAATTTCACTCTTTTTCGGAGTGGGTAAAAGAAATAAAAGAAAACAATCTGCGTCCTACACTGTTAAAACGAGCGGTTTTAACTCAGTCTGAGTTAATTTCCACTCCTTTCCGGTGCCGAAAATGCACTTCTCTTATAGGAGTGAATTTCACTCTTTTGTTTTAAGAGTGTAATTGCTTCAACAAGGAAATACCTAAGAAGGAGACTGTCATAGTATAACGCTTCAACTTTGGGCACCCCGGCATAGATTCAATATAAGTAATAAACATTATAAATGCAAAAGGACATTTTATTTTTTTCTGTTTTCCAGATTGTAATTGCTTTAAAGGGATCAGTCGAAAAAACTGCAATATTCATTTTTGTTTTCAAAATTTAAATTTATATAAAAATAACAAGTTTTTGTGAACAAAAATCCACAAATAAAAATGTATTTTAATAATAAAGTTTTTACTACAGCACTATAGCAGCCTACAAATGCAAAATCATGAAAAGAAGTGTACATATTATTTTGAATACCTTTAGTGATTCAATTATTATTTTTGTAAATTGAAAGGATGAAAAATCCCCCCCCCCCCGTTAGATAAAAAACTAGACTTCTGTTAAGATACCGCGCTTAACTTTATAAAATATATTAGCTTCCACACTACGTTTATAACGTAAAAAGTGGAAGGTATTATAATCGTTCAGTCCGTCTGTCTGTCCGTCGCCCACTTTTATAGCCCAAACTACAAATTCTACGGACAAGTGTGATACCTCAAAAAATTCAGCGCAACGAAATTTGAATACATTGAAAATTTCAGAAAAGAATTCAAATTCGAAGTACTTCAATTATTTAAAAAAACTGCAAAATTGAATGCTCATTTAAAAAGCATAAGAAGCCATTTTTATTAGAACTAAATCACCATTGCCATTAGCAACAATCGCTTGAGAAACTTTAATTCTTTTAGACAATAAATTAAAATAAATTTATTTTTGCGACATCGATCAGTTTGAAATGACGTCAAGTATATTTCACTACGAGATTCTTTGTATGTTGATATGACATGATTTCATTCTATCTAAAGGCGAGGAACATTAGATATTTATTATTTGAAATATAAATTAGTTTTTGCAAACGATAAGTAATAGTTATTGAATTTTCGAAATAAAATAAATGAAACTAGCCAAATTTAGCATGTAAATGTTTAATATAGAATATCAATGCTGTGTTTGGCGCCTTTTTACCTGTTAAACACAACTGTTGTGTGGAAGCGGGTTAAGTGACAGATTCTGTTACAAACCTACTTGTTTTTTAAAACAAAAACATACCATTTCTTCAAACCAAGTCTCTAACAATTGCACCTCCCCATTCTTCAACCTGGAATTAAGCATCTCATTCCAAAAGTTCCTCCAAAAGAACAAACGAAAAAGGGGAACATTTAAACATTAACAAACGAGTGAAAAGTCTCGAGGAGACTAAAGGAACATAAAGGAAAAATCCCCTTGGAGATAAACAGTACCAGTTCTTTTTCGTGAATATTTGTAATTAATTTGAATTCACTGTTCACTAAATAGTATAGGTCAATGAGTTAAAAGGTTTTTTTTTTAACTTAAAGATTTTAGTTAATTACATGTCAGCATAAAAGGACAATTGATACATTATCATTTAAAAATAGTACACGTACAGTAACATTTTATTTCACATTTTTTAAACAAACATTTTTTAAACATTTTTTATTGGCAACAGGGATAAAAGAGTGAAATATAAATTATGCGTTTTTTTTTCCTTTTCTAAATTTATATTGTTTTTTAAAACATAGATACCTGAGCCAAGCCTCCCATTTTAAGGGAGGCTTGGCCCATGGTAAGGGAGGCTTGGCCCATACAAAAATTCTTAACTTTAAAGTGCACAATAATAAATATTTCAAATTATTTTTATAAGCATTAAGTACAAAAAATTTATATTATAATTCGGCATTCTAGAATCATTTAAAAATCATGTTTACCATAATTATACTTTAAGTTATACATTTTTATAGTATTACCTATATTAAAAAATTCTAAAATTGACCATATCAAGTAATTTTTTATTATGTTAAATATATATTATTCAGTTTGTACACACATTAAAATGCACAAGATATAACTGCTTTAGTTTGAATTATCTTTTTATGTTAACGGCACAAACTGGAAACAGTCAAAATCAAAGCGTACCTTCAAAGCTACTCGTTCTGTGCACACACCCCCCTCTATCCTACATAAAGTTATTATGATACGTTACTATAAACTGTGCATTTGATAAACATTATTTATAGATTTTCATAACTAATTAGCTTAGGGGCCTTGGTCCAGAATGACCAAGCCTCCCCTCCTAGCCATTTTGTAAAGAATGGCACAGGGTGATTTGAAGCCTACTTCATTGCACAAACTTTATAACTTAAATAAAACCTTAATTATAACACTATCTATAAAATATCACATACTTAAGCTGAACTCAATTGGTTCGTCTGAAAAAAATCTTACAAATTATGTCTAAAATGTTTACTTTTTGGGATGAGAATTTTTTTTTATTTTCTCCTTACTGCTAATAAGTAGCTCAATGAAACTTTGGTGGCTGTCTGCTGCCAATAGTAGCTTAAAGTACCATCTATTGTGAAAATGCTAAAATATTTTTAAATACTAAAATTTAAAGGTGGGCCAAGCCTCCCTTATGGCCAAGGGTCCACAGATTCCCTTATATTTTTAACTAGCAAATAAATACCCGTTCTCCGCACGGACTAAAAAAAAGTCATTCAAATATTGCTTCGGGGAACTTATTTGGAACTATTTGTGGGGAAATTACAATAAAACTAGTAAATTTTCCTATCTCGTTTATTTATTTTTCATTGGCATATGCATACCTCTAAGATACATTTTTTGTTTGAAATGGTACAAATTGATATTTAGTTACTCTATTGCATATAAAAAAGTTAGCAAAGATTTTCTATTTCCACCCGAAGCATTTTAGTACCAATTTATTTCCCTCTAGGCCAATGACAAACTACTATCTACTTCTCCCTTATTAGTCTACTGTTTGGGTTAAAATGGTTTAAGTTATCTTCAATACTGCTGGAACTGTTGTCACAACGTGAAACATGTCCATTAACACATATAAAAAAACAACTTATTTCTTTCTTTAACATCCCTCAGTCGACTCCAAAGCGAGCGTAGGGGAGCGAAGAATAAGGGGATTTTCCAGCCTTTTGTTTGAAGAGGCTCGAATTTAAAAGAGCTTCAATGTCAGAAGAGGCACTTTTGAGGTAGTGGCAGGAACTGCTGTGAACCCAAGTGTAAATACTCTCTTTTTAAAGGGGTGTTTGCATGAGGGGGTTTCAGAACAGAACGCATATATTGCCCCATGATAAGGTCTTTAAGTTTTTGCTCAAGAGGGGTTTAAAGAATAGAAGTGTTGAGTTTTAGAAGAGAAAAAAATCTCAAGAACATTAGTACTTCTTACGTTGAAGTGGAAAGTTAAATGGATGCGTAAATTCTCCTTAAAGTGGACTTTGGAAGCTATCTGGGGGGTTTATAGAGTTGAATTGTCGTCGCAATAGAGCCGCACGAGGGCTATTAGCGATGGGAGTCCTAATTTAGAGCCACAGACAAGTGACGATCCGACTCATGAGTAGGCACCCAACGCGACTTTTAGGAGCGACATTGTACATAGGGTCGGGAATGAGGAGCATATTGAAGGTGAACTCCATCTTCAAGGGATATTATTTGTCAGACCTTTGTCTGCAAATACCGTTCTGTAGGTTGGTAGTTGTTTTGGCTAAGTCTGGGCTCAAACCTGGGACTTTCGTATACAAGGCAATAGCCTTACCGATTGGGCTACCCAAACTTTGGGATTTATAAAGATTTTTGCATGCTATGGATTAGGAGAACAAACGTTTAGATTAGTAGGAGGAATTGTAAACGGAAGTGTAAATACTCTCCGGACATCTCTTTTTATTGTCATATTGCCCTATGATAAAGTCTAAGTTTTTGCTCAAGAGAGGTTTAGAAGAAAGAAGTGTTGAGTTTAAGAAGATAAGTACTAATGTTCTCGAGATTTTGTTCTTAAGTTAAATGGATGTGTAAATTGTGTAAATTCTCCTTAAAGTTAACTTCGGAATCTATCCGGGGGGTTTATAGAGTTGAGTTATCATCGCATTAGAGCCGCACGAGGGCTATTAGCAACAAGCGTTATAGTTTGGAACTACAGACAAGTGACGAGTCGACACCTGAATAGGCACCCAACGCATTTCTCAGGAGCGATATTGTACGCAGTGTTGGGACTTTGATGGTTGGCGTTAGGTGTCTTAATTTAGAACCAACGATCAGCCGACACATGAGTAGGCAACACAACGCGGCGCGAATTTTAAACGTTACATTTTACGCAGGGTCGGGAATAAGAAGCACATTAAACGCGAACTCCATCTACATGGCATATTATTCGTCGGACTTTTGCCTGCAAAGAGCGTTTTACAAGACGGTATAGTTCCCCCCACCCTTACTTGTTACACTTTAGGGATGGATAACCGAAACCGGTTTTTTGCCCTCGGTTTCGACTGAAAACCCGGTTGGTTTTTTCATGAGGCCGGTCTGAACCGGAAACCGGTTTTCTGCGAGGAAATCCATATAAAAACCGGAAATCGTTTTTTTTTCCAAAAAGCGCCATCAGCGTTTTTTTTTTTTAATTATATAATTTCTTTTTGAAAAATGTTAGTTTTGCACTATGTTAACGGCATAGATAGCTTATGGGAGGAATTAATTTTTTTTAAAGAAGGAAAAGGAAATAGAGATGGAATAATGCAAAGCTTAATAAAAATACTCAAAACGATTAGAAAAACCGGAATAAAAAAAGGAACATTATAATTTAAAATAATAAGAAATGAAGAATTAGGAAGAAAACCTAGAACTTAGTTTTAAGCAAAACTCTTTAAACATTTAAAATTAACTATGTAAATTGTTTTTTCTTTAATTCGAAAGTAAAGTTTACGAATTAATTGATTTTTTCAATTAGTTAATAAGAAACTGAAAAAACATTTTAAAAAAATGGAAAACCGTTTTTTTGCCATTGAAAAACCGGTTTCGTGGAAACTGGTTTTATAAAACCGGTTTTTAAGGTTCGGTAAAACCGGGTCGATTTTACCGGCGTTGTAAAAAAATCGGTTTTTGAAATCCCTAACTTGTTCTAATTTGGTTGGCGGCGAGTATAGTTGTTGGGGCAATGCCCGGGCCAAAACCTGGGACCTTTCGCATGCAAGGTATGGCCTTACCGACTGGGATATCCCCAGCCTTTCGGGATTTATAAAGAATTTTTCTATGGTTGAACAAACGTAAGGGCTAGTAGAAGAAACTGTGAACCCATGTGTGAATACTGTAATATTTCATGTCTATTACTCTATTGTGATCGTATAGTTTGAATATATAATGTAGAGGTTAGTACTTAGATTACATAATGCATCATGATTAAAACTGATTAAGTTAAACATCCCAAATTTAAGGTTCGAAGTTATTCTTAATGCTCTCTCTCTCTCTGAAAAATTAATAAATAAAATAAACAAAGGTTAAACTAAGAATCATAAGAAATTTTGATGGCTGGTTCCGGAGACATTTCTCAAAATGTTACATACCCATTGGGTGAAGCTTACAACTTGAAAAATCGTTCTTTTTACACACACATATATCAGTTCAATATTTAGTTCTATTCTGTAAAGTCTACCGTTCCATTCCCTAGTGAAGTATTTTTCGATTCTGTCTCTCAAAGTCTCACACGGAAAAAACATCTCAACACCCGGATCGCCTTCCAAAAACTTCATTGGTCCCCCTGTCACTCAAAGAACACACTCACTCCAATTCGCTCTTGAGCTTCCAACATCATCGGAGCGCGGGTTTTTTTTCATTGAGAATTTACAACCTGAGAAATGTCATCCCTTGGCCCCACCGAGACTAAGGCATTGTTGCACATCTGTACCATCTCGTAAAAATCTCGTCTCACTGACGCCAAAAAGACCACCCAGCGAGCTTCACACACATAGCGACAACACAAATATCCTCTTTTTAATGAGGGTTTGGAACAGAAATCCCCACTTTGCCCCATGATAAGGTCTTTAAGTTTTTACTCAAGAGAGTTTGTGTTGAACCAAGTGTTGAGTTTAAGAAGAGAAGTGCTAGTGTTCTTGAGAATTTTTTTCTTAAGTTGAATGGGAAAGTCAAATCTATGAGTAAATTCTCCTGAAAGTGGAATTTGGATTCCATCTGTAGGATTTATAGAGTTGATTTGAGATGGATTATCGTCACATTAGAGCTACACGAAGGAAATTGACGTAAAACATCATAATTTAGAACTACGGTTAAGTGACGAGTCGACAAATGAGTAGGCACCCAACGCAACTTTAAAGTCCGACATCGTACGCAGTTTTGGGACTTTGGAGAATATTTTGGGGAAACTAGGGATATTTGACCCACAAGGATACATGACCCAATGCCTTTTTCTCAGCAATGGAAAAGTTTTGTGAGTTGAAAGTGGCATCACTTTTTCCTTTCTGCCAGCTGATGACATGGTGAAAAAAACGAGCTGAATCAATGCGTATGTGTTTAGTTATGCGAAGAAACACGCTTTCATGCACTGAAAGTAAATTTTGAGGCCGTGAGTTTTTTCGGTCTACATTTTTTGGTTTAAAGGAAATATTTTTTTAATTAGTTGTTTAGTTCATGCTTTTAGGTACAATTACATGCATGCTAGTGTCAATGTATTTATTTACAAATGACTTGGTTTGGGGGTTAAACAAAAAACGTGCAACTAGTGATACTTGACCCAAGTTAATTAGGGAGACATGAACCAAGTAAATAACAAAAAAGTAGACCGAAGTAGACCAACTAATTTTTTTAAAAATCACGGGAGTCCCAGAAAATGACTGGGTTACTTACCAAATATCGGGGAAAACGGAATATAAGAAGAGTTTTTAAGAAGGCACAAGAACAAAATTCTAATGAGCCTAGAACTCTCAGTTTGCAAATAGAATAGATGAAAAATGTTTTAAATAGCGTAAAATGAATAATATATCCCAAATTAACAATGATAAAATTGAAGCAATTCTTCAACCACATGTGTTTTCTCTGTAAAATAAAAGGATCCCCAGTTTTGTATTTAAAAATTCTTTACGTTTAAATTTGAATAGTTTGTTAAAATAAGAATAATTAATGCGATAAAAATAGGAAGTAATAATTTTGTCTGGCAAAAATTAAAACATACATGTAAACTTTATATGATGTTAGTTTTGTTGTAAAATAAAATTATTTTGATAATTTAAAGTCCTACTAATAAATATATGGGGTTGGGTCACGAATCCTTAATAGGTGGGCATGTATCCATTGGGATATATGACCCCAAATTAAAGTTTTAAATAATTTATATTTTACTAATATTGCCGTTAGTACTTCAAAAAAATACTAATATATATTGTGTAAGACTTATTAAAGTATAAATTGATTGCCTTGGCACCTTAATAAATGGTGTTTTTTAAAAGTTACAATCCAAAAACTACAGGTTTGGTCATGTGTCCCTGGTTCCCCCTACCCTTCATAGATCGCGCGTTGATTTGTGTACACTAATAGTGTCAGAAAAATATTTTTCTAATAACTGTACAAAATCAAGTTCTTCGTACATCTTTTAAGTGGGACTGTCAGTCCCTTAGAGATAATGTATTAGTTTTGAAATCACAATTTTTGCAAAAGAATTGATTTGCCATGTTATCCCATTTTCACCAGGTATGAGAATCATCATAACATATATTTAAAACAAAATTGAATAGAAAATAACAGCCGGCAATTTAATTAATTGATAAAGTTTTAAAACAGTGTCGCCATCTGCTGTAATTTTTGGCATTTTAAAACTTCAAAAATACATAATCAAATAACTAGATAACATTTTTGTTTCAAAAGTTGTTTCATTTCGACGTTATGTTGATTCTCATACCTGGGGAAAAAGGGCTAACATGGCAAAGCAATACTTCTGCGGAAGTTGTGATTAGAAAACTAATGCATTAGCTCTATGGGACTGACAATCCCTCTTAAGGGTTTTTGCATGAGGGAAGGGAGTAAAATATGCATATTGATAAGGGTTTTAGTTTTTACTCAAGATTGTGATTAAGAGAATAACACGAAATAAGTGTTTAATATCAAAAAAAGATATTTATGTTCTTTGGATTGATATTTTCAAAGTGGATGAGTAAATTATCATTAAATCGTCATTAGGATTTTTTGGAGAAATTTTTATGAGTTTTACGAAACGAAAAATAGCACTTTTTATAACTGTCCCGTTCGCGGGTTCGAGCCCCGGCTGAGTCGTCGGATTTTCTTGATGGGAAAATCTCGGGCACGCATGTCATATGATTATGTGGCATATAAAAGATCCCTGGAGGGCCCATTTGGCATTGGTTCTCTAGGCAAAATTAAATCTCGGCATACTTTAAAATCCTCAGAGAGCTCAGATGCATTGTAATCTGGGTGACAAAATCAGTAGCGAGAGTCGCATATATGTTGCCACAAAGAAATGGATCTCTGTTCTGGGGAATATGCAGAGTCTGCAAAAGGCTTTACCGCCAATATTGCAGCCCCATTTGGGAAAAAAATATCTATCCCGTCACTTGACCAGGGTTCTGAATTACGAGGCGTAGTATTAAAAACTTTATGGGGGTTAGAAATAGATAGCCAGAAAATGTACAAATTAACCTAACTTACAGTCCCTGGACAAATTATTAGACGCACTGTGACCCATAGGGATACATGACTCAATGCCCTTTCTCAGCATTGGAAAAGTTTTATAAGTTGAAA
Source organism: Oedothorax gibbosus (assembly GCA_019343175.1). Lineage (NCBI taxonomy): Eukaryota > Metazoa > Arthropoda > Arachnida > Araneae > Linyphiidae > Oedothorax > Oedothorax gibbosus. The sequence continues at coordinate 5,300,649 of CM033274.1, forward strand.
GTGGTATCACTTTTTTCCTTTCAGTCAGGCAACCACATGGTGAAAAAACCCAACTGAATCATTGCGTATATGTTTAGCTATACGAAGAATAGAAACACCCGAAATCTTGCAGTGCGTCTAATAATTTTTCCAGGGACTGTATATGTTGATTGGCTGTTTTTTTCCACCAAGTTTTGTGAGGAATAATTTTTTTTCTTGTTTCGATCACTGGTAAATGAAAAAGAAACATCTATTAACGTAAGTTAAATACCCTTATTGTACGACTAAGTTTAAGTAATATGTTAATGAATTTAATATTAGTTATAAGAAAACTACAGTTTTTAATGCGACATTTCTTAGCTATTGTTTACAAGAAAATCAAAATAAATATTTAATAACTGAAATAGCATTAAGTTTAACGTTGTTATTACAAAAACGTTATATACGCTGTCAAATTGATCTTACAAAGATATATAATTTAAATTTCGTACGTGGTACCGTTTCGTAGTTTGTTTGAAATATTTATAAAAACATACTTGTCCCATGAGAAATTATATTTTATTTACTAGGAAGACAATTCTGTTCCAAAAATGACATTAAACTAATTTACTCGATTTTGTGAAAAGAAACAAGAATAAAAGAAACAACCTTATCCATAGCCATATAAATTAGATTTTAATGTTTTAGATATTTATTCAGTTTTCAAATGCAAAAATATATATAATCCCTTTATGCAATGAAAAATACTCCCCAAGCAAAGGTATTATAATATGATTTGCGAGTTGATTAAAATACTTTATATAAAAAATAAAAATGCACAATCAAATTCAATGGAAAGCAAACTTAAAAAAATCAAATTCAATATGCCAAAGTTAAGTCATATTTTTATATGCAGTTTGACTATCCTATGGCTATGACCTGACTACGCCACAAATGCCACAAATGCAACAAAACTTGGCAACTTGGCAGAGTCAGACCCCATGCTATTGCATCGCTTGGCGCCCTTGGCGGTTGCCAAATTTTGTTGCATTTGTTGCCTTTGTGGCGTTTGATGTCGTAGTGAGGACATAGCCTATAAGTTATATCATCGGATTTATCCCACTGGTGTTTAGTGAGATATGTAAATAATATAATACCAATAAACTGGTTGACAAGGTACGAGTACTATACATTGAAATTTTTTTAACTTTTTCATTTAAATCTCTAAACGTAATATGTCGCCAAGTCTTTTCGGGACTTTTCCATCACGTACTGTCTTTAAATAATTCAATGAACGAAGAAGTGTGTGTGGAAATATTTCTGTACTTAACCAGTTTTTAATCTAAGCTTTTCAATTTTTAAAGTCTCAAAAAAGTTCAATTTCAACTCAAAATCTGAATATTACTCTTAGATTTGCAAACTTCAAAACTTTCCCAGAATGGAATTGGTTAAAACCTCACGTAGAGAAAGGCCTTAAGCCATTTCATCGTCTTGAAAGCATCTTCACGCATTCTTTTTTTTTTGAATTTGAAGGGTTCTTACTATTGTTGGATTGAGATGACAAAAGGCGTAAGTCGTATTTAGTAGTGATGATTCTAGCATATAACTTTTTTTTTTTCATTTGTATCACAGATAACCGTCTATTCAAATTTACCAAGTGAAAATTGGTTTTCTGCTTCAGTTTATCTACTTAAGGGGACGCGGTACCCAAAAAACTAAATCCAGTATTTTTATTGCTAGCATTCAAATTGAACTATTTGTACAAAGAACTAACTTTCAATAAACATATGCGAAAAATTATAAATATTAAAACATAAGTTTTTTTAAAAAATTAAAAAAAATTTAATTTTAACGTTATTTCAAAATGCTACTCCTCCTACAATTTAAAGAATTTTTTAATTAATTTTTTTTCAAAATGTTCCAACAACATCTATTAATAACAGTTGGTATGGGTATTGAGCTATCAGTTAAACAAGAACAGTTATGTAGTTTTATGTATAAAAATGGCCAAAAATTAAGACTTTTTGTTAATTTTCAACTTCATCATTTTTTCAAAAAAAATCTATTCACACTAGACCTTATCCCATACCAACTTTTGTTAAACGCATATGTTTTAACACAGGGAAAAACTTTGGAGCTCTACATTAATTTACCTAAAAGCCTTAGGGTTTTAACCATTCACAAGCTGAAAATTTAAAAATTTAAAAAATCAACATAAAATTTCAAAAACCATTTTAAAAAACCACCATATCATTTTCAATAAACCTCCACCATTATAAAGGATTCCTTCTTTTTTTGCAATATCCTTAGCTCACAGCATTCGAACATGTTTAATTATTTTCTGGGCAGCCCTAAATTTTGGGTAATGCGTCCCCTTAATCCAAATATAAGACAAATAAACTGTCAAATACTAAAAACTTTTGTTTAACGTTTCACTAAAACTGGATTTCAAACACAACGTTTTTATTCGGTAAGGAAGATGTTAATGGTACACACAAATAGGTCGTTAATGGGTAAACGAATATCAAAATTTATTTTCTATTATTATTAACGTTTTCATTCGGTAAGGAGGATGTTAATGGTACACACAAATAGGTCATTAATGGGTAAACGAATATCACAATTTGTTTTCTATTATTATTAACGTTTCCATTCAGTAAGGAGGATGTTAATGGTGTACACAAATAGGTCGTTAATGGGTAAACGAATATCACAATTTGTTTTCTACTATTATTAACGTTTTCATTCAGTAAGGAGGATGTTAATGGTGTACACAAATAGGTCGTTAATGGGTAAACGAATATCACAATTTGTTTTCTATTATTATTAACGTTTTCATTCAGTAAGGAGGATGTTAATGGTGTACACAAATAGGTCGTTAATGGGTAAATGAATATCAAAATTTGTTTTCTATTGTAAATGGGTGTTAGTGAACTTGGTTCATTTTTGCTATAAATAAATCGATTAAACATGTTGGAAAATTTTAACCCTTCAATCACCAATGACACCAAAGCCGGCCACCGCCCCACAATTTAATAAAGCCACGAATGTGAGATGATATTGAAGAAATAACAAAACATTCCGCTTACTTGATTTTTGGAATGAATAAATTGCAATATTTCTTTATATTTGAAAACACGGATGTGTTAATGTGTTCTTCGCTAATTGTGTTATTGAACACAAGTTTATACACTCTTAAAACAAATGAGCGGTTTTAACTCAGTCTGAGTTAATTTCCACTCCTTTCCGGTGCCGAAAATGCACTTCCCCTATAGGAGTCTATTTCACTCTTTTATTTTAAGAGTGTACAGCAAGGTATATGCAAGTCCAAACTATTGAAGGGTTGAAATCTTCCAGCATGTTTAATCGATTTATTAATAGCACAAATGAACCAAGTTCACTAACACCCATTTCCAATAGAAAACAAATTGTGATACTCATTTACCCATTAACGACCTATTTGTGTACACCATTAACATCTTCCTTACCGAATAAAAACCTTAAGTGTTTGAAATCCAGTTTTCGTGAAACAATAAACATAAAGTTTTCAGTATTTGACAGTTTATTGATGTAGTCACAAAATAGCAAGATATGAGACTAACAAAAATTGTACAAATAAATTATTAAGTATTTTATCTGGAATTTTTTTTAAATATATTTGTATCTAAATTTTATACAAAAATTACAATTTAAAAAAAAACGAAGGAGCTGTTGGTTTGAATCATAGCTTAAATTTTCTGTTATCCTTGTTATTCTTTTTTTAGTTTTAAAATGACACATTAAAAAAATGCTACTTTAAATTTTTAAATATCATTTGCATGCTGCTGATAGTGATTTATCAAGTTAAATTCGCATTTATGCAGTTGTTTCCAATCATCTTACACTCTTAAAACAAGAGTGAAATTCACTCCTGTAGGGGAAGTGCATTTTCGGCACCGGAAAGGAGTGTAAATTAACTCAGACTGAGTTAAAACCGCTCGTTTTAAGAGTGTAGGACGTAGATTGTTTTCTTTTATTTCTTTTATTTCTTTTACCCACTCCGCAAAAAGAGTGAAACCCACTCCTATAGGGGAAGTGCATTTTCGGCCCGGAAAGGAGTGGAAATTAACTCAGACTGAGTTAAAACCGCCGTTTGTTTTAAGAGTGCACTCGTCTGACAGTCAAACGAGTACTGATAAAAAAAAATCCAGTCAAAGGGCATGTTAAAGGTATGCTATGTAGACCTGCTGTGTTGAGTCTGCGGCAGGTCAAGACGGCGGTCAAGTCTGAGACATTTCAGAACATTCTCAGGCGGCGCGACGCCTCGACAACGTACCATTTTTGGTAGGTCCGACAAGTATTTGATCAAATCATAAAAAAAGGCTCTTTATACATCCCCTTGCACGTCTGACCAAAGCATAGATATCATAGTTAAAGTATTAGATTGGCTGATCACGTGAACTCCAATGCTAACGACGGGACGCGCATGGAGGCCTCTTAAGAGGGCAAAATTGCCAGTGTTGCTACCACTTTAAGGAGAAAAATACTACGAAAAAATACCATTTATTTCTAAAATTACAAAAAAGATACTAGAAAAGGATTTAAAGTCACTAAAAAGATTCTAAAATGCAGCTGTATTATTTTTTTGTATTTATTTTTTTGTATTTTATGATATGCTATTTTTTCGTTTAAGTTAATCATTTTCTTTGTAAATCACTATTGTAATATTTCAAGTAAAATCATTTTAACTAGTTGATACATGGCCAATGTAGAGATCACTATTTTTAAATTCATAATGATTATACACTACTTTTAAGTAATCATGTATAAATGAATATTATAGTTAAACTCTAAGAAACAGACTATTTCAAATAGTCGAAATCTTACGAAATATAAGATATTAAAGTTTCTGTATGAGAACACGCATTAAACAATAAGTGAGCGAAAATACAGCTTTAAATGCATACCACGTTGTAAAAGAAGAAAGATTGGTCAAATTAAACAAATCAGAAAAGAAAGTGATAAAAGTCTTCCAAATCTTCTCAGTAAATCCAGCGAGAGAAAATGAGAAAAGTTTGGCAGATATGTTTTTTATGTATCTTCAAATACAGTTTGACATAGCGCTATGAGTGACAATTATAATCAAAGTACCTAATACTATAGAAGTATTGTAAGAACTTTTTAAAATTTAATTAAATTCCTATATGTTTAAAGTGTATGGAAAACCTTGTACTTACAGACAGTGAAAGCAAAAACATTTTTTATCTTTATAAAACTACATTAAAACAATATATAGCCTTCAAACTTTAACGAATCGAAATGATTTTTAAACTCCATTTAAAAACAAAAAATAAAAAATGCATCATCAAAAGGAGTAGATAGTATTTATACGTCATTATTCATTAATAAATGCTTGAATGTAAATGAAAAATTAAGTTGGTTTTAAAAACTGACAGACTATAAAAAATGTTAGAAATTTATGACATCAGAAAGACGTTTTTTTTAATCCGACGGTTAGAACAGGCCCTCAACACGAACGGGCAAATCGGCGAACAAAAATTATAAAATATAGGTCGATATCATAGCTATAAAACAAAATAAATCATATCGGATCGTTAGAACGTAAATTGAATAATTTTAAATTTTTTTTTAATATGACAGAACGTAATTTACACTCTTAAAACAAACGAGCGGTTTTAACTCAGTCTGAGTTAATTTCCACTCCTTTCCGTGCCGAAAATGCACTTCTCTTATAGGAGTGAATTTCACTCTTTTCGGAGTGGGTAAAAGAAATAAAAGAAAACAATCTGCGTCCTACACTCTTAAAACGAGCGGTTTTAACTCAGTCTGAGTTAATTTCCACTCCTTTCCGTGCCGAAAATGCACTTCTCTTATAGGAGTGAATTTCACTCTTTTTCGGAGTGGGTAAAAGAAATAAAAGAAAACAATCTGCGTCCTACACTCTTAAAACGAGCGGTTTTAACTCAGTCTGAGTTAATTTTCACTCCTTTCCGGTGCCGAAAATGCACTTCTCCTATAGGAGTGAATTTCACTCTTTTGTTTTAAGAGTGTAAAAACAGAACTACGACAGACAGATAAGCGGAAAACTCAGTAGACAAAAGGATGAAATATAGGTCGATGCCATAACTTTCGAGCAAAACTTAATACCGGATCGTTAAAACTAGAGAGCCTAAATAAAAGAACGAACTAGTACTTCGTACAAGTATATAAGAGTGGCGACACTCTAGGAAAGCAGCTGCAATCTCATTGGTCGAACTAACTTCCGTTCTTCAAGGCCGCGTTTTGGCACGAGTTGGCTTCAAGTGTTGGCATTCTACTAAAAAAGGTAAAAAGTTAGTTCTTCTAAAAGTTTGAATTATCTTCGCACTAGAGCTACACGAGGGTTATCGGCGATACGGGAGTCGTAATTTAGAACCACAGTCAATTGACGTTTTCTGATACGGCATTAAGTGTCATTCGCGAATGAAAGTATTATTTTTGTATTTTAATTTGGTCCACTGCCTTGATATCGGCTAAATTTATTTTTTGTTTTATTGTATAGAAAAATATTCTAACCAATAGTGTACAATTCACAGCAAACCAAATAACTATACAAAAGCATCATATACAATTTTCCCCCGTCAGAAGCGAATATAACTCAGTTTATCTTTGGCGCCGTTAAAAGCGATAAAGGTATTGGGTTGGCACGGAACCGGGCAGGAGTTTGGAGAACCAGTTGCCAGTCACTCCAGAGTGGCGACACTCTTATATACTTGTACGAAATACAAGTATGTTCTTTTATTTAGGCTCGCTAGTTAAAAATGAAGTTAAATCATTTCAATTCTTTTTTAAATATGGACGATTAAAACGGAATTTAAAGACACGTACCTTAGACAGCTAGATGAACGGACAAAACAACGAACAAAAAGTATGGAATTATATATCGATGACATAACTTTCAAACAAAACAAAATCACTTCGGAACGTAAGAATGGAAGTTGAAAAGAGGGTATAGTTTGATGGATGGACGGAAATCCGCACAATGTCAATTCCGTACAATATATATCTTTTAATACTTCTGAATAAAAAATATAGGTTGAAATGAAATGTTTAGTTACATTTATATCAAAGCGACTGATAGGTATGTGTGAAAGCGTAGCCTAGTTGGGATGCTCTAGAAGAATAATTAAAAAAAAGGAGGCATTAATATCGCGGATCTCTTTGGTGTTGTACTGAAATATTGCGTGCAGTTTGTTTCAAAAAGGTTTAACTTTCATCGAAGCCGCAGAGCCGGGAGTCGGTTGGATCCCGGCTTCTCGTTCAGAAGAATTTTGGTTCCAAGCACAGTTATGCTATACGAGTTTTCGTGTTGATACAAAACAAAATTGCAATATCATGGGACACCCCGATTTCATTAGGACAAACATGTAATTAAAATTATGGAGTTTAAATTCCCGACAACGTTAGTGTAAGGTGTCGCTCAAAGTTCCGCTAGTGGCAATGTCAGGTGTCGACCCACATATATCATAGTTAGTTAAAGTATTAGATTGGCAGATCACGTGACCTCCAATGCTAACAACGGGTCGCGCATGGAGGCGAAATAAGAGGGCAAAATGGCCAGTGTTGCTGCCACTTTAAGGAGAAAAATACTACGAAAAAATACCATTTAATTTTAAAATTACAAAAAAAAATGCTAGAAAAGGATTTAAAGTCACTTTTTAGTGAGAAATTTTTAATTTAAAGATTCCAAAATGAAGCTAGTATTTTTACGATATTTTTTTGTAATTTGATAATTAAATGGTATTTTTTCGTAGTATTTTTCTCCTTAAAGTGGCAGCAACACTGGTCACTTTGCCCTCTTATTTGGCCTCCATGCGCGTCCCATAGTTAGCATTGGAGGTCACGTGTCCTGCCAATCTAATACTTTAACTATGATATCTATGTGTCGACCATAAAAACAAACCACGTCACCATAAAAACAAATATGTACAAGTAGTTTTTCATTTTTTTTAAAGTCAAAATTTTGAACTTTTTTAAAACGCTACTCCTCTTTCAATTTTGATAATAACTCCAAACTTTTATAGTTTGTTTTTAGAACTAATTGTTCAAGAACTGTGCATGGATTTTAAAATATGAGCTACAGTTAAAAAGTAACATGCATTTATACTGAAAATCACAAAAAAATTACAAATTTTTGAATTCAACATTTAAAAAAAAAAAACTATACATAGACCTTATTCCATGCACAATTTTGTGCACCATTTATATAAGAACACAGGTTAAAAATTTCAAAATTCTAACTTAATTAGCAAAAAAGCCTTAGGGATTTATTAAACACAAGAATTGAAAAACTCGAAACAGAGAAAACAGTTTGAAAGCAGACGAAATACGTATTTAAACTTATAGGAATGACTCCAGAAAATATTTAATAACTTTTTTTCTACAAAAGATATCATTATGAAACTTTCGGTAAATTTTCAGAAAGATATTGTGAATAATAGAAAGTAAAACCGTATCCCCTTAAGGCTTCCAACGAAGGCCTTTTAGTTCAAAACCCTTCATTTAATTTTTTTTGAATTTTAAGGATTGCTTGGCAAATTTTCTTCGGCAAAGCAAAACCTTTATCTAATTCTTAACTTAATGAATTTATTCATGTGGACTGATAAACTTTCAAACGCTGGAATTTAGAAACAAAATAACGTTAATTACCAAAAAAAAAGGCTAAAACATTAAAAGTAAAAAAAAAAACTCAACAAAACTTCAAATAAACTGAGAAACTGCATAATAATTTGCAAAACATAAATGATTGATTATTATTTAAATATTGTTGTTAAAAAGTAACAAATATTGGCTTAGGATCAAAATCAGATTACATTTTATAGTGAGATGTCCTGTTGGTTTCTGTTTTTTAAATACTTTTTTTTAAAAATAAAACCAAGAAAAACTTAACTGTCAATTAAATTAAACGTAATATTATAGCTGCTTATATTTAATTAAGAAATATTTAATGTCAAATTAGCTAAATTAAAGCTAGCATTTCAGTCTTGCGTATGATATATTCATGAAAATGTCGTTTCTTATATGGGATTTCCACAGGGAAACGTAATTCCCGGCATTGATAGATTAGACTTGGTGAAATCAAAGACACAAATAAAGTATTCTGATCACATTTAATAGCAAAAGAACAGTTGGGTAGGCGACTAAAATGAATAACTTGGGGGAGAAAGGTTGCTGTGTTTGGCCACTTATCGTTGCTGGTTGTTACATAATAAAAAAAACTGTATTCCATAGATATCATAGTTAAAGTATTAGATTTTCAGATCACGTGACCTCCAATGCTAACGACGGGACGCGCATGGAGGATAAATAAGAGGGCAAAATGGCCAGTGTTGCTGCCACTTTAAGGAGAAAAATACTACGAAAAAATACCATTTATTTCTAAAATTACGAAAAAAAATATCGTAAAAATACTAGCTGCATTTTGGAATCTTTTTAGTGACTTTAAATCCATTTCTAGTTTTTTTTTGTAATTTTAGAATTAAATGGTATTTTTTCGTAGTATTTTTCTCCTTAAAGTGGCAGCAACACTGGCCATTTTGAACTCTTATTTAGCCTCCATGCACGTCCTGTCGTTAACATTGGAGGTTACGTGATCTGCAAATCTAATACTTTAACTATGATATCAATGGTATTCACATTTTTCTTGCGCAAATATCGCCAAATGGACCCTTTGGTGACAAATGGATTTTTTGGAGACAAAACACAGTAAACCCAGGACCACATTATACATATTTAAAGGTTAGCATTTTGATATATTCCGTTTGACAGTGGTTGTACATTTTTGGCGACTTTGCGCCCGCGAAATCGAATCAAACCAAAGAAACTTTTAATGGCCATTTTTTAGCCGTGATCTATTGACCTAGCTGACATCTGCACGAAATGCGTACGATGCGGCGCCATATCTCACGTGACTTGGCTAATGTTGGCCCCTTCTAGGATTGCGAAAACGCAGTTTTATTTTTTATCCGAAGTCTTTGTTCGAAGCCAAAACGAATTACTTTGTCCTTATCAACTTGTTTTTTGAAGATGACATTGAGTTATGTACTAAGAACTTTTGTTAATCCAATGGTTATGGAGTTGAAGAACTATCTTACCTAGATTTTTTTGTAAATGATTGATGTAAGAATAGTTTTTCTAAAAATGAGATAAGTTTTCGTAAATTTAAATGGAAGATATAACTGTTTTTCATATAGTTGGTAAAACCTGGTTAATATTGGATCAGTAATTACAATATCGGAGATACAGAATGATTTCAAATAGTTAGGAGTAATTAACTTAGTTTTAAATAACATAAATGTAATTTGTCAACTCTAATTCAGGATTCTAAAATGATTGATGTAAAAAAGTTTTCCTAAAAATTAGATAAGATTTCGTATAGTTAAATGGAAGATATAACTGTTTTTCATATAGTTGGTAGAACCTGGTTAATATTGGATCAGTAATTACAATACCGGAGATACAGAATGATTTCAAATAGTTAGGAGTAATTAACTTAGTTTTAAATAACACATAAATGCATTTTGTTAACTTTGGAGATAATCGGTCATAGTGTTGTAATTTTTTTTTTCAAATAACTTCTCAGAAAGAGTTTTAAAATATCGAAAAACTGTTAATTTACGGAAAAATAATATTAACGAATGAATCAGAAGTTATTGGTGATAAACAAGTAATTATTTGTGTAAAGACGAAAATAAAGGAAAATTAAATAAAAATAGTGAATTATTTGTAAAACAGGCGGATAGGGTAACTCATATATGAAACTTTGCCTGCTAATTTTCTTTTTTACTAATATTTTTGTTTTAACGTCACTGTAGTTTTGGTCGCCTTTATGAAGAAAATTTTTTAGTTACAAAAGAGTTTGTGTTACATATTGGAAAAATTGTATACCCTTGAATCTTTAAGACATAAACCATTGTCAAAAGTGTTAAACTGTTTTTTTCTGCGTACTTCTAATCGTCAAATTTCAATGCATTAAAATTCTTTAAAATGTTTTTTTTAACTATATACAGAAAGTAAAGGGTCATAACAGTTTTCACATTACTTTTAATTTTGAAAATTTAAGAGGGACTGCCAGTCCCTTATAGCTAATGCATTAGTTTTTAAATCACACTTTCCTCAGAAGTATTGCTTTGCCATGTTAGCCCTTTTTACCCAGGTATGGGGATCAACACAACATCGAAATGAACCCAATTTGAAACGAAAATGTTATCTAGTTCTTTAATTCTATATTTTTGAAGTTTAAAAATGCCAAAAATATACAGCAGATAGTGACCCTATTTTAAAACTTTGTCAAATCATAATTAAATTACCTGATGATATTTTCTTTTCAATTTTGTTTCAAATTGATGATATGACGATTTCCATACCTGGTGAAAATGGGATAACATGGCAGAGCAATATTTCTGCGGAAAGTGTGATTCCAAAACTAATGCATTAGCTCTGTGGGAATGATTGTCCCTCTTTAAAACGTACTAATTTTTTTCCTTCTAAAAAATCACTGCTAAAAAACAAGCAGTCCCAGAATAGTGTAATACGTTTGTATCTCTCTAACTGTTAGTCGCCAAAGTTAAACCATTGAAAATACAGATTCGACGAAATGTTATAAAAATAAAAGTTTGAAAAAATCATGGTGATTCATAAGCCTATCTCCGAGAAGAATAAATATACCAAATTAACATAAAGGAATTAATTTATTTGCGTGGGATGACTAATTTGTTGGCCGAAAATTTATATTCTAGAAGTTTTTATCGATAATATATAATAATAAAAGAAAGAGTCTGTGTGTTTGTATGTCTGTGGATCGTAAAAGACCTACTTATACTGCCCTCAGAAATTCGACATTTTTAAGATAAATTTCCTTTAATACCAACGTGTGCACCTGAGGCTTAGTTTTTTCATATTTGTTCCATTTTTAGAGAAAATTCTAATTTCTGAAAAAAATACACCACTTTTGCTTAAATCCGATAATTTTTTATCTTGCCATTCGAGAGAAGAAATTAAAATTAACACAAAAAATAATTAAAATTGAAATGGCTGTTATTTTCTTGCCATTACCTTCAGAAACTAAATTAATGATTTGAAAAATAATTGAACGTGTCAATGAGCTAATTTTTTTTTTTTTAAAAAAACCAGAATGGAGGTTTTGACGTGAAATAACATTGTTATACATTTATGGTTAATTCTGAATTTATCAGGAAAATCGCGATGACAGTAAGTTCATATTGAGGAAGATTTTTGTGATGTGAGGATGTGCATTTTATAGTGATGCATTTTTATTTCGGAATTTTAAAGCAATATAAGTAACGGTATTTTATTCTTTATAATGAACGGGAACAAAGGCAAAGTTTATTATCCTATTGCAAATCAAATGACGCATATACTTGGATCGATTTGATATTCTTTTAGTCCGTGCGAATAACTGGTATTTATTTGCTAGTTTATTCATAAAAATATTAACACGAAACTATTAAATAGATTAGAAAATGAACTAGCAGATGATCAGAAACCACATTTTTTTAAAGACTGCCATTTCACAATGTTTATTTACACATACAAATCGTCGCCATTGGCACAAAAATAACAGCCAAACTGACTGTGAAATTGGCATATAATTCTCTTAATTAATTTCACACCATAATCGAAAATCAATTGTATAGGCAGTTAATCAATAGTACAAATAATAACACATACTAGTTGCATACCTTAAATATTGAAATAATATATCATTAAAGGCCATATTAGCAGTACCATAGCGCCATTTCTCAACTCCGACATTTTCATTTTCACAATGCGAAACTGTCACCATTATCGCAAAAAAGCGCCCCCGTAATCGCCTCCATTAAACAAACCAGCCAAGTCTGCGAAAATTACCTCGACATTTGCATATATTCCTCTTTTAAGTATAATTGCATGCGAAAGGTGATAAATGCAAAAAGAAAAAACGCGTAAGTGTAGAAAATAGTTATTTATGCAACAAGTGTGAAAAGTAACACTTTTTAAAACTAGTGGATTTTATTTCACGAGCGAGGTACGAGCGAGTGAAACAATGACACGTGTTTTAAAAAGTTTACTTTTCACTCGTGTTTCATACACTATTTTTTATAATTACGTGAAAAAAATCAAATCTCATTGGTTCAAAAATAATTCACGTGCTAATTTTTTTACGTAAAGAAGATCGGCATCGATAAATCTCTGGAACTACAAAAGGAAAACTAATTTTTTAGTTTAAAGTCAAACATTTGAACATGGATACTGATTCAAAAATAAAAAAAATAATAAAATTCACGCTCATAATATTTGTAAATAAAGCAGATCAATAAATTTCTGTATTTTATGAATATTATGAAATAGAAATTTTACTTGAAATGTTGGCATCTTATGAAATTAGTGAAAAAAAGTACTTTTTTTCACTGCTTTTGGGTGAAAAAAGTATTTTTTTTATCACTGTTTCTAAAAAGTATAACTTTTCGCACGCGTCTGATATTAAAATTATAGTGTAGAAATCGGATTTTTTGCACGCAATTATAAAATAGTTTTTTATGCAACTAGTGTGAAAAGTAAGGCCTTTTTAAACGAGTTGAATAAATTATTTCACGAGCGAGTGAAATAAATTCACGAGTTTAAAACAGGCTATTTTCAACGTGTTGTCATACACTATTTTTTATAATAACGTGCAAGAAAGTATTTATTAAAGTGACATATATTGATTGGCTTTTTTTTAATTTATTATCAAGTTCAAATGATTTGAAGTTGATTATTTATATTAATGATTTTTTTTAAATCTCGTGCAAAGAGTATTTCTTAAATTAACATTGTAAATAAGACGCCAAATAAAGAATCACGTTCAAATAAAGAATTTTATACCAATCACAAAGCCGGCGAATAAAATATCACGCTCGAATAAAGAATTTTACACTAATCAGATGCTCTTATTTACTTTGTCGCACTAGTGCGTAAAAGTAACTTTGAAAGACGATTTCGTTAAAAGCATCACTTTTGCCACGATTATTGATTTGAATAAGTTAGTTTTTTTGCACGATATTATAAAAAAATATATTAAAAAATTTAAATGTCTATCGATTAGAGAAAATCAAAGGCCTGCGCAAATCAAAGGCAAATCAAAGGTAATCGCCTCCATTAAACAAACTAGCCAAGACGGCGAAAATTACCTCGACGTTGGCATATATTCCTCTCCTAAGTCTAATTGCATGCGAAAGGTGAAAATTGCGAATAATAATAGCGTAAGTGTAGAAAGAGTATAGTTAAAAGGATGGATGTACATCTTTGAGAGAGACATTCCTGAAAGATTTTTTTTATTAGGGCTAAATTGACGCAACTTTTATTTCTGGATAATTCAAATGAAAAATAAGTTTAACAAACTATCATGAAATATTATGGGGATACGGTACCCAAAAATTGGTCAAAATATCAATTTTTCAATTTTTACTTATTTTTTCACAATATCTTTCTGAACATTTACTGAAACTTTCATAATGATATCTTCTATATAAAAAAAAGTTATTAAATATTTTCTGGAGTCATTCCTTTAAGTTTGAATACGTATTTCGTCTGCTTGCAACCTTTTTTTTTCTCTATTTCGCGTTTTTCAATTCTTGTTTTATATATCTCCTAAGGCCTTTTTGCTAATTAAGTTAGAATTTTGACATTTTTAACCTGTGTTTTTTATATATGGTGCACAAAATTGTGCATGGAATAAGGTCTACTATGTATAGTAGTTTTTTTTAAATTTTGAATTTAATAATTTGTAATTTTTTTGAGATTTTCAGTATAAATGCATGTTACTTTTTAACTGAAGCTCACATTTTAAAATCCATGCACAGTTCTTGAACAAATAGTTCTAAAAACAAACTATAAAAGTTTGGTGGAGTTATTCTCAAAATTGAAAGAGGAGTAGCGTTTTAAAAAAGTTCAAAATGTTGACTTTAAAAAAAATGAAAAACTACTTGTAAATATTAGTTTTTATTGTTTAACCAAGCAAATAAAAAAAAACAGAATATAACGCTGTTCTAATATGAATAAATATTCAGGTATATTTTCTTTAAAAAAGTAAGGAAAACATTTAAGTTTCGACAAACCGTTTTAAAAACAAATAACAATTTTTCTACTCAAGAAAAATATCTATGTCGTTAATCTTAATCAAAACATATTTTTCCTGCATTCCTTTTACATTTGTTTTATTCTCTAGATCTGAAAATATCAAAAAATGTATACATAATTGATAGAAATATAAATTCAAAATAATTTAAATAGCCACAACAATTAAAATTAAGTCTTTTGATTATATTAATAAATTTACTATAAGTCAATTTCATTTTCGAATTTTTTTTTAATTTAATAATCCCGCAAACTATAACTAGACAAATTTGGAATTCATTTGTAAAATAAGTTAATAATGTTACCTTTAAGAATTTCCTTCAGTTAAACTAATTGCATTTTATATCACCAAATTTAACTATTTAAACCATTCTATGTAAGTTAAAGCTCTTACTAATTGAAATAAATGAACTCTTTTGTTTCTTCTTAGCAATTTCAGGTTCTTTAAAACTAATCACGTTTTCATCAGAATAACATTTATATTACTTAGTTTGTCTACAAACAGTCCAACGCATCTAAAATTCATCCCCATTTCCATATGGTATACAACAAAGACCTCTGATAAGTATACTGAGCATTAGCAACGCTTTTAGAACAACCATGACGATAGCATGACCCAAGTCATGTGACTTTCGTTCAATGTTTTTGTTTTAATTCAAGTCATACTCTGAACCCAATATTATTTTTCAGTTTATTAGATTCCATAATACGCTTATAGCATAAAAAGTGTAAGATATTTAAATCGTTCAGTCCATCTGTCGGTCTGCCCGCCTGTTTGTTAGTCCATCACCTACAGTAATTGCATCTAAATGACGTTTAAAATATTTAAGACAATGTAATGATTATGGTGGCAACGGAAAAAATACGTCGTGAAATTTTTTCACTTCGTAGGTGGCAACAGTTCCAGTAGTATTGTTTTCATTTTTGGTCTTTCTATATAGTTACATTTATTTTGAACAGTACAATATTTTCTTACCTTGCTAAAACGAATGCTCTATGAAAAAATTTCTTTCAGTATAACTTTTCAGCTTTTTTGTTTGTTCGTAAATCACGTTAATTTGCCGTCCAACAATTTCGCTCAATTTCTCCGCATCAGAAAAACTATCATTTAAACCACAGTTTTCAAACAACATTGGCTTTTTGGTTTTGAATACTTGAAATTTTATCAAATTAAAACCGATAAAGATTAGTAATTATCAGAAATAAAACAAGTTGCGCGTAAAGAACTGCAAAACGGAACACAGCTTACAAAAATCGCTTTTTTTTGAGAAATCGTAACTAATGAAATCACAGGAAAACAAAAAATTAGAAAGAGAAACATCATATGAAACAACCTCATTAAGGGGGAATGAGCGCGCTGAGCCACGGGTCTCCAAACTCAAGTGCATCAGTGTTAATCCAATGGAGAAAATATTTTCTCTGCCACATTTCTCCGGCTGTATTGAATATTTTTACAAAAGGTTTTTTTTTTAAATAATAAATGTAGATAACTTACAGGTCTCTACCTTCCCACTTTTTGAAATTGCTTCGAATATTTTGTGTAAAATTATTTATTGAAAAAATTAAAAATATATTCGAACCGATTTTAAAAAAAGTGGGAAGGTCAGGACCTGTAAGTCAGCTACATTTATCACATAAAAAAAATCCGCTTGTAAAAATATTCAATACAGCCGGAGAAATGTGGCAGAGAATTTTTTTTTTCGCCATAGGATTAACACTGGTGCACTTTGCGTTAGAGATCCCCGGTCCAGCGCGCCCATTCCCCCTTAAAAGAGAAATTATTTTGCCTCACTCAGTATCATACAAGTCTATGTTATATACATATCCTCCTATTGTCCTACGTGCATTTCAGCGCTGTAGCCTCCGCAATTGATAACAATGCATCCAGATGCGCCTTCCATGCTTAATGCACAGAGTTAATTCAATTCATAATGGCCGGGAAGGCGATGAAATTAATGCCGGATGTTGCTTCAAAGGCAGAGTCAACTAGTATATGGAGTTGAAAAGGTGCGAAGGTGTGTGGAGACGTATAAAAGAAATTTGATTAAATTAAAATTTAAAAAAATTGGATTAGTTTATATATACTAACTTGGATATAGTTATACTAACTCATTTTGGATATAGTTATACTAACTCAGTTTGGATATAGTTATACTAACGCATTTTGACGTCAAAATACAAATTATAGATTGTTTGTTCGAAAATTGTAAATACTTATTCGAAAAATTTAAAGATTGACGAAGTTATAAAGTTCACTTTGTTTTTTATTAAAGGATTTTAACAAATTTGTATTTTTTACACTGTAAATTATTCTAGCAAACGATAAAGAATATAATTGAATTTGCGACAAAAAGGGAACGGAAATATGCAATCTTTCACAAGGGAAGATAATTTTATTAATCTGGGAGTGACAAAAATATTGAATTCGATTTTTTTTGTTTTGTTTATTTGTATAATAGTCAACAAGTGTCTGGTGCAAAATAAAAGCAAAAACGTTGGAACTGTTAACTGATTGGATGAACAGTAAAATGCATCTTAACATGACTTTTAAAATATTTAGACAATGCAATCAACACTATGACAATTTAAAAAGAAAAATTCGTTCTTTCACCCCAAAACTACCAGAATCGCTATATGTGAAGCTGAATCATAGATATCATAGTTAAAGTATTAGATTAGCAGATTACGTGACCTCCAATGCTAACAACGGGACGCGCATGGAGGACCAGTATAAGAGGGCAATGGGGCCAGTGTTGCCACTAGTTTTAGGAGAAAACCGTTAGGAAAAAAATTTCATTTAATTCTAAAACTACAAAAACATACCATAAAAAACTTTAGCTGCATTTTAGAATCTTTTTAGTGACTTAAAAAAAAACATAAAACGCTTTGCTAGTATTTTTATGGTATGCTTTTGTAATTCTAGAATTAAATGGTATTTTTTCGTAGTGTTTTCTCCTAAAACTGGTGGCAACACTGGCCCCATTGCCCTCTTATTCTGGTCTCCATTCGCGTCCCGTCTTTAGCATTGGAGGTCACGTGATCTGCCAATCTAATACTATAACTATGATATATATGAAAAGAACTTAAATTTCCTCTCAATACCTTACAAGTCGTTGTTATATATGTTACCGTTAAAACCCGAAATCAGCTAGAACTAGAATTAACTATTGGGAACTAGTTTTAACTGAGACCATTAGTTAAAACTAGTTTCCACTAGCTAAAATCAGTCATCCCCAGCTAATACTGGTTTTAGCAAAATAGATTGGTTCAAACTAGATTTAACTATAAAAAAAACTTATTACTCTATTAGATAAAACTATAATTAACTGAAAATAACGCGATTTATAGGAAAATTGGTTTGGTTTAGTTTAGTTATTCGAATTATTGCTGAAATGCAATGAAGGCGTTATGGTTATTGGAAGACTCCTTTAAGAACGGTACTATGTGTTTTTTAAGGAACATTGTCGTAATACGATTATAAAATTCCTCTTTCAAACATTTAATAATGGATTCATGTTTAATAATGGATCAAAGTGGAAGATCTTAATTTCGTGCAACAACGACGCTTTGCAACAACAAGCAAATCTTTTTAAGTTTACGTATTGCCACTTCTTTTTAAAGAAATTAACGTTCACAATAATTTAAAAGTCAACCATTTGCAGTTATTTCGACTTTTATCTGAAACGTGTCAGATAATTCTAGTTTTTGCTAATTACAACTAGTTTTAACCAATGCAATTTGTCAAAACTAATATTAGCTAGGGTGGTCTAGTTTTAGCTAGTGGAAACTAGTTTTAACTAATGGCCTCAGTTAAAACTAGTTCTCACTAGTTAATTCTAGTTTTAGCTGATTTCGGGTTTTAAAGGTAACATATACACATCCTTCTATTGTCCCTCGCGCATTTCAGCACAGTAGCATCCGCAATTGATAACAATGCATGCGAATGCGTCCAGATGTGCTTTCCATGTTAAATGCACAGAGTTAATTCAATTCATAATGGCCGAGAAGGTGATGAAATTAATGCCGGATGTGGTTTCAAAGGCAGAGTCAACTAGTATATGGAGTTGAAAAGATGTAAAGGTACATGATAAAAGAAATTGGATTAAATTTGAATTAGAAGTACTGTATTAGTTTATAAAGAACAACCGTGATACAATTATTGGCCTCGATTTGGTGATTTGAGTTACGTTGTCAAGCAACGAAAATGCCCGAAAGTAGTAAACATTCAATTTCATAAGTCAGGTTGAAGTATCGTCGCACTAGAGACACACGAGGGTTATTGGGGACGGGCGTCGTAATTTAGAACCACAGTCAAGTGACGAGCCGACACCTGAGTAGGCACCCAACGCAACCGTTAAGGACGACATCGTACGCAGCGTTAGGACTTTGAAGCATATTTAATGTGTACTCCTTCTACACGGGGTATTATTCGTCGGACATTTTTGGCTGCACGGGCCGTTTATAGGTCAGCAGTTATTTTGGCGATGTAGGGACCCGAACCTGGAACCTTTCGCATGCAAGGGGAACCCCTTAATTGACTGGGCAAACTGGTTAGATGAACAGTACATGCATTTAAATCTGACAAATGTTTAGACAAGGTAATTACTGTAGCGGTTATTCGAAGAAGAAATTCTTTCTTTTGCCGCAAAACTACACTCTTAAAACAAACGAGCGGTTTTAACTCAGTCTGAGTTAATTTACACTCCTTTCCGTGCCGAAAATGCACTTCCCCTATAGGAGTGGATTTCACTCTTTTTCGGAGTGGGTAAAAGAAATAAAAGAAAACAATCTGCGTCCTACACTCTTAAAACGAGCGGTTTTAACTCAGTCTGAGTTAATTTCCACTCCTTTCCGGTGCCGAAAATGCACTTCTCCTATAGGAGTGAATTTCACTCTTTTGTTTTAAGAGTGTACCGGATTCGATGTGCGTAAAACCTAACTTAGAGATATCCTCACTTCAATACCATACAAGTCGTTGTTATATACACATCCTTCTTTTGTCCCTCACGCATTTCAGCACAGTAGCATCCGCAATTGATAACAATGGCTGCGAATGCATCCAGATGCGCTTTCCATGTTAAATGCACAGAGTTAATTCAATTCATAATGGCCGAGAAGGCGATGAAATTAATGCCGGATGTTGTTTCAAAGGCAACTAGTATGGAGTTGAAAAGGTGTGAGGGTACATGAAGATATAAAATTAATTTTATTAAATTGAAAAGAATTGAGTTAGTATATTAACTATATGAGGGATACGCAATTCGGATGAATTGTTGTCTTATTTTTACTTGATGGATTTAAAATTAAATATTATAACAGAAAATTTAATTTCTGAAAATGTTTTACATTTTATTTCTGGAGAATATAATTGTATATACTACTCTATACTTTGAAACTTAATTTTCCGCATATATATAAAAGAAATGGATTAAATTTCACTTAAGGTAATTTGAATATTGTATTGGGAACAACCATGATATAACGTCCATATTTGGCGATTTGCGTTAAGTTGCCAAGCAACGAAAATGACCAAATGTGGTAAACATTCTACTTCATTTTTCATGCAAATAAATAGGTATAGTTACCCCTTCCATAAATTTCGAAATCCGGCAATAGTCGCCAATTAACAAATCGGTTGTATCATAGATGAACCGTTCATTATTGTAACTCATTTTCTTATTACTAAAACTAAAAACTCAGTGGCGCGACAGCCCATGTAAGTTTAGTAAAAATCCCCATTGTTTAGTTTCAAACTAGTTTTGTCCTCTATTTCATCAGCCCATTGAAGTAATAGAAAATTGGAGCATTCGACCTAAAGGCGAAGTTATCATTAACCCACTTGGTTAAATAATAAATACATAGTTGCTACCGTTACTTTCAAGTTTAGTTTAGTTTGAATCATCGTCGCACTAGAGCTGCACGAGGGCTATTGGCGACGGGCGTCGTATTTTAGAACCACAGTCAAGTGACGAGCCGACACCTGAGTAGGCAACCAACGCAACCGTTAAGGGCGACATCGTACGCAGCGTTGGAACTTTGGAGGATATTTAACGTGCACTCCCTCTACACGGGATATTATTCGTCTGACATTTTTGACTGCACGGGCCGTTTATAGGTCGGCAGTTATTTTGGCGATGCCCAGACCCGAACCTGGGACCACCCGCATGCTAGGCGGACGCCTAACCGACTGGGCTCCCCAGCTCACCGTTACTTTCAAATTTGTTGACCCACTTGCAACGTTTATTTTTTAACAAAATTAATAGACCAACATAAAAGCAAATGTGACATAACCTGTATTATATAATAAAATACGTATTTTATATGCACAAAAGCTCGATTCATTATGGTTTTTTTTCTACAAATAAAGGATTTCCCCTAGAGAGTGGAGTAATGTTCATGGAAATAGTTTGTTTGAATATTTTTATAAGCCTATAAAAATTCCACCTTTTCAGGCAAATAAGTTTCCAAACATTTTACAAAAACAAAAAAGTTTAATTACGAAGTAATGTATCTCTTTAAACAACAATAATAAATTGCATAAATTAAAAACTCGAATCTGTTATTTTACTTCTCTTTTATTTAGAAATATTTGTCCTGTTTTTTCTAATAAACAAATACTACCCTAATACTCAATACCACGTGCCCCTCTTTTGATGTGACAAAGTTTCAAGTGACGTTATTCGAACTTTAAGTTATATAAAGATTTATATTAAAAAAAACATTGTTTTTTTTAGAAAGAAAATAATAATTAAAAATATATTTAAAGCCTTCGAATTTTCGCACTAAATCATGAAATTAAATTTCTATGTTATTATGGTTTAAAACATTTAAAAACAATTATACAAGTGTATTAAAGACACGTACGGACATTTATAAAAGCTTTTTTATCAGATTTCCACAACTAATATCTAGTTTTCATTACGTTTTAAATTTAAAAAAATGTTAATCTAGATAATTGTTTATGTAAGAAACTGCAGTTATAGTTAGCAATTTATTTCAGCATTTAATTTAAGTAAAATTGTATATATATTTTCATTCGGAAACATACGTGGTTTAAAGAACTTATATATTTTAAAATAAACTGATTATACTTCACTGATTTATATTAAACTGTTAATTGTAAAAAAAAGTGGTTAATTAACATTGGTTTTTCTGTCAATGTGAAACCACTCTTTTGCTCAAATTAAAAGAGCTACAACTTTAAATTTGGTATTCGAGTTTCCGGTAAATGTCGGAAACCAAAATAAAGTTTTTGAGAAAATCCCGCATGCGCAAAAGATATTCGTCATCGAACTTTTTTAGTTTTGAAGTTATCGAAATTAAATTAGAGGATACATACCGGGTGGCCCAGCGGGTAATGTTTGAAACAAATGAAAAAATAAAAACAAATTAGAGACATGAGAAGAATTTAATGACTTTTATTGAATGGACAGATTGGGCAATTTATGATAAAGAGGTTCGGAGTGCCCGCCATCTTTAACAAGGACAGCAGTTAGGTGGTTCTCGAATCCAACCATACTCCATACTCCCCATACCTTCCTCCTTCCTCCATACTCCTGCCATACTCCTTTTGTTTGGCCAATTCTTTTTGTGGAACTTCTCACAAAAGCTAAAAAAAAGCTTCCCACAAAAAGAATTGGTCAAACAAAAGGAGTATGGAGGAAGGAGGAAGGTATTTGTAAGGAGTATGGTTGTATTCGAGAACCGCCTAACTACTGTCCTTGTTAAAGATGGCGGGTACATCGAACCTCTTTATCATAAATTGCCCAATATAACCATTCAATAAACGTCATTAAATTCTTCTCATGTCTCTTTGTTTTTATTTTTTCATTTGTTTCAAACACTACCCGCTGGGCCACCCAGTATTTACACTTAAATATGTAGTGATTTATTGAGAAGGAATTGAAAGTCGTAAAGATTTACACACTTCTTATTTTAAAGGGGACCAGACCCCAAATTTTTTTTAAAATGTCATTTCAGTGTTTTTAGTGTTTCTTAAAATATGAAATCTTAGCTTTTCAACGATATCTTACATTAAAAGTTTCGAGTACTGGTAGTATTTCTAATATTTTTTTAACAAACGTTGTTTAGGTAAAATCCAGTCATGTTTTATAAGAGACCACTATTGTTTACTTTAAACGGTTGTATCTCAAAACCTACTTTTTAAATGTTCCTGTACTTTTTTCTCAAAATCTACTGTATCAGCCTGAAATATTTTATACGTATTTAAGAAGTTTGTTTCTAAAAACTGCTGGAGGGATTTCACTATAAATATCTTACTTTTTTTTTCTTTTTAATATTATTGATGTTTTTAAGATAAAAAAATATTTAGTTTCACTTAAAAAATTATAATTTAAAAACTAAACGAAAATTTTGAAAATGCCTCCATTAAAGTATAGTTGAACATCCATTTAACAACTGGTAAAAATTTCATTAAAAAGTATCAAATAGATTCTGAGAAAAAGGTACATAAAAAAAGGTCCTTTTAACACGGGCTTCAATGGAGGGCTCCGGTCCCCCTTAACATAAATTTCAGCAACCTTGTTTCAAAACCAGATAAAATTTTAACAAACTAATCCAACATTTAAACTCTAATTCCCCAAATTCAGTATTTTCCTCCGGTTTTGCATGACAGCTCGAGTGGTTCTTATATAACCTGCATTTCAGCCAAAGGGTTAAAACTGTCGTTTCCACGAGTGCGAAAAAGAGTTTTCGGTAAACATTCTTAAAAAACATCTACGTTGAAAATATTTTTAGCTTATCTCAGCCGGAAAAATCTGTATAAATCCTGGAAATGGCGCGGTTAAAATTACCGAGGGGAAGACAGATCCCGGGAAAAGATATATTCTGCATATGTCATGGACATGCGAGAGGTTTTTATTGTTTTTTTTTTTACTTAAAAAGGTGTAAATAAGTTTCTGGTTGTTGGAATGTAGTTGGGAAGTTTGAAATTAAAGTTTAAAAATTTAAGGGCAACCATGTTGTGATTCTTTTATATTAAAAGAAACTAAAAATAACTAAACTCCTCGGCGCAACAGCCCATTAGTGGGCCAAGGCCTGCCGTGCCCATTTCATCTTTCGTGACCTAGGGCACTGGGGTGCTAGGCATATGCCCCGGTAAGGTGGTCAGCCTCACGCGGAACCCCAAGTGTTTAGTTTCCAAGCATGCTTGGTACCCATTTTATCGACCCACTTAAGGGATGAAAGGACGGGTCAACCTCGCCCAATCCGGGATTCGAACCCCGGACCTTTGGCACAGCAATGCAAAGCACTACCACTGTGCCACGGGGCCTCCATTAAAAGAAACTAAAGAACACTACATAATATTAATTCATAAACTCTCAACAAGTAAATACATAAAGATTTTAAGTATGTCTGTTTATATAAGATGCGACGGACACGTTAGATTATGTACAAATCTACTCCCGCAAAAAGAAGAAATATGATCTTTTATATAATACTTACATAAAGTATATAGTTATAAAAAAAGATCCAAAGTATAACTTAGATATAGGGTCCGGCGCGTTTATTGGCGACTTTTGATAATAGTAAATTTAACTGGATGAATTTAAAAATGAATGGCCAGATATTATATATTAGTTATACTTTGAAAATTCTTCTGCAGCTACACCTTTCATATAAAAAAAAGAAAATGTGCCAACAAAAGTTTGAAAAAAATAAGAAATCTGAAAATAGTTTTTACCAACTGCCAGAGTGTGGTTTTTATAAATAAGTTTTTGCAATGGTTTAATCAAAACAATAAATAATGATACTGTTCTGTAACTTGAGAAAACTTAAGTTCAAATGTTAGTCTAAGAATAGAAACGTGGTTCTGAAAAAACTAAATAATCTTTTTTATGCTGCGGAAATTCTTACTGTACGCTCAGACGAACGGATAAAAATAATAAACAGCCTCTGATGTCATATTTTTTAAGAAAAAATAAGTTTGAAAATCGAACAGAATAAAAGATAAAAGAACTAGATGCGGACGAACAGACCGACGGACAAAAGCGAAAATAAAATATGTCTACGATATCATACCATTCAAACAAAGGAATAATTTTGAAAGATAAAACGGAAGTTCATGAGACAGACAGCCGGACAGAAGTGCGGAAACCCTCCTCAATGTCGATAACCCACTTTTCATTTTTTAGCTTCCACCCTACGTTTATAACGCAAAAAGTGGAAGGTATTATAATCGTTCAGTCCGTCCGTCTGTCTGTCCGTCACCCACTTTCATAGCCCAAAGTACAAATGCTACAGACAAGTGTGATCCGTCAAAAAATTCAACGCATCGAAATTAGAATACATTGAAAATTTCAGAAAAGAATTCGAAGTACTTCAATTATTTAAAAAACTGCAAAATGTAATGCTCCTTTAAAAAGCCAAAGGAAGCCATTTTCATTGGAATTAAATCCTCATTGCCATTCGCAACAATCGCTCAAGAATCTAATTATTTTAGACAATAAATTAAAATAAATTTATTTTTGCGACATCGATCAGTTTGAAATGACGTCAAATATATTTCACTACGAGATTCTTCGTATGTTGATATATATTTTCCTTCTATTTAAAAGGCGAGGAATATTACATATTTATTCTTTGAAATAATTTTTGAAAACGATAAGTAATAATTATTGAATTTTCGAAATAAAATAAATGAAACTAGTCATATTTAGTGTGCAAATATTTAATATAGAATTAATGCTGTGTTTGGCGCATTTTTACTTGTTAAACACAACTTTGTGTGGAAGCGGGTTAGGTGACAGATTCTGTTACAAACCTACTTGTTTTTTTTATATCTTCGTAATAAAAAATGAAAGTAGCTTTAGAAATGCTTTAACAATTTAACTCAATGAAGTCTATCTTTCGACGAAAATGCAGTCTAGTTGTAACGAAGACCTTAATTACACTTCACACGAACACATTACGCCTTCATTTACATACATACAATTTGCACAAGACATTTAAATCAAGTCCTTTGGACTATTTCCTTTTACTAATCTTTCTTTCAGCATTTTATTAAAAAAATAAAGCTTTAAGGAAGTATTCCTGTAGATCTAACTCATTTTAACAATTTGAGAGTAATTTCAAAGACACAAAATGCTGTTTATTTTCTAAAAACTACGTTGCACATATTTAAAATGCGGAAACAAAGGCATGAAATGTTTCTGGCATTTACATGAATATTTAATTCCTATACGCTATCTGATTGAAATCTCATAAGATGAGCTTATACCACCCACATGTCACATGACCTTTTACATTCGTATTTTTTCACCCAATATATAAGTTAAACAACTCCCACTTCAAAATATGCATCGTACATATAAAGCCTATTCTTTAGAGATTTGTTAGAAGGGAATTTATGGAAATGGTTCTTTGAAAAGAGAGGTTTTTGACTGATTTTAATCTTTAAAATAAAATGTATTTTTAGCTTTTATTTAAAATAAAGTTTTAAATGATAAGGGTTAAACCGATGTTTATTTTTGCTAAAAGATAACATAGTGCATAAAAATTGCGTCAACAATACGAATTTTAAACTTTATAGGAGACAACAAGTTTAGATGGAATAGGAATGTTTTAGATGATGTAACGCTCTTGCTTTCATTATTCTTCGTACTACGATTCATTGGTTGCTTCGGCTTCACTCTCAAGATGACCGAAATAGACGAAAGAAACTTTCTTTCTCTGCAAGCTTTCTTAACATATGATTTGAACAAACAACAGCACAGCAAGAAAATACATTTAAAAAATTTAATAAGTAAATTATTCTTCGAAGAGTTATTTTCGAAGAAAACCAATGTAATTTGAAACAACAAATGGAATTAAACCGTTGTAGCTTTTGCCATCCACGACGTGAAACAACCCATTACCTCCTACTAGATTAAAGCCGTACAACAGGAACGGTTTCCCTTCGTGACGTCATGACGTGAAGGCCAAATTTTTCTAAACTTTTCTCCTTTAAAAATGACTCGATAAATTTCAAAAAGTTAAAATTACTTGAAAACAAGTAAATTATTTTTACCACACACATTCCACAATTCACTCGTTGATTCACTTTACAGTAGGAGAAAAGTTGAGTCAAACTTGGCCTCCGCATCATGACGTTACGAAGGAAAAACGTTCCTGTTGTACGGCTTTAATCTAGTAGGAGGTAATGAACAACCCCTTTGAATAGCCAAACATGACTGTGAATTGAAATATAGTTCAATTTATTTTTCATAACAATAATAATAATAGTAAAACTAAACTGCATGACATATATAAGTAAAAACGTCTCATTCAATTAGAATTAAACGTATTGTTTTCGCTGTGTATGGTCCATAACGTAATTTCACCCCGTTCAAAGATGTTGTATTCGGTAAAAATTTGGTATTTGCACTATGGGGCATATACGCGACATACGGAGACACAGAAATCGTCACGATGTCAATACCTACTTTCTATTATTCTACAAAAACAAGTAGGTTTGTAACATAAACTGTTACTTCGAACTGAACTCTAAATTACATTTCCATGCGTCTTAAAAATGAACCAAACACAGTATTTGGTTCTATGATAAAGTTTAAAGCTTAAACTATTTTTCATCGAAAATTCAATGTTTCTTACTTATCGTCTGAACAATTTTTATTAAAAATCTACTTTTTTTAATAATTGAAGAATTTCTAATTCAAACTATTTAGAGATTTTCAATGTATTCTAATTTCAATGAGCTGAATTTTTTGACGTATCACAATTGTCTATAGCATATATAGGTTGAGCTATGACAGGGGGTGTTTGAAGAACATACAGACGGACACAGTTTATTATAAGAGCTTCTACTTTTTACGTTATAAACGTAGAGTAGAGTCTTGAAAGAAAAACAGTTTAAAAAGAACAGACACTTTACTTCTTTCCCTTAGCCAAAACTCAACTCTTTGGCGCTCTTCATTAGCGCCAAAACTCTCGCCCGCCACTTTTCAACGAAAAATATCCCATTTCTCAAAACGGAAGTAATTGAAAAGAATGACTCGCTTCTCAAACTGAGATGTATTAATGCGAATATCCCTTTGATAATGAACCCACTGGTGATAGATTCGGGGATATTCATCAAGAATATATTTTGGGCTGTCAGGATCGGAGATTGAGCTGAGACTTCGGATGAAGAGAAATTTCCGTTTCTGGCGGTTGGATTTTTACAGTTTTTTTTTATAAAGTTTTTTTAATAGTTATATTTGATTTGGAAAAACGGATAGCTGGATAGATAGGGGTATTTAATTGAATATATTTGAGAGGCGAAATACTTTTCTTGGATAATTTTTGTGATTTATGGGTATGGAGTTATTTTTGGAAAATGGTGTTGGACTATTTTTAAGAATAAGGTAGTTACATTTAGTTTTTTTCTACTTTCTCAGCGTAAAATGGGTTATCTAGAAGATTAATTTGAAACAAACACAAATGAATTAATTAAAAAAAATCATTATTATTTTTTTATCGTAGTTCCAACTTATAAATGACATGTTGATGTTGTGAACCTAATAAAACCTAGGTACCGGGTGGCCTAGCGTGTAGTGTTTGAAACAAATGAAAATATAAAAACAAATAAGAGACATGAGAAGAATTTAATGACGTTTATTGAATGGACATCTTGGGCAATTTATGATAAAGAGGTTCGAAATGCCCACCATCTTTATCAAGGACAGCAGTTAGGTGGTCCTCGAATCCAACCATACTCCATACCTTCCTCCATACTCCTGCCATACTCCTTTTGTTTGACCAATTCTTTTTGTGGGAAGATTTTTTTTATGCTCTTAAGAGAAGTTCCACAAAAAGAATTGGCCAAACAAAAGGAGTATGGCAGGAGTATGGAGGAAGGTATGGAGTATGGTTGGATTCGAGGACCACCTAACTGCTGTCCTTGTTAAAGATGGCGGGCACTTCGAACCTCTTTATTATTAATTGCCCAATATGATCATTCAATAAACGTCATTAAATTCTTCTCATGTCTCTTATTTGTTTTTATTTTTTCATATGTTTCAAACACTACCCGCTGGGCCACCCGGTAAAATCGACTTGAAAAAGTTCATTAAGCAGTTAATAGATAGAAAATGGTTCAAGCAGCAATTATAACTGTTAGCATAACATACAAGCGCAGCAGGGTCATCTCGTAACTGCGTCATCATAACAAATTGACATAGTCAACGTGAACTAATACCAGAATTTTTTATATTTTAGAAATGTAATGTACTGGAAAATAGAAGAGCTAGGGGGGGATTTAATACAGTTATTCAAGTTCATAAAACAGGGAGACATGGAGGGCTTAGGTTTTACCTTAAATAGCCGGACCAGAGGAGATGATCAGAAATTGAATAAATCATGCTTTAGAAGGGAGGTAAGAAAACATTTTTACAATATAGTTGTCAATGAGTGGAATGCTTTACCAGATTAGATTTATTTCTTACCAATCTTGCTGGGCCTCTGGCCTGTTGTTGGTCGACAATATTTGTATTTGTAACTTTAAAAATATATAAAGAGCACAGGAGTAAATACCATTCATCGACAAGATATCTCTCTGTATCAGGCCTCTTTGGAGACGATAGTAAGTCATCGCCTAAACTGATGTAAGGAAACCGGTTTCTCACTTGGTACTTCTCTCGCGGCAACCCTGATTAACACGAGACACGAGTCCCCCGT
Organism: Oedothorax gibbosus; assembly: GCA_019343175.1. NCBI lineage: Eukaryota > Metazoa > Arthropoda > Arachnida > Araneae > Linyphiidae > Oedothorax > Oedothorax gibbosus. The sequence goes on from CM033274.1 coordinate 5,330,436, forward strand.
TTGTACCGCGAGAAAGGAACCAAGGGAGAAACCGGTTTCCGGTCGTCAATGTCCACCAAGCAGACCTGAATACGAGAAAATTCCTAGTCAATCAATGGTTTTTCCCCTGGAATCTTTATATGTATTATTTATTAAGGCTAAAGTCATTTGTTTACCACCAAAGTTGCTAAGAACAAACCAGAAGACGGCATCATCAGAGTTATTAAATATCGGCTTCTTGTTCATCACAAAATATCCCATAGAGAGTACAAAACTTATAGTTTCATCAAAAAGCATTCTTTTAGCTTCCACACTACGTTTATACCGTAAAAAATGGAAGGTATTATAATCGTTCAGTCCGTCCGTCTGTCACCCACTTTCACACAACGAACCGTAAGTCTCACAAACAAGTGAGATACGTCATTTTGAAGCAAAAAATCAGGTTATACTACGTCCCAAATTTCCTTAAAAAATTTAATTTAGAAGTTTATTTAAAATTTAAATAACTAAAAACTTTCACTACATTGAAATAATATGCAAATTTCATTTTTATTCAATATTTTCACTGTTGCCATTTTGTTAAACGTACGAGAAACTTTATAAAAACAAAACTTTTGAAAGAATATTTATGTGATATAATTCAGTTTGGATTATTGTAATATCACAATACAAGCAGAGAAAGGTGATAGCAGAGCTGTAAGTGATAAGCTGAAGAATAAAAAGAGTAATATTTTTCTGAGCTGTTTCTTAACGGACAACTACGAGTGTGGGACACATCATAAGGAATATAACGGAACTATTTTTCCAAATTTTGTTTATGGTTTTGAAACGTTTTCTTAAGCTCATTTACAGTTTAAAGCCGTTTTCTCCAAAACTTGCTCACAATGGCGGAACTTTGGGTTCGCGTTATCATCAACAAGTAAGGCTTCGGTTCAACGAGTGATAACGTGGCCGAGTTGGCTTTACGCTTCACTTGTAACTAAAAGATTGCGGCTTCAAATTGTGTCTTACGCAAAACAAAAGTTTTTTATGTAAATATAACAGGACAAAACAGTACATTAAATAGAATTTACGGTATTTAAAACAGAAAATCTCCATTTTTTTACCATATTATTCAGACAACTTAGGTGCTAGTTTAAAACCGTAAACTTCACGGGATTTATTGGCAGAGAACATTCCACGTATGCCAAGCCACTGTTCCATAAGAAAAAATTAACTTAGCCTTTTTCCAAAATATAGAATTATATAATAGGGAACTTATTTTTGGCACCAACAAATATGGCTCCCCAATAAATCATAACCTTATCTCAAAAAATTGATTCAATGTTCAATACTGATAACACACAAGCCCGATACAATCTATAAAAAAATACTTGAATGAAAAAATTTCAGACAGTTCTTTTTATAAAATTCCCAAGAGATAATTTAAATAACTTATAGAATTCTTACGCCAGCGGCCAAGAAAATAAAATAGAAAAGGGTAGTGCTAAATCATATTCTTTCTTCCTAGAACAGAAATAAACTACGTCGATGGAGGAAAGATAAGATGGAAGATGCTGCCTTGAGAAAACACAATGGAAAGCTGGTTTGCCATTTGAAGCCATTATCGCTTTATTAGCTTCCACACTACGTTTATAACGAAAAAAGTGGAAGGTATTATAATCGTTCAGTCCGTCTGTCTGTCCGTCACCCACTTTCATAGCCAAAACTACAAATACTACGGACAAGTATGATACGTCAAAAAATTGAGAGCATCTAAATTAGAATACATTGAAAATTTCAGAAAAGAATTCGAATTCGAAGTACTTCAATTATTTAAAAAACTGCAAAATGTAATGCTCGTTTAAAAATATACGAAGCCATTTTTATTAGAATTTAATCACCATTGCTATTCGCAACAATCATTCGAGAAACTTTAACTCTTTTAGACAATAAATTAAAATCAATTTATTTTTGCGACATCGATCAGTTTGAAATGACGTCAAATATATTTCACTACGAGATTCTTTGTATGTTCATATGAAATATTTTCATTCTTTTTAAAAAGCGAGGAATATTACATATTTATTCTTTAAAATATAGATTAATTTTTGCAAACGATAAGTAATAATTATTGAATTTTCGAAATAAAATTCAAATGAAACTATCCAAATTTAGCATAAAAATGTTTAATATAGAATTAATGCTGTGTTTTGCGCATTTTTATCTGTTAAACACAACTGTTGTGTGGAAGCGTGTTAAGTGACAGATTCTGTTACAAACCTACTTGTTTATGCACCCAAACAAACCGATTGGTGAAGGATCAGACCCAATTCTATAGATGTGTCAACAAGAACTTCAAGTTATGAACTTTATTTAAAATAAAAACTTATAATAAACTTATAATAAAAGAAAAAGTAAAGAGTTATGGTGAATTTCTGAAGCCTATTGCTTTACTTTAGGAATCTTAGGATCTGTAAAAACATTACTTTGTTATGTTAACGTTTTATCTGCTTGCATAAAAATAGTGAAAACTGCAAAATAAAGCGAATTTAGAATAATACTGTCGCTTGGTCATTAACTTATTATTTTTATAAGTTTTAAAAGTCTTGTGATAGTTACTGATATATGGTGAAACTATTTATAAATGTCATCTTTAATAAAACTAGAAGATATTTTCACTTCACATTAGTTTATTTTTCTTTTTAATGTTTTCACGCGTAACTGCTTACATAGCAAAAAAATTGCCTTGCCAAAATTGACTTGTCTTTCGTTGTGCTTTTTTTCGTCACGACCCACGTCATAAGACGCATGCGCTTATATTTGTTGGGGTGCAACAAAATGGCTTGGCGACTTCCTGGAGTATTTAGAACCTTAAATTAAACCAAATCTTGTAATTAAACCTACAACTTCTTAAACAGTCATTAATCTATATTTAAAAGTCAAGACCATTTTAATGACCACGCCTACAGTGACGTCACGGTTACGTCAACATTGTCTTCTTTTCCACAAACAAACTAAGCTCTACTCCGTTCGAATTGTCCTTTAACACTCTCTTTACTCAGGATTTTTGTTTCCGCGTATTGGGTGATAGGAATATCATTATCGAATCCTTAGTTTTACCTGTGCCGTTTTAGGAGTGAAAGGGTTAAACAAGATTTTGTAATACAACCTACATCTTCTCAAACAGTCATTATTCGAGTTACTTTCAATAGTCATTTTTTAAGTATTTAAGGGATGCGGTACCCAAAATGTAGGGCCGCCCAGAAAATAATTAAACTATCTCGAATGCTGTGAGCTAAAGATATCGCAAAAAAAGAAGGAATACTTAATAATGGTGGAGGTTTATTGAAAATGATATATGGTTTGTTAAAATGGTTTTTGAAATGTTGTGTTAATTTTTTTAATTTTTAATTTTTTCGGCTTGTGAATGGTTAAAACCCTAAGGCTTTTAGGTAAATTAATGTATAGGTCAAAAATAATTTCCCTGTGTTGAAACAAATACATTCAACAAAAGTTGGTATGGGATAAGGTCTAGTGTGAATAGATTTTTTAAAAAAATGACAGACAATTTACAAAATATCTTATTTTTTTGGCCATTTTTAAACATAAAGTTACACAACGGTTTTTGTTTAACTGATAGCTCAATATCCATACCAACTTTTATTACGAGATGTTGTGGGAACATTTTGCAAAAAAAATCCATTAAAAAATTCTGTAAATTGTAGGAGGAGTAGCATTTTTAAAAAACGTTAAAAAAATTTTTAATTTTTTTTAAAAAACATACGTTTCAATAGTTATCATTTTTTCGTATATGTTTATTGAATGTTAATTCTCTGTAAAAATACTTTAATTTTAATGCTAGCAATAAAAGTACTGGATATATATATTTTTTGGGTACCGCGTCCCCTTATATCATCCCTTGTATGTTACTCACTTCATGAAAGTTCTTGGCGTGAAAGTTCTTACTCTGTTGCATAAGTGGCTTGGCGACTTTCAGACGGCTTCACTTTCATTCTCGCCATGCACCTCCTCCTTTTTCAGCATCTATGACTACGTTCTATAAATAAATATGCAGGAGGTATATAGAGTGAAAACATAAAAGTCCTTTTATGCTTCCTGGAGCAAGAAAGTATTATAGTTTTTTTTATAAGTGGAATTTTTTTTAAGTCACCTTAAATCCAATTGCAAATTTCGGTAAAGGATCAGAGTCACCAAAAAATAGGACTAAGAATAAAAATGATATAAATAACAAGAGGTTCTATTTTCACTGTAAAAGGAGGTTAGAATGTACTGGCGATGCTTTGGCGTGAAAATTTTTAGTTTAGTTTAGTTTGAATTATCGTCGAACTAGAGCTACACGAGGGCTATTGGCGACGGGCGTCGTATATTAAAACCACAGTCAAGTGACGAGCCGACACCTGAGAAGGCACCCAACGGAACCGTTAAGGGCAACATCGTACGCAGCGTTAGGACTTTGAAGGATATTTAACGTGCACTCCGGCCACACGGGGTATTAGTCGTCGGACATTTTTGGCTGCACGGGCCGTTTATAGGTCGGCAGTTATTTTGGCGATGCTCGGACCCGAACCTGGGACTTTCCGCAAGCTAGGCGAATGCCTAACCGACTGGGCTTCCCAGCTCCAGCGCGAAAAAGTAATAATGAAGACGCTGAGAATTGGCTGAATATTGTTTCTCTGATAAACCTTTTCTTAATATTTTTGACAGCTTTATACACTTTTATTTATATTTTGATCGGATAGCTATTGAAAATGCTAAAAAGTTCATGCGTAGAGCTCGAAAATTGGAAAATTGCCATCAGTTCTTCATTTGTACTTAAATTTCTCATTTGTGAATAAAATTTTAAACCTATTTTGTGTCCTCTGAATGGCGGCTTACATCATGGTGGCTTACAAATAGGGTTCCTCAGCCCACATTGGACCACTACTGAATTAAAATTCTCCAGTCCCATATCCACAGCGATAATTATTGTCGATTTTTTTTGTCCTTATACTCCTTAAAAATATTTAATTGAAAATTTTAAAATTACTATTGATCTTACTAATTTTATGTATACATTGTAAAACAATATCTGAATTAATACAAAGTTCTTATATTTTACTCAACATAAGTTTAAAAAAAAATTAAATTTTACTTATGCAACGTAACGGCAATAAGTTGTTTCACGTCATCGGTGGTAACAGCTACGGGGGTCTTGTTTTTATTTTTCTGGAATTACTTTTGTTTCGGTATTCGAAAATAAGTTTTCTAATAATATTGTACTTGTTAATTTTTAATGCCAACATCTTGCTGTGCTGTTGGTTGTTCTAAACATTTGTTGAAGAGAGCTTGCATAAAAAGAAAAAAAAATCAAGTCATCTATATCGGTCATTTTAAGATTGAAACCGGAGAAACCAACGAAATTGAAGTTCATAGAAATATTAAGGGGACGCGGTACCCCAAAAAATAAAAAATACAGTACTTTTATAGCTAGCATCCAAATTAAACTATTTTTACAAAAAACTAACTTTCAATAAATATATACCTAAAAATATTGAAACTTAAGTTTTTTTTAAAAAATTAAAAAATTAACGTTTTTTCAAAATGCTACTCCTACAATTTAAAGAATTTTTTAATGGATTTTCTTGCAAAATGTTCCCACAACATCTCTGAAAAAAAGATGGTATGGATATTGAGCTAACAGTTAAACAAGAACAGTTATGTAGCCTTATGTATAAAAATTGCCCAAAAATAAGATATTTTGTGAATTTTCAACTTCATCATTTTTCTAAACAATAACTATTCACACTAGACCTTATCCCATACCAACTTATGTTAATGGTATATGTCTCAATACAAGAAAAAAAATTCTGGAGCTCTACATTAATTTACCTAATAGCATTAGGGTTTTAACCATTCACAAGCCGAAAAAATTAAAATTCAAAAAATCAACATAAAATTTCAAAAACCATTTTACCTAACCATTATATCATTTTCAATAAACCTCTACCATTATAAAGGATACCTTCTTTTTTGCAATATCCTTGCAATATCCAGCATTCGTGCGTGTTTAATTATTTTCTGGGCAGCCCTAAATTTTGGGTACCGCGTCCCCTTAAAACAAGAGCGTTACGTCATCTGAAACACACCCATTACTCACTTTGGTTTGGGTGTATCACAAAGGCGATCCCGGCCTCGCTTGAAATCGTGTTTTTGCATATGTTCTTGACCCAGCAGCATCTTCATTTTATTCTTACCTCCTAGCATTTTCCCCACCGTCTTTCTGTTGCTATTCTTTGAAAATAAAACTAGGAAATATTTTGCAGAGGTAAATGAGCTCTGTAGCACAGGCTACACTGAAAATAGTTTTCGCCGTGTTTGTTATTTGAAATAATTTCGAGATTCTACGACTTCGTTATATATTTTTTCTTTATTTTTTTTATATGCGACAAAAAGCGCACCGCAAGTGAAATAATTGACAAAGAAGTAGAGATGGAAACCTTTGTATGGTTTGGTAAAAAAAGTTTCTTTGAATAAGTAAAAATTCAAAATTCGCCCCTTTATAAAAAAAAAGTTTTGGATGAACCATAATAGCCTTTTTTTTCCTGTTACTTTAATACTTAAAGAAGTTCTTATAGAATTTATAGACAGACGAATAGATAGAAGACTTTTAATGGCTGAACTTTGGTTTTTAAAATGTGAAGTCTAACTGTTACAATGTTGTAGTGCAGAAATATTTGTCGTGTTAATTAATCGTCAAATTGATTATGTTGAGAAATAAGTAGCATTGTACATTACTTTTGGAAAAAAAAAAATCTTTTTGGTATTTTGATCCGTGTTTTTGTTACAGCCCATCGGAGGTTGAAAAAAACAGCCCTCGTATAAGGTAATGAAATTGTACCGATCTGGTCGAGAATCAAAAAAGGATAAATGTTTTTTACAGAAAAGTAAACAGTTTTACAGAAAAGAAAAGTTTTACAGTAAAAGTAAAAAAAGTTTTACAGAAAAGTAAACAGTTTTACAGTAAAAGAAAAGTTTTTACATAAAAGTAAACAGTTTTACAGTAAAAGAAAATGTGTTTTTACAGGTTATGGAGGGTTTTGATTCTTAAAAAAAGTGGTTGTTAAAGATTGGTCCAAAACGTGGTTGTCGCAGTATGGTCCGTCTATCTGTCTGGAACGAGGTAGAATTGGTAAGCGAGTTTCAAGTACTCGCCGGATGTGATTATGAATTTATTTTTTTTTAAATTGCTCATGCGTGAAATAAACCTAATTTTTTAGATATTAAAGGTATAGATAAAAAAGAGAAAATTTCGTTATGTTTTATTTTTATTTATTACATAAAATATACGCCGTAAAAAACCCCAATCGTTAATTTTTCGAAAGTTATAATAAGGTTAAAGTAAAAATCGCGAATGCGTAAAGGGTACACTCTTAAAACAAAAGAATGAAATCCACTCCTATAGGGGAAGTGCATTTTCGGCACCGGAAAGGAGTGGAAATTAACTCAGACTAAGTTAAAACCGCTCGTTTTAAGAGTGTAGGACGTAGATTGTTTTCTTTTATTTCTTTTACCCACCCGCAAAAAGAATGAAATCCACTCCTATAGGGGAAGTGCATTTTCGGCACCGGAAAGGAGTGGAAATTAACTCAGACTGAGTTAAAACCGCTCGTTGGTTTTAAGAGTGTACCAAATTTTTTTTAATTTTAAAGGTATAGCAAAAAAAAAGAGAAAACTTTGTTATGTTTAATTTTTATTTATAACATCAAATATACGCCGTAAACACCCTCAAGTACAATCGTTAATTTTTGAACGTTATAACAAGGTTTAAGTAAACATCGCGCATATACATAAAGGGGGTAGCTACAATACTATTTAGGTTTTAAAGTTACACTGAAAAAACTTCTTTTGTGAATCTTTAACCGAATAATAAGTTAAGTTTAGTTTGAATTATCGTCGCACTATAGCTACACGAGGGCTATTGGCGACGGGGCGTCGTATTTTAGAACCACAGTCAAGTGACGAGCCGACACCTGAGTATGCACCCAATCGTTAAGGGGGAAATCGTACGCAGCGTTAGGACTTTGAAGGATATTTAACGTGCACTCCCGCCACACTGGGTATTATTCGTTGGACATTTTTGGCTGCACGGGCCGTTTATAGGTCGGCAGTTATTTTGGCGATGCCCGGACCCGAACCTGGGACCTTTCGCATGCTAGGCGAATGCCTAACCGACTGGGCTCCCCAGCCCCAACCGAATAATAACGTATCAAATATGTTTTATCGAGTTGTAATTGAAATTCTTGTAGCGTTTTAAACTCCTAGCGTTTTCAATTAAATCGCGTTAAAAGAAAAGTTGCAACAAACCAGACAGTTTAACAACAAAGTGTAGATCAAATTAAAGCTAGGCTGTCGCAACTTATTTACAACTTGGGTTTAATGAAACGGGATTTATTGAAAACATGGTGAAGGAACTTTAATTTTGTACATTTTTCGTATCGAAAACCTTAATTTTGATGGAAAACCTTAGAAATATTTATAGGTTTTTTTTAATTAAATAAAAGTGTGCTAAAAAAATTCAGAAGATATTTTTATTTATTGATTGCTATTATTTTTTAAGGTTACTTTTATTAAAATATTTAAGGGGAACCCAAAATTTAGGGCTGCTCAGAAAATAATTAAATATGCTCGAATGCTGTGAGCTAAGGATATTTAAAAAAAGGAATCCTTTATAATGGTGGAGGTTTATTGAAAATGATACAGTGGTTTGGTAAAATGGTTTTGGAAATTGTATGTTGATTTTTTAAATTTTTCATTTTTTCAGCTTGTGAATGGTAAAAACCCTAAGGCTTTTAGTTAAATTAATGGTGTTTCAAACCTCTAGTTTCATATTGTAAAAATTCTGAATGGTTTTATACCAGAGATGAAAAAGGACAGTAGTGGTCATTACCTTTTTCAAAAATAGCAACCTCCATCATTGAATCTAATAACTTTAAATGCAGTTGTTGCAATTTCATAAATGTTTAAACTTTTATTTTTTTTAAACAATTATAAAAGAATATTTAGATTGATGCATTTGAGTGATTTCCTTTAAATCTTTAGCCTTCAACACAAATTCCGGTGTGTTTTTTTTAATATGTTTTTTCAAAATTATGCAGTAAAAACTCTCAAGAACAATTTTCAAAATAAGCTATCTCAACGTATAAGCGAAATGTCAAAACGTCAAAGGTGATTTTATAACAACTTTCCCCAAAGGTGTGGAAGAGAAGAATCAAAATACCAGGAAAAAATTCGACATTTTGACATTCGGGGATAGAGTTCGCCAATTTTATATTCCTTTTCCGTTTTGGTATAAGAAATATTTTGATATTTTTTTTTCTCAGTGAAATAGCAAGGTTGTTTTTCAATAACTAGGGAAAAATTTAAAGTTGTATTGCAATGCTTTAAAAATTTGCCTCGTTTTTAATTTATTGTTTATTATCTTTGTGTTTTAGTTGATTTTTAAGGGGATACGGTACCCAAAACATTATTCCTAGAAATAATACATAAACTTGTAAATTATAGTGGTTTTATATAATGTTCACTCTAAATAAATATTTTCTAACAATAAAAACAAATATTTACAAGTAGTTTTTCATTTTTTTTAAAAGTCAAAATTTGAACTTTTTTTAAAACGCTACACATCTTTCAATTTTGAGAATAACTGCACCAAACTTTTATAGTTTATTTTTAGAACTATTTATTCAAGAACTGCGCATGGATTTTAAAATGTGAGCTACAGTTAAAAAGTAACATGCATTTATACTGAAAATCTCAAAAAATCACAGAAAAATTACAAATTATTGAATTCAACATTTTTTAAAAAAAACTACTATACATAGACTTATCCATGCACAAGCCTAGGATTATTAACCAAGATGAAAACGCGAAATAGAGAAAAAAATAGTGAAAACAGACGAAATACGTATTCAAACTTATAGGAATGACCCCAGAAAATATTTAATAACTTTTTTTTATATCGTGACATCATTATGAAACTTTTAGTAAATATTCAAAAAATATTGTGAATAAGAAGTAAAAATTGAAATATCGATATTTTGGCCAATTTTTGGGAACCGTATCCCCTTAAGACGATAAAAAAACAATTGAAGTTTTAGGGGTTTTTTAACGATGTGTTTTAATGTATATAAATCAATTTTATGACTGGAATTCAAAAAGTGTGATGTTATTTTGATATGAAAACAGTCACGTTTGTAAATTTATTTGCAGAAATGAAATCAGAATGTTAAGTATGATGTTCATTTTTAATATGTAAAATATTAGTTTTTTTTATATCTTTTCAAAAATCACTTAAGAAACTAACAATTGGCAAATCTACTACAGTTCCCATATTGGTTCAAATAATAAGATAATTACATATAAGGTATGCATTTTTTTCTGTTGCATTGTTAAAAAGTGAAGAAACAGAAAAAAACTTAGATAATTAAGTTTAAACACATTTGATTACCGGCCTTACTAGATTGATATGCTGATAAAGTTTGTTTAATTAATTTGGCACTAAAGGTGCATGAGACGCACAATGAGGCAAAAATCCCAAATCCTTATCAAAAGTCAAAAATTAAAGTTTTGCACTCTTGTTTTATAGTTTCCCACGTGAAAACCAACGGGAATGTTTCAGATGATGTAACGCATTTGTTTTCATTTTTATGCGTACTGGATTTCATTGGTTGCTTCGGTTTCACTCTCAAAATGACCTATATAGATGAAAAGGATTTTTTTCTATGCATGCTTTCTTTAACAAATGTTTTGAACAACCAACATAATAGCAAGAAGTTATCATTTTAAAAATTTAATTAGTAAAATATTCTGAGAAAACTCATTTTCGAATACCAAAACATAAGTAATTCCCGGCAACAAATGAAAACAAACCGTCGGAGCTCTTGTCATTCACGATGCGAAACAGCCCTATTCAACTCATTAAAAATCTCCAATATTTTTTTTCCGATTGAACATTACAGTCCCTGGACAAATTATTAGACGCACTGCAAGATTTCATGTATCAATCAATGATGAACAAAATGCCTTTAGAAGGACATTTGTGTTCCTAAACTTAAGCTATTGAATAGAAAAATACTATCTGCTATACTTTTTAATACATATATCGACATCTTTTTTAATGATATGACATTCTTTGGTATGTTTTCATCATTACTAAAAAAATACAGTGCGTCTCATTATTTGTCCAGGGACTGTATTTGTAACGCTCGTTACAACTCGTTCAAAGTTGAAAAAAAGACAATTATTTGGAATGCGAATTCGAATCGCTTCTTACAGTAACAAAGAATTCAAAAGTTGTAGTCTGAAAGTTTGCTATCTATACATTATTTTCCGCAGTACGTCCCTTTACTTCGATGGAAAAAAATAGATACCGTCTGCTTGCTTTAAAAAAAAAACGCAGTTCTTGAAGAACTAAAATAGCCTACTTTCCTGTTACTTAAATACTTACTGAAATTCTAATCGGGAAACAACTAGGTTCATAACAGTAAATATCGTCAACAATCGTTTCTACACTAGATCTACACACATTACAAAAAAATTGCTAAACACAGCATCCAGCTATAATTTAAACTTCTTAAAGCCAAAATCAACTATTTTCTTTTATATTCTTTCACAAATAACTTAATATTATTTATCGTCTGCTCGACTTATTTGTAGTTTGAATAATAATTAAATATTTATTAATAACAAAAATAATGAAACTACTCCAAACTGCATTAAAAAAATAAATGTAAATTAAAAGTAAGCAGAATTGTATGCAAAGAAAAGGCCTTGCCGCTTTCTTGGTAAACAATTAATGAACAATCAAAGAATCACATTGTGCTCCATTTTATGACGTCATTCCAAAATGATTCATGAAAAAATTATTTTGCTTCAAATATTTTTAAATAAAGTTTCTCATGCCATTGTTGATTTAGCAACAGTGATTTAAATGACTAAAATTGAATTTCAATGCTAATTCAATGGGAAATTCGCCGACAGATAGATTTATGTCCGTCCGTCCGGACAGGCGGACAAAAAGTAGGAACGTTGGGTCTCTGAGGTCATAGCTTTCTAACAAAAAAATAATTTTTAAGATCAGGATTATAGAACCGATTTTGGAAAGGGGGTACAGACAGACAGACGGACATCGACCGCATGTCAATACCTACTTTTTCACATTTTTAATTCTTCTTTTGAATTAAAAAAAGAAAAGCAGGCTGAAAATTGCTCACCGGAAGATTAGACCATGGGTTAGAGTGCAGATAGACCGACCGCCAGACAATTTTAGCTTCCACACTACGTTTATAACGTAAAAAGTGGAAGGTTTTATAATCGTTCAGTCCGTCTGTCTGTCGTCCGTCCGTCCTTCGTCCGTCCGTCTGTCGTCGTCCGTCCCCGCACCCACTTTCACAGAAAGAACCACAAGTCCCACAGACAAGTGGGATACGTCATTTTGAAGCAAAAAATCAGATTAGGTTACATTCCAAATTTCATTAAAAATTTAAATTAGAAGTTTATTTAAAATTTAAATAACTAAAAATTTAATCTACATTGAAATAACATGCAAATTCCATTTTTATTCAATATTTTAACTGTTGCCATTTCGTTAAACGTACGAGAAACTTTATTTGAAAAAAATATATAAATATTTATTTATGTGATATAATTCAGTTTGAATTGTTGTAATATCAAAATAGAGTTCTTTTGATGGTTCATTATTTACGTATGAAGAAAGATGCATAGAAAATTCTAACTTGGCATAAAAATGTGCAGGAATGTGCGAGGAATATTACATACTTATTCTTTGAAATATAAATTAATTTTTGCAAACGATAAGTAATAATTATTGAATTTTCGAAATAAAATAAATGAAACTAGCCAAATTTGGCGTGTAAATGTTTAATATAGAATTAATGTTGTGTTTGGCGCGTTTATTCCTGTTAAACACAAATGTTTGGAAGCGGGTTAAGTGACAGATTCTGTTACAAACCTACTTGTTTTTTAAAGCTATGTCTGTTGTAATGCTTTTTTACAAAGATATTTTAAATCGATTGATTAGAACGGTAATTAAAAGTAGGTTGCAAATGTATCGATAATTATCAAAACTATAACGTATCAGACGTATATAAATGACATATTATAACTTAACCCCCTCAAATGTTATATTTTTAACCTCAAATAAAGTTAATAACTTAAATTACCTGTTTCACATATCTTTGATATCACTTAATATCTTTAACATCCCAACAACAGCGTCATCTTGTCGCACCAAGTAACCCCACAGAAACTGTTTTAGTCATCAAATATTTTACTCTGACCTCAAACCTCTCTCATCATCTCGATGCTCAACCCTATTGGTCGGCCGAAGAACAAGCAATAACAATCTGTAGCTGTGAATCACTTTCTAATTAGATCTCGACATGTAAAGTTGTGTGCTTTTGGCGGGCCGAGCTACGGCTCCGGCGCGGGCCTCTGCCCCGTTAAATACTCTAAATGATTTCTTTAACAATAAATTACTTTAGACGTCCAATCTCTCTCCTTTTCTAGAAATAACTTTAAAAATAAGTATGCTTGTCTGTGTGGTAGTAGTTTTTCTACTACATAAATGTATTAAAAAGTCTAAAATAATTAACGCGTAATTTGAACTTCGTTTGGATTATAATAATCCTTGATATTTATATAGGAAACCTTTTCCTAATCTCCCTTAAAATTTATGCTATAATTCCACGCATAAAATATCCCCAAAACTCCATAACCCTAATTCAATCAATTCTTCTCATTTCGGCCTGATCTGCTAATTAATTTCTTCTTTATACCCCCTTATTTCTGGAATAAGTTAATTCACAAAAGATAATGACCAGTGCATTTAATGAGCTGATTAAAACCAAAACTTAGGCTGAACGATAAAGTGTTCATTAGAACATGACTTCTGCTTCTAATGAAGGAAAGCAAATTTCTTTTGATCTTCAAAACGAATGACAAAGAATAAAATAAAAAAGTAAATAAAAAGTAAATTAAATTTGTATTTCTGGATAATTTATTCATTAATTTCTTCTGTGGATATACCTTTTAATTTTCATGTTAATGGGACAATTAGAATTCTCAGTTTAAAAATATTTCCAGTATTAGGAGGACAAGCGTTTACTTCTTATCTTCTAGTTATTAACTTAAACGTTGTTCTAGAACTTCACATTTGTTTATTGATAACTTAACCAAATGACTAGGAGTCAGCTCTTTCAAAAATTGGTAAAACTTTAAAAAAATGTCGAGAAATTCATTTTATTTGTATTCATTTGAATATTTCGGTTCGTTATTTTACTAGATTTAGGGAGCTGGGGAGCCCAGTCGGTTAGGCATCTGCCTAGCATGCGAAAGGTCCCAGGTTCGGTTCCGGGCATCGCTAAAATAGCTGCCGACCTATAAACGGCCCGTGCAGCCTAAAATGTCCGACGAATAACCCCGTGTAGAGGGAGTGCAAGTTAAATATCCTTCAAAGTCCTAACGCTGCTTACGATGTTGCCCTTAACGGTTGCGTTGGGTGCCTACTCAGTTGTCGGCTCGTCACTTGACTGTGGTTCTAAAATACGACGCCCGTCGCCAATAGCCCTCGTGTAGCTCTAGTGCGACGATAATTCAAACTAAACTAGATTTAGTACTTTTGATAATTTTGTTTTGTTTGAATTAATGTCATACATTATTGGTGCTTTTGATTTGGAAGTAAAAAAAAACGATTATTTATAGCAATAAATGAATTTCTAATCTAAGACGACATTTTAGATTTAGCTATTCAAATGTAGAAAACTCGATTAAATAACTTTTTCAAGACCATGTGTTCTTTTTCTGAACAAAGACTCGTTTTGATAGGCAGAGCATTGATTCAAAATAAAAACTATTGGAAATGCCCAACATGTTATCATAATTAGCAAGAAAGTATCTTTAGTTTTTTTTGTTTTGAATTATCGTCGCACTAGAGCTACACGAGGGCTATTGGCGACGGGCGTCGTATTTTAGAACCACAGTCAAGTGACGAGCCGACACCCGAGTAGGCACCCAACGCAATCGTTAAGGGCGATGTCGTACGCAGCGTTGGGAGTTTGGAGCACATTTAATGTGCACTCCCTCTACACAGGGTATTATTCGTCGGACATTTTTGGCTGCACGAACCGTTTATAGGTCGGCTGTTATTTTGGTGATTCCCGGACCCGAACCTGGGACCTTTCGCACGCTAGGCGAGCGTCTAACCGACTGGGCTCCCCAGTCCAGCAAGAAAGCCTCTACTTTTAGGAGCATTATCAATTAGACTCCAAATATTTAACAAAAACGTCTGCCCCAATGTACTCGGGAACCGCTGTGATTAGGTTAGTGATCTTCAAACATGTTTGTCAATATTTATCCCACTATTCTTAGATGAATTTTCTACGCGAAGTATTTTCACTTTGAAACATTTAAGAACTGTTTTGAATTTGTATTAAAGGAATTTCAGAAGATATCAGCTTCCGCATTGCATGTTTACAAAAGATTAATTTGTTAATGCTTTTGGTGTTTTGTGTGCTGTAAAGCAACAAAATAAGCTAGAAAAATGAGCCGGAAGCTGTAACAAATGCGGACAAAATCAAAATTGGATTACAACAAAACCCTTTTTGACAGTTAAAAAAGATATTTATAGAAAACCATTGAAGAAAAAAATTATGTCTAAGTCATTTGAATATTTACATCGGACTTTAAAAAAAAAGTTTTACTTTTGGTATTTTATTCACCATCTTAGATATAGTCATTTAGTTTAGTTTTGAGTTATAGTCGCACTAGAGCTACACGAGGGCTATTGGCGACGGGCGTCGTATTTTAGAACCACAGTCAAGTGACGAGCCGACACCTGAGTAGGCACCCAACGCAACCGTTAAGGGCGACATCGTACGCAGCATGGGGACTTTGGATCATATTTAACGTGGACTCCCTCTACACGGGGTATTAATCGTCGGAAATTTTTGGCTGCACGGGCCGTTTATAGGTCGGCAGTTATTTTGGCGATGCCCGGACACGAACCTGGGACCTTTCGCATGATATAGTCATTGAGAGTTCTGACCAGTATAAAACCGATAGTTGTTAAAACATCTTTTTAAATCCCATAATTCGTACAATGTATTTTAAAAAGCAACAGAATAATATAAAATGAAATAATTCTATCAATAATCGCAATTCATATACAATTATAAAATCAATTTGAAATATTTGAGGGAAAATATGATTGCAAAGAATGGTTTTCAAACATAATTTTTTATTCGTATTCAATTTAAGTCTACAAACACTCAAAATATTATATATGCCAAATAAATAACCTTCAATACACATTCCAAAAATTGTTAAATTAGTTTAAGTTATTATAATATTTAAGATTTTAAACTATTAGGAAATAAACTATCAGCACGACAAAGAAAATAAACTTAAATTAAAAAAACTGCAGTAAACCATCCAAAAAAAGAATATCTCAAAAGAAAAATTTCAAAAAAATACCTTTTGTTATTCTTATCCTTGGAAATATATTCCATGGTGCTTTTGCTTTATGCAGAGTTTGAAGTTTCGTACACAATTCTCTATAAAATAAATAAACAGGAAGGTTAAAGTTAAGGAAAATTTGCTTATTTAAATAGAAACTATTGTTAATTTCTTGGTTCACATATATATTCTGGTTTGTGTGCTTGATCAGAGACCCGCTTATAAACCTTCGTCAAGTAAAACAGACACAGACAGAAATTTTACTGACACAGAGAGAGAAGGTACACCCAGGGCAAAGGCGGGAATCGAGCCCGCACCCGTTACAGCGCGCAGACTGCTATCGTAATGGTCTGCGTTCCAAACCACTAGCCATCCGGGCCCCAGAAGAAACTATTGTAACTGGCGCTTGATTTGTTTTGATTTGGTTGAATAAACGCCAGAATTATGAGAGTTTGGTTTGGTTTAATTGGGTTGTGTAGAATCAATGTCACACTGGAGCTACACGCTGTCTATTGGAAATAGGCATCATAAATAAGAATCACAGTCGAATGACGAGCCAACACCTGATCAGGCACCCAAAGCAACTATTGGGACTTCCTATGCATGAGGTATTATTCGGCGGATGTTTTGGCGGCATATACCGCTTATAGTTGGTTGGTTGGTCGACATATATATTCAGGTTTGTGTGCTTGGTCAGAGACCCGCTTATAAACCTTCGTCAAGTAAGACAGACACAACAGACAACACATACACACATAAGTGGATCCATCTAATTTTTAGAGACAGAGGCCAACTAGAGGATCCCCAGAATTGGCTTGTCACCCCCAGAGGTATTGATTTGGTATGGGAACTTAGAGGACTTTCGGACCCAACAGATTTAACGAGCACGTACTCCGCCTATACTCGGTAGGTCTTCAGTGGTACCGAGACTCGATCGCAGGACCTTCCGATCCCAAGACCGAGACGCTGACCACTAGGCTCACTACGGCCCCAAAGACCGCTCATAGATCAACAGTTATTTTGGAAATGCCCGGGCCCGAAACTGGACCTTTCGCGTGTAAGGCAAGCGCCTTACCGACAGGGGGGGGGGGGGGGGCTAGTGTTTAAGATCTTGGTCTCGGGATCGGAAGGTCACGCGATCGAGTATCGACACCTCTGAAGACCCACCGAGTATATGCGGAGTACGTGCTCGTTAAATCTGTTGGGTCCAAAAGTCCTGTGGTCGGTCATTACGCAGTTTACCACGGGTACAGGTCCGTGGAGACTATTTCCCTCCCCTTCAGGGACATGTCTAAATTGTGGAGGTGGCGATAGATGGCAGCATCTGCCTTGTATGTGTGCGTATGTCGTGTCCGTCCTTCTTGAAGAAGGTTTATAAGCGGGTCTTTGTGACCAAGCACACAAGCCTGAAAATATATGTATACCAACCAACCAATCAGCGGCGCTTTGCATAGGAGTTCGGATAATTTTAGTTCAACTGTAAAAGAACGTAATATGTGAATCAACATAATTTTACTCTACATTGTACATTAACATATTTGAGACTTTATACTCGGCTGATTTAAACAGCACGTCAGTCCTAGTGTACTCGGGAACCCTAGTAGTTTTAAGGATACTTTTAATATAGCACATGCACTCTTAAAACAAAAGAGTGAAATATAGGGAAGTGCATTAGTGCATTTTCAACACCGGAGAGGAGTAGAAATTAACTCAGACTGAGTTAAAACCACTCGTTTTAAGAGTGTAGGACGTAGATTGTTTTCTTGTATTTCTTTTACCCACTCCGCAAAAAGAGTGAAATCCACTATTATAGGGGAAGTGCATTTTTGACACGGAAAGGAGTGGAAATTAACTCAGACTGAGTTAAAACCGCTCGTTTGTTTTAAGAGTGTGAATAATAAGCAGAAATTTTACCTTAAAAAATTATTAAAATATTAAACTGATGCCAACTACAATAAAAATCAATAAATTCCACCTTTTAAGCTATCAAATCTCAATCGAGTATCATGTTACTATATTAGGCAATTAAAGTTCGCGTTTAAATTGTTGCTTAAATATATTCGTTTCTAATAACATACCAGGCTGTATTCAACGTCGGATCGTTTACAAACTCATTAGAGCTCAGTTTCCAATTACAATTAAGTGCTTATACCAAGTGTGTGGAGCTAAACCCTCATTTATAATGATTAAATAGATAAATTTACTCGCCATTAATTTTAGTAGATAAAATGGTATTAATAATAAAATGTTTCTGACAGTTTGCACGTGAAAGAAGCTAAATGAAAATTTTGTTAACGTCAAAATGTTTTGTCGTTTCGAAATGAAGAGGTTGATAAAGAAGTGTTTGAAATATTTTATCGCATAAATTATAGCCAGATTAGTTTAAAAATTAGAGATAAGTGTACCTTTCCCATTTCGCTGGCGCGAATTCCCCTAAACGGAATTTTCCAAGCACAAAAGTCAGTGTACACAGTTACGGGACTACAGTATACACATTTATGGACCACAGTATACGGGAATTCTACAATATTTTTTAAATTTTATGTCCCTTGGGCATAACTTTACAAAAAATAATATTTATTTTCAATTTTTTTCTTATTATACTAATAGACTGTTCCTTATATAATTGCAAAAGTGAATTTTAAAGCAAAGAAACTTTCATTTAGATTTTAAATTGAACTAATATTATATCTTAACAAATTCCTTCCATAAAATTTTGGCTTTTAATATTTATAATGTGTATTTCTCTTCTCCTAACCTTGTCCCTGGGTTTTGGTACATTCACTGACCTCATTACTAAAGTGGTGAAGAGAGGTACTGGATAGAACTACAGTGACTCTTCAATCATGAAAACTGTATTGCAGAAAACTCACATTTCAGTTAATAGCCGCATTTTTTTTGCTATACTTCACCAATAAGCCCAAAATTAAAAAAAACCCAGTAAAATGGGCTGCGTGGCTTTATTAATTTCTTTACAATCCCCCATGATTAAGGTTAGAAATTTTTTCTATAAATATGTTTAAGTGGAGTATAAGGAGTGAAAAAATCCATTTTTATTAAACTGGAGTTAGTTTCAACACAAAAAAGACCGGAAAACAGCAAGAATTTCCTCACCGTCCGTTCTTTACCTTCCGTTCCTAACCGTCACAATGATCTAGGGATGGAAAACCAAAACTTGTTTTAAGACTAACCGGTTTGTTCGTGACTTTGGTTTCATTGAAAATTAGTTTTTTTTTTCATAAGGCCAGTTTAAACCGGTTTCTTTGAAACTGGTTTAAAAAAAAACTGTCATCCCTAAATTTTTGTAAAAAAAAAATCAAATGAGCCTTGCTGAACTTTGTTTTGTAATTGAATCCTTATAACCTTTGACTTTAAACTTTCTTTGAAACTGTTAAAAAAAACTGTCATCCCTAAATTTTTGTAAAAAAAATTAAATGAGCCTTGTGAACTTTGTTTGTAATTGAACCCTTATAAACCTTTTTACAAATATTTAAAGTGATTTAAAAAAAAAAATCTCAAGTTTTTTATACCTGAAATTAAAAATTATGGTAGAACTGCCCATACAACCGATTCAATAAAACCGAAAGTAACTCAAAACTAAAGTTACTTTTCAAAATTAAGCTCTGGAAATATATCAAATTTCCACACCTAACGTATCACAGACAATGTAATTCTAATCACAAAAGTATCATTAATAACTAACGACATCCTATCCCAGTACCGTCATATCGCTTTTCAATGTAGTTAATAACCTGCAAATCAACAAAAGAGCTTCCCCCAAACATTGATGCATGGCGAGTTTTGTTAAATTAGCTCTATCGGATACCATAATGATGTCATCGCCAATAAATCAAAACGCGCCAAAGTCAAATTCATCGATGTTAATTAAGTAAGGCGAGAACATAATGGTAAAAATCAAGGTTGGGTTGGGTATAAAGATAAATTATTAGATTGGTAAGAAAGGTTGCTACCTTTGATAACTTATATCTGCTTTTGGCGTCCCTTTTATAGTTTATAATGGTTGGTTGATAGACATATATTCAGGTTTGCGTGCTTGGTCAGAGACCCGCTTATAAACCTTCGTCAAGTAAGACAGACACACACATAAGTGACAGATGCTGCCATCTACCGCCACCTCCACAATTTAGACATGTCCCTGAAGGGGAGAGAAATAGTCTCAAGGGACATGTACCCGTGGGAAGCTGTGCCATGACCACCCACAGGACTTATGGACCCACAGATTTAACGAGCACGTACTCCACATATACTCGGTGGGTCTTCAGTGGTATCGGGACTCAATCGTGGGACCTTCCGATTCCGAGAACGATGCCTTAACCACTAGGCTATCCATGGCCCCTTTATAATGTTTAGCTGGTTGGTTGGTTGGTGTCGTGTCCAAGGGTAGAACTGTAGACATCCATGAGTGTGAAAAACATAGCCGGTAATCTCCTTAATGTTTTCGAGTACAGATTTTTTAAAAGGGAAAATTCCAAGCTAGCAATGATCTTAGAAGCGGCAGTCAAAAATATGTTTTGGTGTCAGTGGATTTCACACAGTTACTGCAGAGACGGTAAGTCATATTGCCATCTTCCAGGATAATTCATAATGGAATTTAAAAAAATTATTCTTTAAAGTAATAGTCACAAATATACTTTATATTAATATTAAAAATGAACCCTTCAAAATCATTTATACTCATCAAATTGTTAAAAAAACACAATTATTTTTGGCGTCTGGTCAATAAATCCCGCCAAATTATTGCGCCAGTCCACGTGACTTGAGTAACGATGTTTTTACGCTTCTAGATTTACCAAAGCCAAGTCTATTCTTATGAGAAGTCTTTGCTCCAATTACGAAGCGTTTCTAAGCGGTGTTCAACATTCAGAAGTCAAGTAACAATTAATTAAACACTGTGATTTATATATGTGTTACCACGCTCGGATGCAAAAATTACTTTTGGATGACGTAACACTTATTAATTTTCGTAGGACGAGAGCGCGGCTGATTAGAAACATAGCGAGCGCCACCTAGGTGTAATTTACAGAAGCTTATTTTTGCTTGTTCTCATTGTCTCTTAAACAGTTTCTAGAGAAACGTGTTTATTTAAAAGGATGTTTATTATTTAAAACTTATGAACCGAATTAAAATTTCTGTATATCAGACGACTTACAACAAAAATTTCATAACTTGAAAATCGTAACGGTTGAGTTAATAAAAAAAAAGAATAATTGAAGGACACCGATTGAAGGAAATCCAGGAATGAAAGCTAAAATGAACTACGTCACCTGAAGCAAACGGATTTTCTCTTCAAACTTGTTTTGTTAGTCTTCGTGTAGCTTTAGTGCAAAGTTAATTCAACCAAACAAAACTAAATCAAACTGGCTTCATTTTGTATTATTACTTCTTTCATACTTGATGAAGCAAAAAAAAAACATACTTCGATAGTAACTGTTCTTTCACAATAATGCATAAGGTATGTTGTTCAGTTTAGTTTAGTTTGAATTATCGTCGCACTAGAGCTGAACGAGGGCTATTGTCGACGGACGTCGTATTTTAGAACCACAGTCAAGTGACGAACCGACACCTGAGTAGACACCCAACGCAACCGTTAAGGCCGACATCGTACGCAGCGTTAGGACTTAGATAATAAGGATATTTAACGTGCACTCCCACCACACGGGGTATTCGTTGGACATTTTTGGCTGCACGGGCCGTTTTATAGGTCGGCAGTTTCTTTGGCGATGCTCGGACTCGAACCTGGGACCTTTCGCATGCTATGGGAATGCCTAACCGACTGGGCTCCCCCCATCCCCCATAAGGTCTGTTGTAAAGGTAATATGGGTCCACAATAATCTTTTTGTACCAGAGGTATACATATGTGGGCCTTTGTAGAATCCAACTTCATCACTTCAGTTGACAATTTTTCTAAGGACTAACTTTTAATTTTTAGCTTCCACACTACGTTTATAACGTAAAAAGTGGAAGGTTTTTAAATCGTTCAGTCCGTCTGTCTGTCCGTCACCCCCTTTCATAGCTCAAACTAAATGCTACATACAATTAAGCGTGATACGTCCAAAAAATTCAGCGCATCGAAATTAGAATACATTGAAAGTCTCAGAAAAAAATTCGAATTCGAAATACTTTAATTATTTAAAAAAAACTATAAAATTTAGTGCTAATTTAAAAAACATAAGAAGCCATTTTTATTAGAATTAAATCACCATTGCCATTCGCAACAATCTCTCGAGGAACTTTAATTCTTTAAAATAATAAATTAAGACACATTTATTTTTGCGACATTAATCAGTTTTAAATGACGTCAAACATAATTCACTAAGAGATTCTTTGTTTGCTGTTGACATGAAATGTTTTGGTTTTATTTAAAAGACAGGAATATTATATATTTATTCTTTGAAATATAAATTAAATTTTGCAAACGATAAAATTATTGAATTTTTGAAATAAAATAAATGAAACTAGCCAAATTTAGCGTGTAAATGTTTGTTATAGAATTAATATTGCGTTTGGCAACTTTTTCCTGTTGAACACAAATGTTGCGTGGAAGCGGGCTGGGTGACAGATTCTGTTACAAACCTACTTGTTTTCATCGGTTAGTTTATAACACATTTTGGATTAAAACAAATGTTAGAATAAACTATTTATTTAAAAAAAATGACAGAGATTGTTAAGAGGGAATTTTAGTCCCATAGACCTAATTGAATTTGTTTTGGAATCACAACTTCCGCAGAAGTATTGCTTTGCCATGTTAGCCGTTTTTCGATAGGTATGGGAATCATACCGAAAGAAAACAAATTTGAAATTAAAATGTTATCTAGTTATTTGATTATACATTTTTGAAGTTGTAAAGGGCCAAAAATATACAGCAAATGGCGACACTATTTTAAAACTTTATCAATTAACAATTAAATAACCGGAAGTTATTTTCTTTTCAATATTGTTTTAAATTGATGTTATGGTGATTCTCATACCTGGTGAAAATGGGATAATATGGCAAAGCAGTTCTTTTGCAAAATTTGTGATTTCAAAACTAATGCATTAGCTCAATGGGACTGACATTCCCTCTTAACTCATAACACACACACAAATTTACATTTTCATCACTCAAAACCTAAAATTAAATTAAATTGACGTGACCTTCAGCAAATGAGCAACGTTGTTGTTTGTTTTCAAAATTAACTGCAAAACATACTTCTATATATATTTAATTGTCTGAAATATATATTTATGTAAGGAATATACGCGTAGGATTCTTTCAGGAATGAAAATATTAAGAAAGGGTTCCCAAAAAACATAGCACAACATTCTTCCCCATCTCAGGCTTGTTTATACTCAGGGATTGTGTTCGGTCACGACCCGCCTTGATTACCATGTTCTCGGGTCTTCGTTAGTCGAGTCGCCCAAGGGGGGGATTCCGTGCCCGGAATCAGAGAAGTTTTCATGTCCCCTTTCTTGGTCTTTCCCCTTTTTCGGATAAAAGAAAGGCTGCCTTTCTTTCGTCGTACAATACATGGGCTCATGTACTAATGCATGGGGAAAATAAGGCCCGAGTTTGTGTTGGCATAAGTAGATTTGTAGAATAAGGGAAGCAGAATTTTTAAACACAGGAGCGTAGTAAATATGGATATTCTAGATAAAAAAAAAGTAAAATTTAAACAGTTAACATTGTAACTTCTTCTGCAGCATCTAAGCAACCGAACATCGTAGTAGAACACGATGTCATGTGAACCTCTCTTGATATCGCAATGTAGTATTGATTATGATGACAGATTAAGATCTTTAAACATGTATTCCCTGGAAAATAGGAGAGATAGGGGTGATTTAATACAGTTATTCAAGTTCATAAAACAGGGAGACATGGAAGGCTTAGGTTTTACCTTAAATAGCCGGACCAGAGGACATAATCAGAAATTGAATAAATCGTGCTTTAGAAGGGAGGTAAGAAAACATTATTTTTACAATAGAGTTGTCAATGAGTGGAATGCCTTACCAGATTATGTCGTGCATTCGAAGAGAGTAGCAGATTTTAAGAAGAAACTTGACAGTCATTGGAAACTGGTAATGTATTAGATTTATTTTGGACCAACCTTGCTGTGCCTCTGGCTTGTTGTTGGTCGACAATGGACAAGTTGCATTAAACCCGAAATTCATAATATATGTGTTTTTCTGGTACATTAGAAGCTGCAGATTCCGAATGTAAGGTTAATATTCACAAATATGTTTCATTTCAACAAAAAATGCATTTGAAATTTGCCGAAAACGTACGTCACTGAAAACAGCTCTGACGTCAACTGTTATGTTTTTGGCGATGTTTCGATCTATGCTGTAATACACTTTATAAAATAGTAAACCTTACAATTTCTGAGAAACCTCATTAAAAGAAGAAGACAATATTATTTGTAACCAGTTCATATCAAGTAAGTTAAACAGCTTGTTCCAAGTTTGGTTGTTAGTTAAAATACACACACTAGAGCGCGTATGAGCTATTGCAGAAACTATTGACTGTTGGATCTGATCGGAATAGTCGAGTGAAATCGTTCAACGTTTGAAGAAATTAACTGGAATGAACATGACATGTTTCTGTAAAATAGCATAACTTTTTTAAGAGTTTGATAAGGATGAAAGCACGTTTCACAGTTTCAAAAGCGATACAGTGAAACGTGATACGAAATAACACGCCAAGAACAAAAAAAAAATTCAACCGTGACGTCATCTGTTATGCTAAGAGAGGTTTAACAGGAGTGACGTATCATTAACTTTAAAAATGAATTTAAAAATAAATACATCTTTAAAACCAGAAATACTTAAGTTTTAGAGGTTTTTTAATATGCTTAATCGAATAAATATGTTTGTGGAAAACGCTGTAATTGTCCATTTTTTGTATTTGTATTTGTAAATATATCAGAGACATTTCCGTGTCGTCTATGTATTTCACTTCAAACATAAAAGAAAGGTGGCATATATCTTCCGTCATGTAACACTGTAATTGTTTTCGTGTCGCCTCTCTTTGTCTTTCCCCTTTTTTCGGATAAAAGAAAGGCTGCCTTTCTTTCGTATTGTAACAATGCATGGGGAAAATGGGGTCCGAGTTGGTGTTGTTCAACGGGTGTTGGCATAAGTAGATTTCTGGAATAAGGAAGTAGAATTTTTAAACAGGAGTATGTTTCGGAAATCGGGATTTTTTTTTAATATTTGAATAATGTCAGTATCGGTTGCTAAGATTATGCAAAAAAGCTCATACTAGAGGAATTCGATATAGTGTGATTCTCCCTTGATATCGCAATGTCGTAAAATTACCAGGGCAGTTTTCGTGTCTCATCGTGAAAGGGAAATGTCTTCGTGAAAGGGAGACACCTCTGTATTTTACTTTCTTCGGATAAAAGAAAGACTGCCTTTCTTTCGTCAGATAACAATGTATGGGAGAAATTACGAGGTTGTTGACATAAGTATAGATTTGTATAATAATTAAGCAGAATTTTTAAACAGGAGCTAGTGGGTTTTAGGAATCTAGATATAAAAAAAATAAAACAGTTAATATTGTACTTCTTTCGCATCATCTAAGCAACCAATATCCTTAGTGGAAAGCTATTTCGTGTGTCCCTCTCATGATATCACAATGTCGCGAAAATATCAAAGACGCTTCCGTTTCGTCTATTTCTTTTCTTGCTGCCTTCCTTCATGCAAAAAATATAGGATAGAAATGAGGTTGTTGGTTTGAAAGCAGAATCTGGAAACAGAAGTTTTTTTTAAGTCGGAATTTTTAAATATCTTTTTACAGTTGTGACATGTTGTTGGATGGTGGGTCGTATGTTGGATGGTGGTTAGGGGGCAAGCGAGCGGTGAGGTGCCAACGACCCATTGTAGGTTGGTCGGAATAATTATCCTAGACAAACTCTGCTTCGAATCCTGGCATTCTGCCAAGAAGAGGACTGCCACCGGAGATGACGTAAGTGTGGGTCGTCACCGCTCGGCTGATTACCAAAACACCTGCCAATATACGTCTCGTTTTTGTTCTGATGTGAGTGTGCGAGAAAAAAAAACTGAATTACGTTTGAAAGCTCAGCATCGTCTTTCGTTCTTCTTTAAAGGTTAACTACAAGTATCTTATTCCTGCATGCCCACTGAATATTGGCGCCCGAACAGGGACACTTGAATTGACTTTGTTACTATATAGTCGGGAACTTACAGTCGAGTAAGATAGATATGGATGTGCTTCTCTCCAAGAAACGTGTTGTGAAGGGTAAAGTTACGAGACTTGAAAACAACCTAAATGCGTATGCAGAGTCTAGCGTTGAAGACAAGATGGATGCTGTAGCGGTTTACGCCCCAAAGATAATAGAGTTGTCAAGTGAGTTAAATGATGGTTTCAATTCTATACTAACTAGTTGTGAAGAAGAAGATTTCGTTACTTATGAAAAAGAGTATCACGAAGAGTTGTGTAAGTTGGAACAATTGGAATTTCTACTTAGTAGTTTTCGAAAAATTATTAGTCAAAGTGAACAGGCCGGTATTAGTCAAACTGGACTGGAATCCGCTATACCAGTACAAGCAGCGCACATGCTCTCAAATGTGAAGCTGCCACGTATAGAATTGCCTTCATTTTCTGGAGACCTGACAACATGGTTATCATTTCGAGACATGTTTGAAGCAACTATTCATAATAACTGTGACTTATCTAACGTACAAAAGCTACAATATCTGAAGTCGTCATTGTTAGGAAATGCGGCCACACTACTTCAATCTGTGCCAGTGACTGATGTCAACTACGTGAAAGCTTGGCAGATGTTAAACGATAGATATCAGAACGAGTTGGATATCATATATTGCCACTTGGATAGACTATTCAATCAAACCCAATTAGACAAGAATCTTCAAAGAATTTACGGCGGTTTTTGGATATGTCGGTGGATAGTGTTGAATCCTTGCGTGTCTTAAAGGAACCTGTAGATAGTTGGGATACTATTTTAGTGTACATCCTGCGTCAGAAACTAGACCCGGAATCACTAAGAAGTTGGGAACTGTCGCAGTCTAAGGGTACTCGTCGCAGTTTTCGAGAGTTTCAAAAGTTTTTAGAAGATAGAGCCTGTGCATTGGAAGCAATGTCCAGTTGTAAGCAAGCACTGGTTCCAGTCAAGTTACAAGGACGTGGTGCTGGAGGAGTATCGTCCAGCAAGGTTGCTACACATCATGCTGATCTAAATCTTTGTCCTGTATGCAGTGAGTCTCACAGCATCTACAGGTGTCAAATGTTCCAGAATATGCCAGTAGAAGATCGCCAGAAAACCACTCGCCTGAAGAAGCTTTGTCTAAATTGCCTTCGAAGAGGACACTTTTTGAGACAATGCCAAAGTAGAAATTGCTTCAAATGTCAAGGAAAACATCATAGTCTACTACACTCTCCTACTACGACGTTGGGGCCAGTGATTGACCAAACAACCGCGACCGCTGATATTCTAGATGGAAACTCTACTTCGATCTCGGGACATCTTACGAAATCAAAAAGTATGACTTGCCAAACTCTGTTGCCGACAGCTATAGTTGCTATTATGGACAGACACAATCGACCGCAGAGTTGCAGGGTACTTCTAGATTCTGGATCGCAATCCACATTTATCAAGAGTGATTGTATACAAAGACTGGGACTGCATCGATCACAGACAAGTTTAGAGGTGAGCGGCCTGTCGTCAAAGGTGGTGGGTCGTTCTAAAGGCATCTGCAGTCTAAAGATATCATCATTGGAAGAACCAGGAGTTATGATTGAAGTCGAAGCCCACGTGTTACCGAAACTTACCTGCGATTTGCCTCAACGTCCTGTGGATCCCAGCAGTCTGACGTACTTCAAGAATCTGAAGTTGGCTGATCCAATTGCACAATTCCAGGTTCAATAGATGTTCTACTAGGAGCTGACGTTTGGCCGGAAGTCTTCGTTGGAGAACAAGTGCTGTCCCCAGATGGAAGCTTAGTAGTCAACAGAACAATTTTTGGATGGGTGCTGTCAGGAAGGGGAAGACTACAGGAATCTAAGCCACAAGAAATCCAGAAAGTGGTGACTCATTGTGCGGTTAGTCACTACCTGAAGAAATTCTGGGAGATTGAAGAAGTAGGATATCAAGCTGTGCCAGAGGATCATCCTTGCGATAAATGGTTCAAAGAGACTATCACCAGGAATACGGAAGGAAGATATATGGTACGATTACCTTTCAGATCTGAAGCAGGCGACCTTGGATCTTCGAAAGAAATAGCCGTCAAAACGCCTACTACAAGTATCTTACTCCTGCATGCCCACGGATCACATGTTGCAAACGTAAATATACATGTGATATTGTGTACAAATCTTTATAAAGTTATAATATTAACCACACAAATCTCTATAATATTTTAATATTCAGTTCTTTCTTAGTAACTCTCAATTAATGTCTTGCCGATCCATCGAACAGTTCCCACGTTTTAATAGGCGTCAATACATTCTTTCCCAGAGAAATTGCAGACGCGGCACAATTTGTTTTGACTTCTGATCCACTCTTCTCACAACCATTACAAATAGTGTGACTTTTTTTATTAGACTTCAAGATGTAAGGTTGTGAGTGTTTTTTGGCGGGGCGAGCTACGGCTCCGGTGCCGTTCTTTACAAACTCTAAAATATGCCTTCTTTACAATAAACCACCCTTTGGGCGTCCAATATTCCTTTATTTTTGGATTAACTAAATAAGAATTATACTCTCATGTGTAGTAGATGTTTTTCTATTACATACATTTAGTATAAGTTGATTTGAAGTTGAAAGAAGCAGAATTTTTAAACATGAAAAAATTAATAGAATTAGGGATTTTTTTTTTCAAAAAATTTGAACAGGAAGCATTTGAATACAGTTACCAATTTGCTTGGATGAATCGAAATAATACTGCTCACATTTTTATTCGTCTATTGCAAAAGGTATGAAATAATTTTACAAAATATGACACATTTTCTAGGTTAAGATATAAAAAAAAACTTCGCATCAATGTTTACAAAAAAAAAATGTTACGTGGGAAAACAATTTCTATAAAAACAGAAAAAATTTCAATTTTGAGGATTTTTCGGTTCAGTTTCTTTGTGAGCAGTGTGGTGTCTTCGCTGTATACAAACAACGTGCAAGGAAAAGCAACTTTTACAGAACCGCAAACAAAGACTTCCAATATAATATCATTGAGTGGATGACAACCGAGAACCAAAATCCTACGCATATTTTTTATTAAAAAAAATTGCAAACAAACATGTACTTAAAAGTATGTTTAGCAAGGATTCAAAAAAATAACATTTAATATTTATCAAGGGGTAGATAAATTTTTAAATGAATCTCGAGATCTAAATCGCTAAAGTACATTTTATTTTTTTTGTACACTGAAGTCAAAAATGAGCTTGTTTAATTTTTTTTGCAAATAATAGTCCATTCTATCTGCTATATGCCTTTAAAATTTACTGCTGAGAATCTTTCAAGACTTAAGGTATCTCCCTACCTTGAAAACGGCAAATTTTAACAATTTTCAGAAATTTTGTTTAATGTTTTAAAAAGAAGCCCTATTATTTACGTTTAAAAAACTGTTGAGATATTAATTCTACGATAGTTGAATCAAAAGTTATGACTATTTCAGTGAACATAGTATGTCAAATTTTGCCCTAACCAAACCGGAAGTGGAAGATAGAACTGTATACTTTAAACGCGTTTTCTGAAGAAAGGTATTTTTCAACAACATTGTTTTTTTAAAACCTGATATTTCAAAAACTACTTGATATAATGTAATAAAATTTTCATAGCATGTTTATTATAAGTTCATGTGTGTTTTAAAATATCTAAGTAAAATAACTGATAGAATTTATTTTAAAGACTTTTTAATATTAAAATTTCCTTGATTTTTGAAAAAGTTCTATAAGCATGGCTTTGATACAATGTAATTCCTAAAATATTAGAAGTTTTGATTAAATCTCATTTCAAAACATGTAAGAAGGTCTAATGAATAACTCTGCCTAATATTTAAGGAACAAATGAATTATTTTTTGACTTTTGACGTTTTGCGTAAGGCTTATATTAAAGGCAAATTTCTTTAAAATTTCCCTTTATTTTAAAAAATAAAATTTTAAATTTAATTTTTTTTTTCAATTATTTCACTTAACATTACCACTGAAAAAGTTAGTTAATTTTAAAGTATTAAAAAATTAGACCCCTCAAGGTAGCAACCTTAAGAAATCGTGCTTGATCCTCCTGCTAAATCATTCTTTATACAATAGAAAAGCTGGGACCTGCAATCAAAGGCTGAAAAGGGACTTTCGGATCCTCTTCTAAATGTTGTGTGATGATTGCACACATAGCAGATGCACACGGTGGCACTTCCACACATAGTGTAACGTACCTGAAGCCGTGGCCCCCTACCGGCCACCTTGGAAGTTATCCTGACTGCAGCAGTAGGCAGAACAGAACTTTTTTGTCGACTAATGGAGTAACACGGAATTAGAGATGCTCATGTCTGAAAACGGTCTGATTGATACGAAAAGAACCCTTTTAACATTTTAAATAGATGCTTTAAAATAAAGAAGCTGAAGTAAACTAACTTAAAAAAAATGTGTTTTTAAATAAATATTGGAACTTTGAAATCTTCTTTGTTTCGTATCTTGTAATTCGTTACAATAGAGAGGGGCAAGTAAGGAGAATGGAGGAATGTGGGTGGTGGGGGGGGGGATCGTCTCAAAGATATGAAAGACTTGTCTCTCCTAGGAGGAATCGTTAAAAAATTGAATGTTTTTTTATTAAGATCCTCCGCAACATATTTGTGTAGAAAATAGAAAATAAACTACAGAAAGTGAACTAGTTTATCAGCTTATTTATTGGAAGGGGATTTTTAAAGTTACGTTATCCAGAATTTTACAACCTTTCTGAATTTTTGGATGAAAACCATAATGAATTTGTAAGATAAAAAAATCTTCTGGTATTTAGAATCTCGCAAGTCTAAAGCCATTTCTTAGACTAGAGTCAAAGGTAAAAGAATATAGTTTTTGCATGATATTAAAAATTCAAAATCGTCTTTAATACTACTTCATTTTTAGACCAATAGGATTCTGGGAGATTCGAGATGAAAATATTACTTACGCCGAGCCTAAGTACCTGCCCAAAAACCCGTACAGACAATTATCACGAGGTTGCAGGCATTGGCTATTGATCGCTAGATTATCAGTTCTAAAATCGCCAAATGTAATCGCAATCAATTCTGTTCAGTTGGTCCGTGCCATAGTAGTCTCTCCCAATAATAAATATTTATTTTTGATAATAATAGTTTAGTTGTTGCATTATGAAGTGTATGCATTTGGAAGAAAATAAATATACAAAATTCATCAACAAATTTCGAATCACAAACAACCTGTTACATCACCCATGCGTAATATTGGGTTATTGGCGTATTTTTCCAATATCTACATTTGGCGCAATGCTTAAAGCAACCTCTTTTCTGGTTTCGGCTGCGAGTTTTGGGCAGGTATGTAGTCACTCCGTATTACTTACTACCATCTAATAAATGGATATTACATTCAAAACAAGTAGGTTTGTAGAAGAAACTGTCACGTCAAACCTCTTCCACACACGAAATCCATGTATCTCAAAAACTAAAATCGCCAAACACAGCATTTGGTTCTGAATGAAACTTAGAAACCTAGCTATTTTCATTTATTTCCTTTTGAAAATTCAATAACAACTATATAACACCCTAACAGCCAGGTTTGTCACAGTTACGACGCTGCAACGTAATTTTCTGTCACTCTAGGTCACAGTCGCAATGTGACAAGTTACATCTTAAACAAAAGAGTGAAATTCACTCCTATAGGAGAAGTGCATTTTCGGCACCGGAAAGGAGTGGAAATTAACTCAGACTGAGTTAAAACCGCTCGTTTTAAGAGTGTAGGACGCAGATTGTTTCTTTTATTTCTTTTACCCACTCCGAAAAAGAGTGTGCAATTCATCCTATGGGAGAAGTGCATTTTGTCACGGAAAGGAGTGGAAATTAACTCAGACTGAGTTAAAACCGCTCATTTTTTTTAAGAGTGTATGTGACATCACAGTGACATCGCGTAAGTCGCCGTCACAATGTGACTGGTATGCGATATCAAAGGGATGTCACTATGCGATCTTGCAGTGACATCATACTGTGACTCGCATGTGATATCGCAGTGATGTCATCTAAATCCCAGTCAAAATGCGACATTGCTGCGATATCATCAATATCCATGTTACGTAGAAGATACGCAACAAAAGCGGACATTCAAATTCTATGTGACAAAAAGTGACTTTGAATGTGACATCACAGCGATCTTCAGTGACTTGTATGTGATATTGCTTTTCGTCACATACTCGTCATGTGGCTGTTAGGGTACACTCTTAAAACAAACGAGCGGTTTTAACTCAGTCTGAGTTAATTTCCACTCCTTTCCGTGCCGAAAATGCACTTCTCCTATAGGAGTGAATTTCACTCTTTTTCGGAGTGGGTAAAAGAAATAAAAGAAAACATCTGCGTCCTACACTCTTAAAACGAGCGGTTTTAACTCAGTCTGAGTTTAATTTCCACTCCTTTCCGTGCCGAAAATGCACTTCTCCTATAGGAGTGAATTTCACTCTTTTTCGGAGTGGGTAAAAGAATAAAAGAAAACAATCTGCGTCCTACACTCTTAAAACGAGCGGTTTTAACTCAGTCTGAATTAATTTCCACTCCTTTCCGTGCCGAAAATGCACTTCTCCTATAGTAGTGAATTTCACTCTTTTTCGGAGTGGGTAAAAGAAATAAAAGAAACAATCTGCGTCCTACACTCTTAAAACGAGCGGTTTTAACTCAGTCTGATTAATTTCAAATCCTTGACGGTGCCGAAGCACTTCTACTATAGGAGTGAATTTTCGACTCTTTTGTTTAAGAGTAGGTTTGTAAAAAGAAACTGTCACGTCAAACCTCTTCCACTCGAAATCCATGTCTCTCAAAACCTGAACTCGCCAAACACAGCGTTTGGTTCTGAATGAACTTAGAAACCTAGCTATTTTCATTTATTTCCTTTTGAAAATTCGATAACAACGAGATAACATTCATGTATGATATTCTAAAAAGTAACTTATGCAAACACTCTTTTAAAAAATTTAACTATAAACATTAAATCTACACCATTTTTTATCAATGCACTTGTTTAAATAACTAATCTTACAATAAATAGAGATTAATAAAGGGATAGCAATAAACATATGTCCAACGTATGCTTAAGAGATCTTCAATATAATAAATCTATTTCCCCTTTTGATATCCCAAAAGCTCACCATGGAAATGTATCAAAGATCTACTTTTAATGGAGAAAATTTACTTTAGTATTTTATTAATTTTAAATAAAGTGTATCAAGCAATTTTGGAAATGGCAACATCGATTTAAATGACTAAAAAAATGCTAATTCAAATGGTAATTAGCCAAAAGATAGTAGACAGATGTCCGTCCAGGCGTACAGACAGATGGACAAAAAGTATGAAAGATAGGTTTCAAAGGTCATTTCTTTTTAACAATAGAATTTTTAAGATCGATCGTATGGGTAGAACCTAAGTTGGAAAGGGGGTACGCACGGACAGACGTAAATCGTCAGCATGTCAATAACTACATTTTCAATTTTTTTAAATTAGTTGGCTAAAAATTATCGTTTAATATTTGTTGGGGGGCACATCAATTTTAATAGATGTCAAACTCTAAATCACTTAAGTTCACTTTATTTGGTATGAAGTCACAAGCTAGTATGTTTAATTTTTTGCAATGAATAGTCAACAGGGTTGTTTTACGGAGGATCTGGCAATAGCTCTGCGGTTTGTTTTCATGTTTCTCGAATTACTGTTGTTTTGGTATTCGGGAGTAAGTTTTTGAAGAGAATATTTTAGTTGTTAATTTTTTTTAAATTCCAACTTCTTTCAATGCAAGTTTTCCTTGATAAATGATTAAAACAACCAACAGCACAGCAAGAAGTTGTAATTTAAAAAAATAACTAAAATAACTTATTCTTAGAAAACTCAATTTAGAATATCAACAAAAGTAATTTGAGAGACATGAAAACAAAACCGCAGAGCTATTGCCAGATCCTCCGTGAAACAAATCCATTCAAACATTTTATATGCAAAATGCCTTTAGAATTCACTGCTGAGAATAAAACTATTTTCTCCTTTGATATTCCAACAGCTCACCATGGAAATATATCAAAGACCCGAGTAGGCTTTTATAATATCGATAACAAAAATATGTCCGAATATACATAACCGAAAAAAGCTCCCAAAGCTTCCGATTCGTCATCAGATAGTTCTCAATGCTAAAATAGTTTTCAAAAAGCTTTTTCAAGTTCCTCTAGAGATTTTATAAGGGTCTTCTATGGACTTTAGAAGCAGTGGCAGCATAGATTTGACAAAGGTATAAATCATTTTTTATTAAGTTTTGTAGATTAATGTAAAGCCTTGTTTAGAGAAGGCATCTGCTCTCATATACGACGTGGTTGAAGTAGTCAGATCTACACTCTTAAAACAAACGAGCGGTTTTAACTCAGTCTGAGTTAATTACCAGTCCTTTCCGTGCCGAAAATGCACTTCCCCTACAGGAGTGGATTTCACTCTTTTTGCGGAGTGGGCAAAAGAAATAAAAAAGAAAACAATCTACGTCCTACACTCTAAAAACGAGAGGTTTTAACTCAGTCTGAGTTAATTTCCACTTCTTTCCGGTGCCGAAAATGCACTTCCCCTATAGGAGTGGATTTCACTCTTTTTGAGGAATGGGTAAAAGAAATAAAAGAAAACAATCTACGTCCTACACTCTAAAAACGAGCGGTTTTATCTCAGTCTGAGTTAATTTCCACTCCTTTCCGGTGCCGAAAATGCACTTCCCCTATAGGAGTGGATTTCACTCTTTTTGAGGAATGGGTAAAAGAAATAAAAGAAAACAATCTACGTCCTACACTCTAAAAACGAGCGGTTTTATCTCAGTCTGAGTTAATTTCCACTCCTTTCCGGTGCCGAAAATGCACTTCCCCTATAGGAGTGGATTTCACTCTTTTTGAGGAATGGGTAAAAGAAATAAAAGAAAACAATCTACGTCCTACACTCTAAAAACGAGCGGTTTTATCTCAGTCTGAGTTAATTTCCACTCCTTTCCGGTGCCGAAAATGCACTTCCCCTATAGAAGTGGATTTCACTCTTTTTGAGGAATGGGTAAAAGAAATAAAAGAAAACAATCTACGTCCTACACTCTAAAAACGAGCGGTTTTATCTCAGTCTGAGTTAATTTCCACTCCTTTCCGGTGCCGAAAATGCACTTCCCCTATAGGAGTGGATTTCACTCTTTTTGAGGAATGGGTAAAAGAAATAAAAGAAAACAATCTACGTCCTACACTCTAAAAACGAGCGGTTTTATCTCAGTCTGAGTTAATTTCCACTCCTTTCCGGTGCCGAAAATGCACTTCCCCTATAGGAGTGGATTTCACTCTTTTTGAGGAATGGGTAAAAGAAATAAAAGAAAACAATCTACGTCCTACACTCTAAAAACGAGCGGTTTTATCTCAGTCTGAGTTAATTTCCACTCCTTTCCGGTGCCGAAAATGCACTTCCCCTATAGGAGTGGATTTCACTCTTTTTGAGGAATGGGTAAAAGAAATAAAGAAAACAATCTACGTCCTACACTCTAAAAACGAGCGGTTTTATCTCAGTCTGAGTTAATTTCCACTCCTTTCCGGTGCCGAAAATGCACTTCCCCTATAGAAGTGGATTTCACTCTTTTTGAGGAATGGGTAAAAGAAATAAAAGAAAACAATCTACGTCCTACACTCTAAAAACGAGCGGTTTTATCTCAGTCTGAGTTAATTTCCACTCCTTTCCGGTGCCGAAAATGCACTTCCCCTATAGGAGTGGATTTCACTCTTTTTGAGGAATGGGTAAAAGAAATAAAAGAAAACAATCTACGTCCTACATTCTAAAAACGAGCGGTTTTTATCTCAGTCTGAGTTAATTTCCACTTCTTTCCGGTGCCGAAAATGCACTTCCCCTATAGAAGTGGATTTCACTCTTTTGTTTTAAAAGTGTAGAATGTAGTACGATTGCAACAAACGTCAAACAAGTGTTAAAGCCTGAGTTTCCAAAGCATAGTAATCACAGCTTCCGTCACGATTAACATTCTACTTGCTAGTTATAACTATAATGTAAAGTAAAAAGAGTGTGACCGTCAAAATAACACAACACCTTCTGTATAGAAGGCCTCTTGTTGTTGTTGTTGTTGTTGTTGTTGTCGTGTCTATGTTGTGTGCAAAAACTAGATGGATCCGAAGCTGTCGTAGACAGCTTTCGCTATTTCTTCTGCATCTTCGGAGATAATTAAAATTTCTGGGTCTTCAAAGCCAATCCTGAAGAGCCTGGCTTGAATTGCTGGGCAGCCAAATATATGCTGCGGGGACAGTTGGACACCAGGACAGTTTGTACAGTTTGTGGAGAAGCTAGAAGGCCTCTTACCCTCAAGCAATGACTTGGTTGCAGTAGTCCAATCTACACTGTTAAAAATTTGGTGCTAGGTTTCACCATGATATTGGTTGGTTTCACCGTGATATTGGTTCCTTGTAGCTGCAACGGCTGAGTGGTGAAATGTTTCACCTTTTTTTCGGTGTTTGGTTGAACCATTTTTCTGGATTTGGAAACAAAAACCTGAGAAATGGTTCAACCGAATACCAAAATTATGGTGGAACGTTTCACCATTCAGCCGTTGCAGCTACTAGGAACCAATATCATGGTGAAACCAAGCACAAAATTTTTAACAGCGTAACCAACCACAAAAGCTTAAAGTAATGCCAAGAAATAATTCGTCATTTTTTTCAGATAGATAATAGGGTACTTGACTAAAAAAAATTTATTGGCTTAAAATATTTTTATGCCAAAAATATTAGACCCGTATTTTTTCTTTTTTTTCAAGTACCTCATAAAAAGGGGAAAAATGAATTTTTAAATTAGCATGAAAAATCACTCCCTAAAACGCTTTGTGGCTATCACGGAGTATCTATGATGTCCCTATAACTATAAACAAACTTTGAAACACCATTTTTGAATCTACTTCAAGCAAATTTGAACTATCCGCTTCTGTAAAACCACCACCCATTAACTATGTAATTCTTATTTTAATAGCAAGTAAGATTAAAACCAGTTTAATTACAAACAAAAAAACATCACACCGGTTTGTTTATATATATACTAGTGACGTCAGCCAAATCGACGTGTTTGTGATCACGTGACGTACCGATGAAAAAAAAGCCACTTGAAAATGATTTTTATTAATTATTTAAAGATTTATTTTGCAAAATATATATATACGTTTGTTATATTTGGGTTCAAACCATAATTTAATTAATAACGGAAGGTATTTTAGCGATACTGTCAAGTACGAGTACCCTATTGCTCGGGGTGGACTACTGTCACTACGTCACACGAAAAGTAGTAATCCATGAAGGAGCCAGTGTCCAGAACCGATAAAATTATTTCAAACTAGAACAGGGACATTTTATAAGAATTGAAATATAGACTATGACAAGAAATATGGGCTTACTATGCAGAAGGAATACGAATTAGCTAGGTATTGTCAATAGAGATTTGGTACCGGCTGATTCCCCTACTAGCCACTTTTTTTATTAGTTTTATTATTGATAAGTATAAGCATCTATGTATATAATATCTATCTATATATTACATGCAAATAAAAAAGGAAGACATTTTTGCTTGAGGAAATTTCGAACAAAATAGTTTACTGTATTTATTTTTATGCACACATTTGACATTTAAACTACATTTAAACCTAGATAGATTTTGGAATTAAAATGTTTTATTAGAGCTATGCCACGGCCAACTTCAATAACAAGGCCCCAGAGAAGCTCTCCCAAACATGAGCGTAGACGGAAATTTTGACGTCACTGTTCCCAGTGCCGAAGATCGAGAAACCAGTTCGGACGCATTCGGATCCCTAAAACTGTGGTCAGCCGTGAACGAGTGGTTCCGAACAGGTTTCGAGACAGGTTGTATTCATCTTCGGAACAACGTCACTCGGAACTATGACGTCAAAATTTCCGTCCCCGAGCTTCTTTGGGAAAGCTTCTTCGGCCTTAGTAGTTGAGTAGGCCGTGGCTATGCCTGATTTTTTTGCACGCTTTCTTTTTTTGAATTCAAAAGAAGCACACACACAAAAAGTTGGATATTAATACTGCGCAGATTTAGATCGCCCCCCCCCCCCCCCTTCCCAATTTCTGTTGTAACCTTCCGATTATCAAAAATATTTTATATTTTTTTTTAATGGAAGTCATCACATGCCTATCTTTTATACTTTTTTTTCCGTCCGTATTTACCTTCTCCAAATCTTTAATCTCCAACTATCTCCGAAAAATACATAAAATTCGAAAGATAATTACATTAATTAATTACATTAACTCATTATATTAATCATATGAATTAAGTTAGTGAGGGTTTGAAGGTCAAACCCCCGGCCCATTAGGATCTATAATATAGCCATTTTATATGGTTAGGAACAACCAATAAAATAAAGTTTAAAAAATAATTACATTAATTAATTACATTAACTTATTATATTAATCATGTGAATTAAGTTAGTGAGGGTTTGAAAGTCAAACCCCCGGCCCATTAGGTCTATAATATAACCATTTTATATGTTAGATACAACCAATAAAATAAAGTTAAAAAATAATTACATTAATCAATTACATCAACTAATTATAGTGACTTATTAATTATTTTCTTAAAATTTCAGTTTCAAATTCCTTCGCTAAAGGACAGGTTTTTTTTAAGTTAAAAACATTCAAATAAACAAGCGTCACAAAAAAATTGAATTAAGCAATTACATTCAATAATTAACTAATTATACTGTTAATATTATTTAGTTAACTAGTTTCCGTGGGTTAAACGCATACCAAATTGGACCTATAGTAGGGTCGTTTTAGTCAAGGAACAAGTGACTTTATTAAAGCAATAAGATCATGACTAGAACAAAAATACATTCTACAACACATTATATACTATTTGATCTTGGTAAAATTAACATAAGTTACTGACAAGATCAGATAAGGAATGAACAAAGGACTAGGCCGACTTTGGCCAGGTTAAGGGGACGCGGTACTCAAAAATTAAATCCAGTATTTTTACCGCTAGCATTCAAATTAATTTATTGCTATTTTTACAAAGAACTAACATTCAATAAACATATACGAAAAAATGATAAATATTGAAACGTAAGTTGTTTTAAAGAATTAAAAAAATTTAAAATTTTAACGTTTTTTCAAAATGCTACTCCTCCTACAATTTAGAGAATTTTGCAATGGATTTTTTTCAAAATGTTCCCACAACATCTATTAATAAAAGTTGGTATGGATATTGAGCTATCAGTTAAACAAAAAAAATTAAGTAGCTTTATGTATAAAAATGGCCAAAAAATAAAAAAAAATTGTAAATTTTCACCTTCATCATTTTTTAAAAAAAAATCTATTCACACTAGACCTTATCCCATACCAACTTTTGTTAAACGCATATGTTTCAACACAGGAAAAATAATTTTG
This sequence comes from Oedothorax gibbosus, assembly GCA_019343175.1. Classification (NCBI taxonomy): domain Eukaryota; kingdom Metazoa; phylum Arthropoda; class Arachnida; order Araneae; family Linyphiidae; genus Oedothorax; species Oedothorax gibbosus. The sequence goes on from CM033274.1 coordinate 5,370,554, forward strand.
GAGCTCTACATTAATTTACCTAAAAGCCTTAGGATTTTAACCATTCACAAGCTAAAAAATTAAAAATTTAAAAAATCAACATAAAATTTCAAAAACCATTTTACCAAACCACTATATCATTTTCAATAAACCTCCACCATTATAAAAGAATCCTTATTTTTTGCAATATCCTTAGCTCACAGCATTCGAGCAGGTTTAATTATTTTCTGAGCAGCCCTAAATTTTGGGTAATGCGTCCCCTTAGTTTTGTTTATTTTTAGCCTTCTGTGACCATACGACTTTGATCAGTCTGTTATATAATTTTGTAAAGAAGAGAGTCCCAAGGTTTGTTTATTTTTAGCCTTCTGGGACCTACGACTTTGATCAGTCTTTTATTATTGTAAGAAAGAGTCCTAGTTGAAGCTTCTGATCACCGGTGGAGTCCTCGCTCTAACCGGGTTAGTTATTTTTACCTTTAATCGTGGGATCATACGACTTTGATCAGGCTTTAACGTGTATTTGTAAAGAATAGAGTCCTTAGTTGAAGGCTTCTGATCACCGGTGGCAAAATCCTCGCCCTAAGGGTCAATCCAAACTTTGTTATACACTTTTGCTTCTGGACAACAATTTGATCAATTAAACGTTTTTTGTTCCCTATACATAAGTAGCAAATGTAGAAAATTCAAATGGCCAAGAGCAAAAACCAATAACATTTGGAATTGCGAATTGCCTCCTATGAGCTAAAAAGAATTTCCCATACATTTAAAATTTTTTAAACAAAAAGTAAAATAATCATTGATGCAGTAAATAACATCCATTGGGAAAGTTTTGGTATTTGAAAGTTCGTTTATGTTGAGGTTTTATCACGTCTTAAATATTTTCATTCCAAATAAAATGCCTTACTTTATATGATAATTCAAGAGTTGAAGTCTGAAAGTTTGGGTTAATTACTAAAAATCCCCCCCCCCCCCATAAACCCCATTTAAAGCCTGTTCTATGATAAAGTTTAGAACCTATAAAAAGGACTTCAAGTAAAATCTCGTGCTCTTAAGTTCTCTTTTAAGAATAAATTCAATATTTTGATAATTTTCTTTCAAACAATCCTATGTGTAATAATCCCATTAAATGTTTTTTCGGTGTTTTCATTGAATCTCTACCAAAAACATTCAAGTTTTTTTTTTACTTAGCAATTTTAAAAATACTAAAAACTTAAGTACTTGGCTGCAATTTGTTGGTTCGCATTAGCATTATAATTTATTGGCATTATAATTTATTGATGGTGCTTTATAAAAATTATTTGCGAGCCTTATACCCATAGTTTTGAGACAAAGATTGAATTAGAAATTTTACTACCATAATAACACTACTAGAAAAATGAATGCGGTTTACCGTTAAACACTGCATAGAAAAAAATATTTACGATAATGATACCATTAGAAAAAAAAATATTTAAAAAACAATTCGAAAAACACGAATAAATGGATTGGTAATTTATATATTTAAAATAGATTAAATAAAATTACTGCTTATTATACAAAAAAAACTACTTTAATTAATTCATTTGAAATAAAAATTTGCTGACTTTGAATAAAACTTAATTAAAATATTTAATCATTCTTCTTAAACATTGCTTTTAAAGAAAACATGGCGTATTCATCATTAAAAATTAATTACCTACTGATACATCCCAAAAACAATTAGCTTTTAAAAATTAAATTATACATTTTTGCTAATGTTTCTTAATAATATCCCTAAAAATTACTTTAAAATTAAAGATCCTTTTAATATTTATTTGATTAATTAACTTTTGAAAATGAAATGAAAAAATCAACATCGCTGTTGTTTCCACGCATAATAAAATCATTAAAGTAGAATTATATCCTGCATTCAAATTTCAAAATCGGTTTTTTTAATGTGTTGTGCAATACAACTTGTAATAAATGGATGGTAAATAATTTATTTTCTTATTTAGCTTGATATTTCTTAAATTGACTTCAATGTAAAAGCTTTATTTAATAATTTGAATTAATTTAATTATATTTACATTTTATCCCTCTGAGGGATACAGACGTATAAACCTGTCACCTGACTGTCAGGTTTCCCAGCAATACACATAATTTTTAAAAATTTATAAATTTAATAATTCAATTAAATTTTTAAATTTTAAGCACAAAGGAGCCATTGATAAGTAACTACTACAGAAATATCTATTAAAAAAAAATTTAATTAAATTTTCAGTTAAATATTTTAATTTAAATCTCATGCAATGTGAAAACAATTTTACACTTCAGCCAATTTGCTCATCCATTAAGCTAGGCATACACTGAGGGACAGAACCAGAGACAGAACATGCGAACCTTCTCCAAACCATCGTGACTTTTCCTTCAAGACATTACCGAAATCATTTTTACTAGTCAGTGATTGGTTTTGTGTGACCACGTGACATGCAAACACATAAACATTGTTGGAACTCAGATGTCAAGTCTACACACAAAACGATTCACTGACCCTCGGAAATGCTTACGGTAACATCTAGAACGAAGAGTGACGTATCACACTTGTCTGTACTTGCATTTGTAGTTTGGACTACGAAAGTGGTTGACAAACGGACATATCCTTTATAAAAACTTTCTTTTTTACGTTATAAAAATAGTGTGGAATCTAAAAACCCATATATTTAGATAAATTATTTTCTTTTACAGAAAGAAACTTAAAAGTAAAACTAGTTTTTTTTTCTGTTTTTAACCACGTAAGTAGTACTATATTGCAACCGGACAAGCATTTTAGCTGTTTGTTAAAACTCAGTACGTCGAAATAGCTCAGTTGGGAGAGCGCTGAAGTGCCGATGTAAACCCAGTGTTCTAAGCCAGGTACGGCAGTTTTATTATTCTTCGGTATATTGTGGTCAATATCCATGCCTGTCACTATAGTTAGGTAGAATTTTTCTTTGCAATTTTTCTGTTAAAAACAGCTTTTGCGTTAGAATTACAATTTCTTCGTATGAAATAAACAGATTTTCTCTGTAACTCATACGGTATCTTTCTTTCACATGATATTTTTTCTGTAAAAACAACAGACTTCTTTTACAGTGCCATTTAAACCTTAAACCAACTTCTTCCTTCATACCAAACCAACCTAAACCCAAACAACTCCTAATATTCCACCACAATAAAACCACGGTTCATTAATCCACAAACAAAAGGACCCAATAACTTACACCTCATACCTCCATTGTCAACATGGGCTTGTCACCAACACCCGGTGCCCGAACTAAATGGATATGTTGGAGCAGACCTTTCGTCATACAGGAAGAAAAAAATATGACAACGCTTGTCCTAACACAGCAGAGGATTGCAAAGGCGGCCGATGTATTTTAAGGGGGCGTTGGATCTAATGCCGGGCCTGTCATGTGCAGAAGGGTGTATGTACAGGTGAAATGGTGGGGTGTTTAGGTGGTTGTTAATAATAAATCTTACTAAAGCTGCGTGATGAACAGTGCTATGTATTTCTAACCCCCACTCCCCCATTTTCCTTTTTAATACTAACAAATAAAACATTAATATTAGGGTATTGAATGGGCAATACGGAATAGAGAATGGTTTGCTTATGGGAAAGAAGACAATGTTTTATTGAGTGTGACGTCACTGTAGGTTGGATTGTTTTAGTTCAGACGAATTAGCTGCCGGGAGGTTTGTGTGTGGTGTTTAAAGCGACCATTGAGGTAACTGCGACATCATAGTAGGATGGGCCGTTTTAGTTGTCTGTTAAAAATATTAAAAGAAGGGTTATGTAGGATTTATTGTTGCCTTATAGCTATACAAAGGCTATTGGTTACAGGCTTCATAATTTAGAACCTGCAAGTGACGAATCGACATCCGTGTAGGCACCCAAGGCAACTTTTAGGATCGACATCGTACTCATCGTTGGGACTGCGGAGCATATTTAACGTGCACTTTCTCTTCACAGTATTAATATTATTCATTGCACTTTCCGGCTGCACATACTGTTTATAGGTTGGCAGTTATGGTAGTTATTGGCTTGTCACCAACACCCGGTGCCTGAACTAAATGGATATGTTCGGCCAGACCTCTCGTCATACAGAAAGAAAAAATATGACAACGCTTGTCCTAACATAGCACAGGATTGCAAGTGCGGCCGCTCTATTTTAAGGGGCGTTGGATCTAATGCCGGGCCTGTCATGGTTGGTTGGTTGGTAGACATATATATTCAGGTTTGTGTGCTTGGTCAGCGACCCGCTTATAAACCTTCGTCAAGTAAGACAGACACAACAGACAACACACACACATAAGTGGATCCATCTAATTTTTAGAGACAGATGCCAACTAGAGGATCCCCAGAATTGGCTTGTCACCCCCAGAGGTATTGATTTGGTATGGGAACTTAGAGGACTTTCGGATCCAACAGATTTAACGAGCATGTACTCCGCATATACTCGGTAGGTCTTCAGTGGTACCGGGACTCGATCGCAGGACCTTCCGATCACGAGACCGAGACGCTGACCACTAGGCTCACTACGGCCTCCTGTCATGTGCAGAAGGGTGTATGTACAGCTGGGGAAAAAAAAACGATCCACCCTTCGTTTTTCGGCTGCTATTGGTCAAGGCATTTTGTGAAAGGTGTCATTTTTCAGGAAATAGCTTACGGAATTGAGAACTGGCAACCAAAATTGTATAAGGGGTCGTCTACATATTAAAATGAGTACCAACTTTGAAAATTCCAATAGCAACACCCATTTTTTTTTACATAAAAATGTTCAGCACCTTCAAAATACCCTATGTATAAAAAAGAATTATTTGTTTTGCATTATTTGCCGAGATATTAAAGCATTAATTTTTAACGCGATTAGGGGGAAATCTCCAAATTGAAAAAGGTAATATTTAGGGTGTCTTTTCGAAACGACAAGCTAAGAAAAGGGGTTACCATAATCTCGCCAAAAGATTCTAGAATTAAACCTTCTTTACTAATATTATGATTTTTTTTATGTTTTTACCTTTTTTTTTAAATTTTAGATTTTAAAATTCAGAAATAAAATAAAGGGTAGACGAGAAAAAGTTTTAAATTTAAATTAAGTCACACATACGATTATTTATAACGAACAGATTTTCAAATACGATTAGTTACAATCAGATAGACAAACATGATTATTACATTTATGTTTTACATTTTATGCAAATTTTTGTTTCATTCATATTGCTAAAAAAAGTTTGTTTAAAATTCGGCGCACTGGGTCTGGGACATATCCCGACAGCCGAAACCCCGACAAGCCGAAATCCCGAATGAGTCAAAATCCCGAATGGGTCGAAATCCCGAAAATAGATTTTTGTCCATTTCTCGATTTTTTTAATATAGAGATTTTTTAATATAGAGATATTTTTTTTAAATATTAGAGATTATTTATTTATTTAGTCAGTTAGTTATTTAATCAGTTAGTTAGTCACTTAGTTAGTCAGTCAGTCAGTTAGTTAGTTAGTCAGTCAGTTAGTTAGTCAGTCAGTCAGTTAGTCAGTCAGTAAGTTAGTTAATCAGTCAGTTAGTTAGTCAGTCCGTTAGCTAGTCAGTCAGTCAGTTAGTCAGTCAGTAAGTTAGTTAGTCAGTCAGTTAGTCTGTTAGTTAGACAGTCAGTTAGTCAGTAAGTTAGTTAGTCAGTCAGTTAGTTAGTCAGTAAGTTAGTTAGTCAATTAGTCAGTTAGTTAGTCAGTCCGTTAGTTAGTCACTTCGTTAGTTATTCCAGACTGACTAACTTATTCTAACTTACTGTCAATTAGTTAGTCAGTGAACTGACTGACTCACTGACTAACTGGCTGACTAACTAACTTACTAACTTACTTACTAACTAACTTACTGACTGACTAACTAACTAACTAACTAACTTACTGACTGACTAACTAACTAACTGACTGACTAACTGACTGACTAACTAACTGACTAACTAACTGACTAACTGACTGACTAACTAACTGACTAACTGACTGACTGACTAACTAACGGACTGTAACTAACCGACCTACTAACTAACCGACTGACTAACTAACCGACTGACTGACTAACTAACGGACTGACTGACTACATAAGTAACTAATAATAACTAAATAACTAACTAAATAAGTAAATAAATAAGTAATCTCTAATATATATATATTTTTTAAATCGAGAAATGGACAAAAATCTATTTTTTCGGGATTTCGACCCATTCGGGATTTCGTCTATGTCGGGATTATAGCCTTTTGGGATTTCGGCGTTCGAGATTCTGGCTTGTCGGTATTTTTTGGCTTTCAGGATTGTGTCCGGAACCCCGGCTCACTTTATCGCTAATATAAACCACATATTACAAAACGAGAGTTACGATCTTAACACGATATTTAAGGAAAGCAAAATAAAATTACGCAGAATGATTTGGCAATTATTTTCAACCAAGGCAGTGGGCACTAATCATTTTAAATAATCAATGTGGCAACAAAGAAATATACTAAACACCGAATTCCAATAATATTTTAGGGTATTTAATTTTTAATATAAAACACACTTTTTGAAATTGTATTGGAAATAACATACATTCAAAAACATAGTAATCGATATAATTTAATGTTAATTATACAAACAAAATACATTGTATGCACTTGAAACAAGAAAATATTTTTAGACATTTGACAGACATCAATAATTTGAATAAATATTTACCAAAAACGCTTTTCAACCACCAAACGATAATGCAAGTTAGGATCCAATTTGCTAAGTAATTTTTTACACGGTCCCTAAAATTCGTTTTTTTTTCAGTATTTTTACAATAACTCGGCAAATAATTATTGTTGAATTAAAAAATTCGGGATTTTGGTTCTACTTGATCTACTTTATCGATTTATGTAACAAAAATTTGGGGTTGCTATTCATGTTTTATTTTTTCTTATTTAAATTTAAATAAAAAAATAATAATAATGAAAAATTGATGAAAAAACTTGTGTGATTCGTTTTTGGAAGATTAAGAAGTATATAATGAAAAAAAAAATTTGGTTGAATTCATTTTATTTGTGGAGGTATGAATAAAAGTTTGTGAAACTTTTTTAACATTATGGGCGTTCAACTTTAAATGCTTATATCTCAACAAATAAAGCAAATTAATAAATTTTCTTTTGGATCTGGGGTATTTTAAAGATGATAAACATTTTTATATTAAAAAAATTGGGTGTTGCCATTGGAATTTTAAAAGTTGGTACTCGATTTAATATGTAGACGACCCCTTATACAATTTTGGTTGCCAGTTCCCAATTCCTTACGTTATTTCCTGAAAAATGACACCTTTCACAAAATTCCTTGACCAATAGCAGCCGAAAAACGAAGGGTGGATCGTTTTTTTTTTCCCCAGCTGTACAGGTGAAATGGTGGGTTGTTTAGGTGGTTGATAATAACGTCGTACTAAAGCTGCGTGATGAACAGGGCTATGTATTTCTAATATGCAATTTATTTATAATTAGAAATATAGTAAAGTGAAGTTTGATGTAACCGTTGTAACCGTTTTTAAGGGGTTTATCACAGCACCATACTAGGATAAGCAAGAGTTTCTAAAGTAAAAGATTTTATAAATTTGAGCAGTTCTGAGGTGTAAAATAAAAATTAACTAAAAAATAAAAATAATAACGCGTTACTCTACTTTCCTACTATTTATATCCAAAATCAAATTATATTCTTTTTGGGATTCTTTGAATTTTGAAACAAAAATATATTGTTAGAAACAGACAATCACCGTTACATCGAACATGACGAATTTAAATAAGTTAGTTGTCTGTCGATTTGGCATGTAAACTATATTAAAATAAAACAAATAAAAAGTAAAACATGCACAAGAAAATATTTAAGTTTTGAATAGATGCGGTTACACTACTTAAATACTATTATCTAATAGCTACAGTTACAGAAACAAAATCTATTTTTAGTTCTTTACTTGTAAAAAAATTAAATAACCTACTTTTAATCCATTCCATTTATATAACAAATACATGACCCAAAACAAAAATAGTTATTAAGAGCATGGGGAGCAATAAAAAATATTTATCCAAGAAAAATATTGTCCTCCAAAATAACCAAAGGGCGAAAATAAAGAACATGCTCTATTGGGAACAATAAAGTTCAAAGACGGTAGAAAACTCAAAATAATAAAATACATAACCTAAAGGAAGAGGTAAATATATTTCTTTTTATCCGCTAAGAAAATATCTTTAGATTCACTCTATAAAAGTCCTTTTCAAATTTTTAATCTTTTATAAGCTTAATGAAACGTAATCTTTTGAGTTTTTCGAATCAACCAAGTAGAAATAATCGAACAAATAGGACAGAATTAATTTAAAGTATCTTTAGATCTTTACTGACTTCTAATAGATTCTAAACAATGTTTCATAAGGTTTCTTAATGGGGACCGGAGCCCTCCATTGAAGCCCATGTTAAAATGACCTTTTTTATGTACCTCTTTCTCAGAATCTATTTGATACTTTTTAATGAAATTTTTACTCGTTGGTAACTGGATATTTAACTATACTTTAATGGAGGCATTTTCAAAATTATGGTTTAGTTTTAAAATTATAATTTTTTAAATGAAACTAAATATTTTTTTATCTAATAAACATCAATAATATTAAAAAGAAAAAAATGTAAGATATTTATAGTCAAATCCCTCCAGCGGTTTTTAGAAACAAACTTCTTAAATACGTATAAAAAATTTCAGACTGATACAGTAGATTTTGAGAAAAAGGTACATGAACATTGAAAAAGTTTGTTTTGAGATATAACCGTTTAAAGTAAACAGTAGTGGTTTCTTACCTATAAAACATGACTGGATTTTACCTAAACAACGTTTGTTTAAAAAAAATATTAAAAATACTTCCAGTACTCGAAATTTTAAATGTAAGATATCGTTGAAGATTTCATATTTTAAGAAACACTAAAAACATTGAAATGTCATTTTTGAAAATTTTTGGGGGTCTGGTCCCCCTTAAAGACCTCAAAAAACCTTTTTTATATGACTTTTAGAAAAATGTATTACGTTTCTGAAATCGTGAATAGGACACACTATTACCAACATCTTTTAAACAAAATTGAAAATAAAAAGGTTAGTTTTTCAATACAACTTATTTTCGAAGGAATAATTTTTAAAAAAAATTTCAAACGTAGCTGCTTTATTGGGGGCTAAGCTTTTGTGGACACGACATATTCCTGAAAAACTTAGAGCCTTTTGACTGACAGAGTGAATAATAAAAAAAATCTAAATATTCAAAAAATAAGTACCTTAAATAAACACATATAGAGATGAATGTCCCCATTAATTATCCAAACATAACTTTTTATGTAATTATTAAGGTATTATTTAAAAGTATCCAAGTGGCAACAACGACAAAATTATTTAAATTTATCCCAACTGGGGACGTACATAAATTACGTCACGCAAAATTTTGACTTTTTTGAACCCTCCCTTCCCCCTATGTCACGCTGCGTCACGTTTGATCGAACCCCTCCCCCTAAAATTACGTCATTGTTGACACCCCCCCCCCCCACCTTCGAAGAAAAAGTTAATTTTATATTTCTATTTGTTTTTAAAATTTGAAAAAAATTGCATATTGTTCACTTCGTTTCTAGTTTTTGATTCTCAAGGAGGATATCGTTTGATTGTTCAGGATCGATTTTAAAAATTTGTTTTCTTTGATTGATATTAAGGAGGGGCTATGGGAGTGGATTTCACTCTTTTTGCGGAGTGGGTAAAAGAAATAAAAGAAAACAATCTACGTCCTACACTCTTAAAACGACCGGTTTTAACTCAGTCTGAGTTAATTTCCACTCCTTTCTGGGGCCGAAAATGCGCTTCCCCTTTAGGAGTGGATTTCACTCTTTTATTTTAAGAGTTTAGATTGTCAGCGAAATCAAGGTCACAAAGGAACTCGGTAAGTGACCATCTAATACCGCTCTTGTTTTCTGTCACTTTCTGCATGATCCAGTCTACAGTAATTAGAAAAATTGTTGGAGGAAGGATACATTCTTGCCTGACTCCCGAGTTTGCCTCAAAGGGTTTTGATAGAGTAATTCATAATGGACATCAAATACTGTAGTTTTTGTATACGTTTTTAATGATGTTCACGAGACACTCTGGTATTCCATAGTATTTTAGAAGCTTCCAAAGTGTATCCCTATGTATGACTTTCTTGGTGGGGGGCAAGTTCGCCAAGCACTCCGACCTCAAGTCTATTGTACTCAACTCCAGAAATGACACAGGCACAAGAGACACACAAAGAAAGAGACGACACAAACACATAGACAAGTGACAACATTTATTGACGGACGCAAACACCCATGCCTTTACCGGGATTCGAACCCGAATCCTTAAGCTCCAAAGGTTAGCTCCCTGCCTGTTTGTGCTACTATGTCGGCATCCCTATGTATACTGTCGAACGCTTTCTCGAAATCTATAACATTCAAATAAACTGTCGACTGCCATTCAATAGATTGCTCGATTATAATCCTTTGGGTTACAATGTGGTCGATACAGGCCCGATTGGCAAGGAAACAGGCTTGTTCTGGTCGAAGTCTTTCATCCACTGCCCTTTTCATTCATTCAAGTAGTATTTTTGTGAATATTTTACTCGAAACGTTCAATAGCGTTATTCCTCTCCAATTTTCACATGATGCTAAGTCCCCCTTTTTCGGCAGCTTTAGAAGCAAACCCTCCTTCCAATCATCGGGTATCACACCATCTTCAAAGATTTTATTAAATAGGTCAGTTAGCTTCCTGAGTGCGGTTTTGGAGCTTTCCTTGAAAAGCTCCCCAGGTAGGTTGTTGCTGCCAGCAGCTTTCCCGCACTTGAGCAATTTAATTGAACGGGTGTATGATCTTGGATCTCCTCCAAGACATCAGGGTTACGTCTGTTTAAAGTGTTCTACCCATCACTTTACTTGCTGTTAGTTTCTGCCCTTGCCTATTTTTAATAGGTACCTCTTTTGTTCGTCTAAGTCCACTGATTTTGTGTGCAATATCCATAGAGGTAGGAAGGAGGTGTAGAGAGGTCGACCAGTTGAAAGAAATTGAAGCAGGGCTGTCAAGTTTTTCGAGCTACTGCGCATAACATACTGGCACCGAGGTATCCCAAGATGTACCGCTCTAGCCTGCTTCATTTATGCGCTACTGCGCATATACAAGGACCTCTCTGTTCTCCTTCCTATCTCTATGGTAATATCATACAGCTGTTTTATATCATATCATTGTTAAAAACTGCTTCTTCCGCTGCAGAAGCAAGGTCATTGTAGAATTTTCTTTTGTCCTTGCGAGCACTCTTCTTGCACTCTTTATTTTGTGGTTCAACTTCGTGGGATCGTTTTCCAAGCAGTTTTGATCACAAAAAAATTGCAGAAAATTCTTTACCGTCCCCTGTCCCGAATGTCATATTTTTAGTTTAGTGCTTCAACTAACACATTTTTTAGATAAAAACTACATTCATTTGAATTTTAAATTCAACTAATACTATGTCTCAACAAATTCATTCTAGTAATTTTCGGATTTTATATTTATAACGGGTAGGAAAGGGCGGGGGGCGGGAGGGGGTTTCAGGCCTTGCTCTATACCCCCCCCCCCCCTTCCGGTTGTTCCTGGTTCCAACCATAGATATCATAGTTAAAGTATTAGATTGTTAGATTGGCAGATCACGTGACCTCCAATGCTAACGACGGGACGCGTATGGAGGCCTAATAAGAGGGCAAAATGGCCAGTGTTGCTGCCACTTTAAGGAGAAAAATACGAAAAAATACCATTTCATTCTAAAATTACAAAAAAATATCGTAAAAATACTAGCTGCATTTTGGATTCCTTTTAGTGACTTTAAATCCTTTTCTAGTATTTTTTTTGTAATTTTAGAATTAAATGGTATTTTTTCGTAGTATTTTTCTCCTTAAAGTGGCATCAACACTGCCCATTTTGCCCCCTTATTTGACCTCCATGTGCGTCCCGTCGTTAGCATTGGAGGTCACGTGATCTGCCAATGTAATACTTTAACTATGATATCTATGGTCTCAACAAATTCCTTCTAGTCATTTTCGGATTTTATATTTATAATGGGAGGAAAAGGCGGGGGGGGGAGGGGGGAGGGGGGATCAAGCCTTGCTCGGTACACCCACCCCCCTGGTTGTTCCTGGTTCCAACAAATATACAACGTACTCCCTGTTGCTTTATTTTTTTAATTTTTCGATCAACAATGCTTTTAAGAGATACATTATTACAACGATGATCAAAGAGTGCAGAAGTAACTATAACAATCGGATTTTTTCATTAATCATAGCAACAATGTAAGTTATCACTTTTTTTATCAGACGCAGAAAATAATTTAACAAGCAAGCATCAATTGAATTTCGCTCGCATTTTTTCTTTTGAAATCGAATTCTTATCTTAACCTACTATGGCTTCCATTGGCAGATGGCTCTACAGACTGTTGTAAGTATAAAATTGTGAATTGAAAATTCTTGTTAATTTTTTTAATGATTCAATACTTCATAATTATTAAGCTCAAATTTGTTTATTAAGCCAGTCCAGTATAGATTGCAACCATAAAATTGATATCTCTATATTTCATTTCGAAAATTTTATGAATTCTCATAATAATGTGAAATGAATTATCATAATAATGTGAAATAAATTATCATACGTTTATTATTATTTTACAGCTCAATATGTCTTCCCTGTCTGAAATCTTCTGAAACAGGGGAAAAAGAAACCGAGGTAAAAATATTATTTTTTAACTGTGAACTAGCTTGATATATATTCAGAATGGTGTAAATCATTTCATATGGAAACTGCATAATATTTGTAAATTATCTAAATTATTGAAACTTTTCTTAATACCTTTTGGCAATTTGAAAATAAATGATTTATAATAAACTTAAAAGTACCACTCTTTACCACGTATAAAAAACTTATTTTCTGAAGAAAGCTTGCAATTTGGAGAGAATGTAAACCAATTGACCAAAAAATGTTATTTACCAGATGAGTACCCAGATGGTCTAAACCCCTTCGCTAGTGATGATGAAGAATATGACAAGAAAATGACTATCCTGAAGAACTCAATCCCTCACTGATGATGAGGAATTAATTTAATCAATAAAATAACTATTTATGTACTGAAAATATGACAATCCTTAAATTAAATATGTAATATTACTTAAATTAAAATAGGTCATTTTGACAACCTTTAAACTTCAAATTTATTAATATGTTTTTGTTTTTCAGGATTATCGACAGGATTTGAACCCATTTGCAAATAAAGTAGAAGAAAATACTGAGTTGGGAAACGAATACCCAGATAACCTGAATCCTTTTGGATCCGAAAAAGACGAAGAAAATAAAAATCTGAATGGCAAAGAGGAAAAAGGGCAACAAGAGGATGAGTACCCAGATGGTCTAAACCCCTTCGCTAGTGATGATGAAGAATATGAACAAGAAAATGACTATCCTGAAGAACTCAATCCCTTCACTGATGATGCGGAAAATGAGCAGGAAAATGACTATCCGGATGAACTCAATCCATTCGCTGATGATGAGGAAAATGAGCAGGAAAATGACTATCCTGAAGAGCTCAATCCCTTCACTGATGATGAGGAAAATTACTATCCGGATAAACTCAATCCCTTCACTGATGATGAGAAAAATGAACAGAAAAATGACTATCCGGAAGAACTCAATCCCTTCACTGATGATGAGGAAAATGAGCAGGAAAATGACTATCCGGATGAACTCAATCCATTCGCTGATGAAAAGGAAGATAAAGCTGATACCGCAATAGCCAATCAGTGTTCTTTGGAACTGTCTCCTGAACTAAATTCTCCAGCCATCAACGGCTCCTCTTCAACAGTTCCGTTGCCGAACGAAGAAAAAGTAGACGATGGCAAAGATGAAAGTGAGCAACATGAGGATGAGTACCCTGATTGCCTCAATCCTTTCGCAATTGAAGCTGAGGAAAATGAGCAACATGATGATGATTATCCGGATGAACTGAATCCGTTTTTTGATGAAGAGGGTGATGCAGCTGATACCGCTAAAGTCAATCAGTGTTCTAAGGAACTTGCTTCTGAACAAACTCCTCCAGCCATCAACGGCCCCTCTTCAACAGTTCCGTTGCCGATTGACGAAAAAGCGGAATAAAGGAATGATGAAAGTGAGGAAGAGAAATACCCTGATAGTCTCAACCCATTCGCTAAAGAAGATGACGAGAATGACTATCCGGAAGAACTTAATCCGTTCGCTGATGATAAGGGTGAAGCAGATGATACCGCAAAAGTCAATCAGCGTTCTCCGGAACTTGCTCCTGAACTTACTCCTCCAGCCATCAACGGCTGCCCTTCAAAAGTTCCTTTGCCGAATGAAGAAAAAACAGAAGATGGAAAAGATGAGAGTAAGCAACAGGAGGTTGAGTACCCTGATAGCCTCAACCCTTTTGGTAGTGAAGATGACGAAAATCAGTATCCGGAAGAACTCAATCCGTTTGCTGATGATGCAGCTGATACCGCTAAAGTCAATCAGTGTTCTCTGGAACTTGCTGAACTAACTCTTCCAGCCATCAACGGTTCCTCTGCAACATCGCCATTAACGAATAAAAGAAAGGCATAATCCTTCAAAAAACGTCACGCTCCGGATCCTCCCGTGATTGAACGCATCATACCAAATGAGGAATCAGCTCCAGGAGTCTCGAAACCGCTGGGTTCTTTGCCAATAATCTACAAAGTCAAAGACTATGATGAGGCATTCAACAGTTTCGCCTCAGAAGACGAAGAAGCTGCTGGTGATACTACTGGAAAACAGTCTTCTCTGGCACAACTAACTGCGGCAACTATTGATGGCTGCCTTTTCTTTGAATGATTCGTCGAAAGGTAAAAACAAGGGGAAATCCTCCAAGAAACGCCGTGCTCCGGACCCGCCAGTGATTGAGGGTAAGAATTCAGCCTCCAGCGACATCAAATCGAATCAGTCAAGCGCCAGTTGTTTCCATATCCTGGCACCGAAAAAAGCGAAGCACAGAAAAAGTCGCCTGCCCTTCCCGATAGGAAGTCACCGTAGAAGGACAAATTTAGTCATTTAACAATTTTTTGAACAGAATATTTTATCATTTTATGCGGCAATTTTTTATACTTTCAGTCTAATATCTGATGTCTGACAACCATCAAAATTTTTTGTTAAAGACAAAGTATTGTTTTGAAATGTGAGAGAAAAAAATATTGTATTCATGTATCTTTATTTATATGCATCAATAGCGTATGTACACAGTGTATACCCACACGGAGTTCATCTTTGTAACTAAATTTATATTTTTATTTACAATAAAAGGTTTTATTAGCACATTGTTTAAAATTTATTTCAATCAATTTAAAATTACAGGTTACATCACTAAACTGTTTTACACACAAAGCCATTTTATAACAAAAAGCAATTCATATATGTACACACAAAAATATACAGTCTTTACTTTTTTTGAAAAGGACTAGGGGGCTCCGCCCGCTGCTTGCTATCGCTCGCCAACCTCCAACAAAAACAAACCCATCGAGGCATAAGGGAGACACACCTTCCAAAAACATTTTGGACTTGTAACATCAATATTTCATCTTGTTATGGCTGCTGACACTTTAAAAGAGCTTACTTTTTTAATATAGAGATATCATTTTTGTATAAACAATATTTTAAACGGAAAATACGAGCAGTAAATAAAATTAAAAAAGCCAAATATTTTTTTTAAGTAATTAGGAAATGTATCTAAATAAAATTATTTTCAAAGAAATGACACAATATTTTATGATGAATGAGGAGACAAATTTTATTTCTTCCTGCTATAGAAATAATAAAAACCAAGTTGTGGTAAAATAAAAAATATGTCGAAATTAATCGAAAAAAAAATAACGACAAATGTCTTACCTTAATTAAAAAAAATCATTAATCCTATCTGCATAAATGCAGAGAACAATGCGCTAATTCGAATAAAGATGTTGTCATCATTATTAAGGAAACATAATAAAAACTGTTTCTTGTCTAATTATAAAAAAATGATAAAATAAGGTAAAGAATCTCGTTTGCATAAATTTGTTATCAAATGCTTTCTAATACTCCGAAAATAGAAAAATGCATGATAGTAATATTGCCCACAAACTTATTGCCTTTGGTAAGATTTCAGATAAATATCTGGGAAATTGGATTATTTTTTTTACACAATTTAGTTTTATTTTTAAAGCAGGGTAATTTTGTCTCATGAGAGTTTTTTTTTATATAAAATGAGGAAGTTGGAAAATCATTCAAATATTGCTCCATGGAACTTATTTGGAACTATTTGTAGGGAAATTCCGATAAAACTAGTAATTTTTCCTATTTCGTTTATTTATTTTTCATTGGCAGATGCATACCTGTAAGGTACATTTTTTGTTTAAAATGGTACAAATTGATATTTAGTTACTCTATTGCATATACAAAAGTTAGGAAAGATTTTCTATTACCACCCGAAACATTTTAGTACCAATTTATTTCCCTCTAGGCCAATGACAATATACTGTACGTTCACTGATCAAATAACCTTGGCGAACGTGGGATACCCTGCTTCCATAGTTACTCCTACAATACTTTAGTAGAGCCATAGGGACTATAATAATTTCAGATATCTTATGTACACTCTTAAAACAAACGAGCGGTTTTAACTCAGTCTGAATTAATTTCCACTCCTTTCCGATGTCGAAAATGCACTTCTCCTATAGGAGTGAATTTCACTCTTCTTCGGAGTGGGTAAAAAGACAATAAAACGAGGTAACACATAATCTCTGCGGTCTCCATATCACTCTTTAGTTAAAACAAGCGGTTTTTTTAACTCAGTCTGAGTTAATTTCCACTCCTTTCCGGTGCCGAAAATGCACTTCTCCTATAGGAGTGAATTTCACTCTTTTGTTTTAAGAGTGTAGGAACGAGTGAAAATAAGTTTGACGATTGGTCAAAGAACCTTTTATTATTTCGGATCTTATACAACTGTCCCAAAGTGCACAAATTGCATTGAGAAATTACAATTTCATGATATTCGAGTGCAGAAATGAAAAAAAAATGCATATTAATTGGCCCATCAGCTAACATTAAACGCTATATAAGTTCTTGCAAATTAAGGATTTTAATACGTTTTGAAACATACTCATATAAAGAATATGTATGTGTACGATTTATCTGGGCGTATCGTAAGAATAAAAGTTTTATTCTTTGTTTTATTTTTTGTTACATTTTCTTACATTTAAATAAAAATACTAAGCATAAAAAATTTTATTAAAGTAACCCCGAAAACTTTTTTTTATATTTTCTTCTAAATAAAGAATAGTTGCAAAAGAAGTCCAAATAAAATTATATCTGCATATTTCCAAACAAATGGCAACAATACCTTAAAAGCAAAATCTTAAAATTTGGAATATGCATAATAAAATCGAATTTATTCGGAATGAAATATCCAAAACCCCATACATAAAAATTTAAAATGCTATTGTCGACGAATTTTATGAAGATAAAGCAATTTTTTGCATTAAATGCATTTCCCCATACATAATTTCTTTATCGCCATTGAAAATGGCTTATAGACAACAATAAGTATTTCAACACTTCAATTCTTGGTATATATTTATTTGAATCTATAGATATATATTTTAAATAAAATATTTATTATTATTATTTGAATGTCGCCCAGACTGGAATGCAAGAAAGCATCGATAAAAACATTGAAAAAAGTGTACTTTTTTACATATTCAGATGTGGTATTATTGTTTACAGCTTTTGAAATAGTTCTAGCGTTTATGGAATAAAATCACAATTTATTTGCTTAGTTGATATTGATGTGTCTTAATTCTTAATAAAATTCTTTCTCTCAATGCGATGGAGAGAATTCCTGGTCAAAGAACGTTTTATTACTTCAGATATTATGCTACAATTTAAAAACTCCACAAATTACATCAAGAGAGTCGATGTTTACGAGATTCAATTGCAATTGTGTACAATATTAGAAAAATACATCAATTATAACATAAACTAACAAAACTTGAAGCTTATCGATACAGCCAATATGGAGAAGTCCGTCCATTTCAAGCCCGTGACATAGGGCTCTACCTAGTTTACACCTGTCCTAAAGGTGATCAGCTCATAGGAGAACGCCATTTTAGTCCCAGCATGGATTGGACAATTTATCAGCACTAAGTGATAAAACCCGCTCGGTTCGAAGATGTGGACGCAATGCAATAGCACTTACCCACTCCGAACGGGAAATTATCCATAAACTGGACACATTTTCGAAGCAATAAGAGTGAAATAACAAAGACGATTAATCAAACCGCCTTAGTTGCTATAAGACTTACGATTTTAAAAACAAAGATAAAATACTGAAAAGTCGAAACACAATGCAACCTTTTAGATACAAAATACTAAATAATTTAAAATAAAGTACTTGAAAATAACGAAAAGAAAATTGTAAGGCTATTATTATGAACATAATTTTAATAAGTGTTCTTTTGTTAAATAAGATACTGGAACTTTACTTTTGTTCTTTTATGGATTTACATTAAGTGCCCCCGGAGGAATAACATCTTGAAATGATTTTCTTAAGAGGTTCTCGATATTTTAAAACATCGATAACTTTAAACAATAATAATTGGAATTAAAATCAAATTCGAATCTAGAGCTTAAAGTAAAGTTTTGAATAAAATACTGATTTGTTTTTATATCAAAATAAAATTTTAAAGTTTAAAGATGTGTGTTTTAAAGAACATTTAGGTATTCACGTTTTTCATTCGTTATTTGTTTAAGTTTGTGTAACTTAAAATGGGTCTACTTATACTAAACGTAATACAAAATATAAAAAAAAACATCTTGCAAACTGAAACTATTGAAAAAAAAACTCCACAGTGATTATTAGTAACAAAAAACTGTCTAAAATTCTTTTTGTATTCATTGCAATAAAAATAATTGTATTTTGAAGGCTTCAAACCTCTAATTATATTATATTGATGGGAGATTTATATTTTTTTCAAAAATTACTTGCAAAACAAAATTCTTAATATATATAAATGTTTTCGAAATAATTTCATATAAAAAATGTGTATGGGATATTCTGGAGGGTCGCAGGACAATAAAACATTTTCTTTGTTTTATTTTTTCTTACATTACTTCTTTTAAACAAAAATACTAAGTATAACAAATTTTACTGACGTTTTTCCGAAACCTTTTTTTTCCCTTTCTTCTAAAAAAAGAATAGTTTCAAAATTAGTCCAAATAACTTGTATATGCATAATTCCAAACAAATGGCAACAATACCTTAAAAGCAAAATCTTAAAATTCGGAATGTGCATAACAAAATCGAATTTATTTAGACTTAACTATCCCCAAAGCCCCCTCCCCCCCAAAAAAAATAATAAAAATAATAATAATAATAAATAATAAAAAAAAATTCAAAATGCTTTTGTCGACGGCTTTATAAAGATAAAGCTATTTCTTGCACTAAATGCATTTCCACGTGCATAATTTCTTTACCGCCATTGAAAATGGCCAAAAAGACAAGAAAACTTTCAACCATTCAATTCTTGGAATATTTTTATTTGAATGTATTGGATATATTTTAAGGAAAATATTCATTATTATTTAATATCGTAAGTTATATACCATACTTGAATGCAAGAAAGCTTAAATAAAACTAATATCGTAAATACTTTTCTTATTTTAAAATATTGACAAGCGTTATTATTGTTTAAAGATTTTTTGAAATAGTTCTAGCTTTTTTGAAATAAAGTCACCGCAATATCACCTGAGCCATTAAACTGTGTCTCAATCAGTTGTCTACTAAATCTTTTTAAACTGTAAAATCCTAAACCACATCATTTTTGTAACTCATATATATGTTAGAGAGTTAGAATATATATGTTTAGAGTTAGAATGAATGCAAAAGTTTACATTTACAATTAAAAGCATTTTTTTTATTGGAGATTGGATTTTTAATTTACTTTTACCTTATATTCTTAAAATATTATAGTATTTTATAAATGTGAGGTAATATTTGGTAATTTAGGAATATGGGGCAATATACATGATATATTAGGGGGATCAAACTCCCAAAAACTTTCAAAAATGACATTTCAATGTTTTTAGTGTTTCTTAAAATATGAAATCTTAGCTTTTCAACGATACCTTACATAAAAGTTTCGAGTACTGGAAGTATTTTTAATATTTTTTTTAACAAACGTTGTTTAGGTAAAATCCAGTCATGTTTTATAGGTAAGAAACCACTATCGTTTACTTTAAAAGGTTATATCTCAAAACTTACTTTTTCAATGTTTATATACCTTTTTCTCAAAATCTACTGTAAGTATCACACTGAAATTTTTTATACGTATTTAAGAAGTTTGTTTCTAAAAACCGCTGGAGGTATCTGACTATAAATATCTTACTTTTTTTCTTTTTAATATTATTGATGTTTTTTTAGATAAAAAAAAATATGTAGTTTCACTTAAAAAATTATAATTTAAAAACTAAACAAAAATTTTAAAAATGCCTCCATTAAAGTATGATTAAACATCCATTTAACAACTAGTCAAAATTTCATTAAAAAGTATCAAATAGATTCTGAGAAAAAAGTACATAAAAAAGGTCATTTTAACATGGGCTTCAATGGAGGGCTACGGTCCCCCTTAATAAAATTTATAATAATAATAATCAATATAACTTTAAATAATTATCGTCTTAAGGTAATTATTTTTAATTATTAACTTGCAACTGCCTTAGTGACTGGGCTCCCCATCATTATTATTTACAGATCATGTTTATCACATACATTTCACAAGTTCGAGTTTGTTTGAAAAGCAGCTTAACGGGGCGTGTATAGCCTAGTGTTTAAGGCCTCGTTCTCGGAATCGGAAGGTTCCGCGATCGAGTCCCGATATCACTGAAGACCCACCAAGTATATGCGGAGTACGTGCTCGTTAAACCTGCGGGTCCGAAAGTCCTGTGGGCGGTCATGGCGCAGTTTCCCACGGGTACATGTCCCTGGAGACTATTTCCCACTCCTTCAGAGACATGTCTAAATTGTGGAGGTGGCGATAGATGGCAGCATCTGTCTTGTTTGTGTGTGTCTGTCTTACTTGACGAAGGTTTATAAGCGGGTCTCTGACCAAGCACACAAACCTGAATATATATCTACCAACCAACCAAGCAGATAACTTGTGCTTTTTATATAATATTAGCACTTTGAAGATTAATGATCGGAAGTATTTTTCAGACAGTTTCTATGAAATGCCATCAATAAATACTTCCGCAATACATCTTGCATAAAATGTATGTTTTTGTATTACAATGTATAAGCCGTAATTTATTGTTATCGAGAGGTTTTTCGTAGTAAGTTATGTTGTAAATAGTTGGTGAATAAACGTAGCGATTTTGAAAGATGTTGCTAGTATATATTGATATATGCATACAATTTTTATTTCAAAGCGTTGTCTTTAGTCTATATAAAACATGTAACTAACTTTTTTTATTTGGATATGTTGGCGTTAGAAAAGAACTAAATTTTCGTTTCGTTACGCAATGAAGTTGAAACAACGTGAAAAGGACATTTTTATTATTCTATGAAATATTTATGACTTAACAAACAAAATAAGTCATTAAATAAACAATTGATTAAAGGTATAAAGTACTGCAAAATTATTAATGTATGCAATATCATAATTCTTAAACTCTTAAATTGAATTTACTGCCTTAAAAGGGATTAATAACTACTTTTTTAAATAGTTATATTTTAGATTGTGTATTTGAAATATCAGTATAAAACATATTAAGAGTACAGGGGAAGACCAAAGAGTTCTATAGTAGGGTAGAGGAACGACTCGTACTGAGCTGCCATCGGCAGCCATGGCTCACTACGGAGCCCGAATAGAGAGGCAAAAGTGCTAGTTAATTTATAATTTTGATACTGAGAAAGGAAGTACACCCAGGGCAAAGGCGGGAATCGAACCCGCACCCGTTACAGCGCGCGGAATGCTAGCGTTATGGCCTGCAATCCAAACCACTCGGCCATCGGGCCCCACATGCAACCCTATATTGTCTCCGTGTTGGTCTATCTTGCTGTGTTGAAAGGTTCAGTCTCTACCCTACTATAGAACTCTTTGGGGAAGACCCCTTCATTGTCTGGAAATCTGTCTTCATCAGGTCTGCTTGGCGAAGTTAGCGAGTCACCCCCTAAACTGGTCAGAAGAAACCAGTTTTACCTTGTTTCTTATCCCTCGGTGCAAAGGTTTACTATTTCTATGATCAAGATTCACGCCGATTATTCTCTATGATCAAGATTCACGCCGATTATTCTCTATGATCAAGATTCACGCCGATTATTCTCTATGATCAAAACACTCGAACTGTGGAAGAAGAACAAAGGGAGAAACTGGTTTCCGATCGCCACTACTCGCCAAGTACGAATTCTTATACTCAATGCGGACAGATTCCCAGACAATGAAAGGGTTTTTCACCCTGTATTCTTCATATACTTCTGTAGAAATACTAATGGCTACCGATCAGTGCACTACTGGACTCATGATCAGAAGGTTGTTTTTGTAGAAGTTGATGTGCATTTGAAAATAAAACTAGTTATAGACAGGAACAAATTTATAATCTATTTAAACAACTAAAAGGTAAAATTTCCACTGCGCTTAGGGCACAGTGCTACACTCTTAAAACAAAAGAGTGAAATCCACTCCTATAGGGGAAGTGCATTTTCGGCACCGGAAAGGAGTGGAAATTAACTCAGACTGAGTTAAAACTGCTCGTTTTAAGAGTGTAGGACGTGGATTGTTTTCTTTTATTTCTTTTACCCACTCCGCAAAAAGAGTGAAATTCACTCCTATAGAGGAAGTGCATTTTCGGCACGAAAAGGAGTAGAAATTAACTCAGACTGAGTTAAAACTGCTCGTTTTAAGAGTGTAGGACGTAGATTGTTTTCTTTTATTTCTTTTACCCACTCCGCAAAAAGAGTGAAATCCACTCCTATAGGGGAAGTGCATTTTCGGCACGGAAAGGAGTAGAAATTAACTCAGACTGAGTTAAAACCACTCGTTTGTTTTAAGAGTGCAGAGATGGGTAAGCTTATTGAGCGAGACTGCCGACACATAGGCAGTGCACGCTTATATAGAGAATCAAATACATAAAAATTGGCATATAACAGAACAAGTTAGATAACAGCTAAGATATGACACATCGGAATTATTCGCTTTGCTTGGAGGGACTTTCACGGACTTTGGTAGAGCTAGTTCATTTCTGCACCACACTTGTAATATATTGCAAGTGTATTCTTTGGTGGAAGTTTAGTAGTCATTATATAAACACACCTACTGACTTATTTAATTAAATAGTTAATAAACCAGATACCAAATAATTCACATAGTTATTATTCTGTAAATTGAAACTTATACTAAATTTATGTATAGGTCCCATTACACATTAATCTTAATCGTGATATTCTAAGCCAAAACTGACACACAACATGATGGAAAAGGTTTCTAATATCTCAATCCTCTGCTAGAGATATACGTTTTGGGATGCCATATGCCACTCGAAATATGCTACTCGATCATGCATCCCGTCATTCGGATATTTCCGTTTGAGAAACTGTGACATTGTGGTCAGAATTAATGTATCTCGAGAATTATAATGCATGCATTTGTGGTTTAAGGTTCTACTGTTGTATGGGGTCTGACAGATAACTGAATTGATTAAGAAGGAATTGAATATCTGACTTGAGACGATTTGGACAAACTCGATTGGTATTTTGACTTTTCTAAACCATTAATCTAGTCTGGTATGATTTGTGCACTGATATTGACGTCATTTAGCCCCGTTTTACACAATTTGGAGAGGGAAATAGGCTAAACCCTCTTAGAGAAAGAATCGTACAAGTCCGTTACCAGACTATCAGGTATTATACATAATTTTATACAAGAATAAACATTAAATTTTGTTAAATTAAGGGGACGCATTACCCAAAATTTAGGGCTGCCCAGAAAATAATTAAACATGCTCGAATGCTGTGAGCTAAGGATATTGCAAAAAAAGGATTCTTTTATAATGGTGGAGGTTTATTGAAAATGATATAGTGGTTTAATAAAATGGTTTTTGAAATTTTATGTTGATTTTTTAAATTTTTAATTTTTTCAGCTTGTGAATGGTTAAAACCCTAAGGCTTTTAGGTAAATTAATGTAGAGCTCCAAAATTTTTTTCCTGTGTTGAAACACGTGCGTTTAACAAAAGTTGGTATGGGATAAGGTCTAGTCTGAATAGATTTTTTAAAAAAATGATGAAGGTGAAAATTTACAAAAAAAAATCTTATTTTTTGGCCATTTTTATACATAAAGCTACATAACTTTTTTTGTTTAACTGATAGCTCAATATCCATACCAAATTTTATTAATAGATGATGTGGGAACATTTTGAAAAAATATCCATTACAAAATTCTTTAAATTGTAGGAGGAGTAGCAAATTGAAAAAACGTTAAAATTTTAAATTTTTTAATTTTTTTTAAATTTTTTAAAATAAATTACGTTTTAATATTTATCATTTTTTCGTATATGTTTATTGAATATTAGTTCTTTGTAAAAATAGTTTAATTTGAATGCTAGCGATAAAAATACTGGATTTCTTTTTTTGGGTACCGCGTCCCCTTAAAAAATAAGTTAAATAACAAAGGCTAAAACCCTTCGTTCTGGAAAAGACATACTACAATTGAAACGGCCATATACTAGAACATATTTTCTTCCATTTGGTTTGGCTTTAGTGCACTAAAGTCTGATTTGACTGCTCAAAACAATTAGGGGAGCACTTTGCGTACTTTTGTTAACCCTTTCAGTTCCAACTTCTTATTTTTTGTTCTAAAAATCTAAAATTTGTGAAATAGATTCATTATGCATCCAGAATGAAATGGTAAAAAACAGGGAATTTTTTTTTAAAAAAAATTTAACTAAAATTTAAGGGGGGAATTGGAATCTTAACTTTTGAATAAATTATAACAATAATTTTTTCAAAATTTTATTTGTTAAAAAGAGTTAAAATCAATTTTTAAACATCAAAGAATACAAGCGTGAAGAATTTAGGGTCAATTTATTTCATAAAATGTTTTGGGAGTGAATTTTATTTTACCATGTTTTTCATATTTTCAAAAAAATAAAACAAACATTATTTAATTCTTCAAAAGACATGATTATTCCATCTAACGATAAATAAGTGCGTGCTCAACTTAGTGAGAAAAATAATTCCAAGCTGATGATTCCAAATTGAATCATTGGAGGTGAAAGGGTTTAAACCATGCGTTCCCCTAATTGTTTTGAGCAGTGTATTTTACGGACAGGAGAGAAGAGTATTAAAAACAAATTACAAATACAAAAAAAGAGTTTCAGTATGCTTCTCTCTAGAGACTATCTATAGGGAAAAAACAAAATAAATCACCGATTCAAACTTTTAAGAATTCTGATTTTTTTTTAATTCGAAGTAACTGGGTTGGAATTCTGATTCCGAATTTTTATTTGGAATTCCGAGATTAGTCTAACCTAAAGTCAAACTATTTACGAGAAATCCATAAATTACTGATGCTAGACCTTTCCTTATTCCACGAACAAATATACATTATTTAAACTTATCTTTGGAATATTATTGTTCTTGGAGACAGATACAGAAGAAAATTACCATATCATTACATAACATAGAATAAACTAAGCCGAAAAATCGAATTGTGCCTAAGGCTGGAAATCGACTCTTCTCAGTAAATGAATACAAAATAGTAGAATACAATATGCAATAATGATGAATTATGTTGATTTCGATGTTTTTTTAAATAGAAAATCTAGTTTTGCTTTACGATTTCGTGGACTTTTGCGTAGTTGTTTAGAATTAGCTTTGAAATTGGATTTTTCCAGTTCTGGGTATTTTTGTGAAAAAACATTCGCTTGTAAATATTTACTTAAGTTATGATTTGGATTCTTATATTTATTGATTTAAGGAATTAATTTAATCTTTAAAAGTATTTAAAAGAATTATTTTCATAGACAAGCTACACTCTTAAAACAAACGAGCGGTTTTAACTCAGTCTGAATTAATTTCCACTCCTTTCCGATGTCGAAAATGCACTTCCCCTAAAGGAGTGGATTTCACTCTTTTGTTTTAAGAGTGTAGCAAAAAAAAATTAATGTTTTTAGAATTTTTTTTTTTTTTTTTTGGACTACTATACTAAAAATAAATATACTATTCACCTTATAAATACATGTTCCACCTAGTGTCTTACCACAAGTTCAACGTAGCAGGTAGTTAAAAACAAAACTAGTACATGTGGCCCAATGGATTAAGGCGTAATGCCGCAAAGGGTTTTTTTATAGGGTTGTGTCGCATCCTGAACCGGAAACTTCCTTTACAAACAAAAATCCCGAAAAAATGCAGCTTGTCAATGGGACGGGTGCACGTTAAATCTGTTACGGTTAAAAACTGGTATTTTCAATGATATTTCTAAAGTATCATTATATCTATCTATACAAACAAATCAGACATTAAGAACTATAGACATCTTTTATAACATCTTTTATATAATATCGTTTATCATTTATTTACGTTATCGTTTATAATTTATCGTCATCTTTTATATACATCTTAATAAACATCTTTTTTTTATAATATCGTGCAAAAAAACTAACTTTTTCAAATCAATAATCGTGGCAAAAGTGATGCTTTTAACGAAATCGTGTTTCAAAGTTACTTTTACGCAATAGTGCGACAAAATAAATAAGAGCATCTGATTGGTGTAAAATTCTTTATTTGAGCGTGATATTTTATTCGGCGGCTTTATGATTGGTGTAAAATTCTTTATTTGAACGCGATTCTTTATTTGGCGTCTTATTTCCAATGCCAATCTAAGAAATACTTTTTGCACCTGATTTTAAAATAATCATTAATATAAATAATCACCTTCAAATCATTTGAACGTGAAAATAAAATAATTAATAAGCCAATCAATAAATGCAAATTTAATAAATACTTGTTTGCACGTTATTATAAAAATAGTGTATGAACACACGTTGAAAATAGCCTTTTTTGAACTCGTGAATTTATTTCACTCGCTCGTACCTCGCTCGCGAAATAATTTATTCAACTCGTTTAAAAAAGCCTTACTTTTCACACTAGTTGCATAAATAACTATTTCGAGTTTGCAAAAGCTTCTTTTTTAATCTGCTATATTGAAAAAATTGTATCCTCAAATTAATCATCATATTTCTCCTAAGCTATAAATGTTATATCATTCCTCTATTTTTTTTATTGCATTTGAATTATTTCTTTTTCTTGGTGTTTCTTTTCCTATCATGTAAGTGGATATAATTCTGCCTTACACAGCACGGCCAACTTAAATAACAAGGCCAGAGAAGCTCTCCCAAACATGAGCGTAGACGGAAATTTTGACGTCACTGTTCCCCTTGCCGAAGATCGAGTAACCAGTTCGGACGCATTCGGAACCCTAAAATTGTGGTCAGCCGTGAACGAGTGGTTCCGAACAGGTTTCGAAACAGGTTGTCTTCATCTTCGGAACAACGTCACTCGGAACTATGACGTCGAAATTCCCGTCCCCGAGCTTGTTTGGAAAAGCTTCTTCGGCCTTAGTAGTTGAGTAGGCCGTGCTTACAGTAAGTTTTGATGTGTCACAATAAGGTTACGCTTTGTGCTAAAATGTAACTTATAGAGACGTTGTCTGTAGTTCAAAATTACGATTCCCGTCACCAATATGCTTCATGTAGCTCCAGTGCGACATATATTAAACCAAACCCCTAACAAAATATTAATCACTATTTTTTACTGTAAACAAGTTATAAATAGAAACCTAACATCATACGAACACACGTGCGTTTCCTATTCAACAAAACTAGGTCATTCCGAATACTAAACAACATTATTCTAAGAGCTTAATTTCGAAATTAGCGAATCCACGAAACCCAAAATATTCCTATTCGGTTAAGCCTACCCGCAGACGAGAGATAACCCTGGTCTATCCTCTTAACTAACAGCGTTTCACAGATTATACTCTTGACTCTAGTTAAATCACCAATTAGTAGAAAAAAGTGCCAAGTCGCAAGTGATATTTCCGTAAAGGCTTCTTACTTCACTAAAATGTTAGAGGAAAAAGCGTAGAGGAAAATTCTCCCGTGGACTTAAGCCTTTTTAACATTTAGCGTGATTAGTAAATGGAGGAGATGTTATCTGGCTAGGAGGCGAATACAACATTTTATTTATGCATGGGAGTGAATGGGGATGTATTAGTCCGAATGCAGTTGTATAGTACATAAATTATCATAGGCGTATGAAATGGTTGTAACGTTAGTGGTGTATATTTTGGAATTGATATAGGGCTATTTCACACACAATTGTTGCGGTTATGTTGCCGTAAATATAGTACTAATCGCCGGAGTAATGGTAAGTCAATTGGATCTTTCACATGCACCGGAATCGAAAACCGCACTTCCGGTTTTACGGAAGATTTTCAATGAATTGTAGCAACGTTAAAAGCTGTTGCAGTGACAATGCCCAGCAGCAAGTTTGTCCGAATTTCAAATTCGCCTAACTTTGTCACTGTTTTGTTCCCTGTCACCTTAAATTGTACTTGTTTGTAAAAGGGTGTATTCGCTAACCAGCCAAAAAATTTCGTAAATTTTTTGTGCATAGCAAAAGTCCATATGGAGTTACTTAACAAATAACCAACTCAGACAATCCATTTTCTAGTCTAGGGTGTATTAATATTGATGTTCAATATAGAGATGGGTTTATTTGTGTTTTCGTTTATTCCATAAAAATATTCATAGATGTTTTATCAATACAGATCCGAAACCCCCGAATGTACGCCGAAGTATATTTAACTATCTACTCATAGCATTATAACTAATGGAATGGTTAGGATTAAAATTTAAATAGGATACGTAAGGGGTAGAACTTTTGGGAAATTTGAAGACTAACAGTATTAAACGCGCATTTCGTTGTTATGAAGATTTTTCAAGCAATGTGAGAAATTTATTACTCTTTTTAATGCTTATGTTATATCTATTCTTGAATATAGTTCTGTTACTTGGAATCCCTTCAAATTGCTATCGTAGAAAAACTCAAAGAAAATTTATTCGTTACTTGTACAGGAAGCAAACGCGTGATTTTTCATGCACTTTTTCAATAACACATGTACGTTATTTCTAATTATTAAGACTATTTTAATTAGAAGATAACATCACTGTGTGATTTTTAAGTTACTTAAAAATTGCATTGATTGCCTTGATTTGTTAGCTCAGATCAATATATTGCTTTAACCTTGCTCCCTACGTAATTGACGATTATTTTTAACTAACTTAGATGCCATTGCTTATGCTTTTTATTCTCCTTTTAATTGTTGTTTTATCGTTTATTTAAAATTTATTATTAATTAATGATCTCGTTATTTTTAATCATCACAAAATGGTTTAAAATCTACTGTTTTGTCTTCATTTTAATTTTTAGTCTGCTTGTGCCAAATTGGGATTTGTTTAATAATAAAATAAAAATAATCTACTAAACATAGATATCATAGTTAAAATATTAGATTGTCAGATCACGTGACCTCCAATGCTAACGACGAGACGGCATGGAGGCCAAAATAAGGGGGCAAAATCGCCAGTGTGTTGCCACCACTTTCAGGAGAAAAATGCTACGGCATCATCGGAAAATACCATTTAATTCTAAAATTACAAAAAAAATATCGTAAAAATACTAGCTGCATTTTGGAATCTTTTTAGTGACTTGAACTGCTTTTCTAGTATTTTTTTTTGGTAATATTAGAATTAAATGGTATTTTTCCGATGATGCCGTAGCATTTTTCTCCTGGTGGCAACACACTGGCCATTTGCCCCCTTATTTTGGCCTCCATGCGCGTCCCGTCGTTAGCATTGGAGGTCACATGATCTAATCTAATACTTTAACTATGATATCTATGTTTAAAACCTACTGTTTTGTCTTTGTTTTAATTTTTGGTCTGCTTGTGCCAAATTGGGATTTGTTTAACAATACAATAAAAATAATCTACAAAACAACAAAGAAAGGATTCAAAGTTATAGTTCATTTACACGCTCAATATTTCACATTTTCCCACGTTTTAAAAAGATTCTCAACTTTTTCCCTCAAATTATCCCGAAAATAGGGGAAAATTAACGACTTGCTCAGAATTAAGGCATAATACGCTTGTAATCCTCCCCTTGGCTATCCTAATTATGCATGTGTGTGCACAAATTTCTTCATAATGAACGTTCTCGTTCTCAAAGTTACTAATTTTTAATGTTCGTAATTATCTTTACACACAAAACTCCTTTAGAACTCTGTTTTCTGATATTTTGGTTACATTTGATAGACTGGTTATGATAGTTGCTGTTATGAATTTCTTTTAAGTTTCAACAAACAACAACACATACACTGTTAAAAATTAGGCACTTTGTTTCACCAAAAATATGGTTCCTAGTAGCTGCAACGGCTGTGTGGTGAAACGATAAACCATATTTTTGGTATTCTGTTGAACCCTTTCTCAGGTTTTTGTTTCCAAATCCAGAAAAATGGTTCAACCAAACACCGAAAAAAAGGTGAAACATTTCACCACACAGCCGTTGCAGCTACTAGGAACCATATCATGGTGAAACCAAGCACAAAATTTTTAACATTGTACAAATCATTTTTCAAATTCATTAATTTTTTCATTCTTTTATTCCTTCCATTCTTTTTTCGAAAAAACATTTCTTCTAAAAAATCTAAAATGGCCTGATTTAATGTTTTTTTATTGCTAGTTCTCGTAGTGCGGATTGGAAAACCATCAGATACCAAAAAATTGGTGTCTGATGCTTTACCTTTCTAACAAAAATATCTATTTAGAAAATGACGGTTAAAATTAATTTAAAACAGTCCGCCTTAGATGGACTGAAAAAGGTACAAACCATTGATATCATAGTTAAAGTATTAGATTGGCTGATCACGTGACCCCCAATGCTAACGACGGGACGCGCATGGAGGCTTTTTAAGAGGGAAAAATTGCCAGTGTCGCTGCCACTTTAAGGAGAAAAATACTACAAAAAAATTCCATTTATTTCTAAAATTACCAAAAAAAATACTAGAAAAGGAGTCACTAAAAAGATTCCAAAATGCAGCTAGTATTTTTACGATATTTATTTGTAATTTTAGATATAAGTGGTATTTTTTCGTAGTATTTTTCTCCTTTAAGTGGCAGCAACACTGGCCATTTTGCCCTCTTTTTTGGCCTCCATGCGCGTCCCGTCGTTAGCATTGGAGGTCACGTGATCAGCCAATCTAATACTTTAACTATGATATCTATGGTACAAACACACGGACAAAAAGCATAAAAGATTATTTTCTGATGTGATTTATTTTTAACAAATATATATTTTTTTTAAAAATTAGAAGGTTAGAACAGAATTTGTAAGGGGGTAAAAAGCGGACATACGAAAATCTCCTCGATATCAATATTAACTTTTCTATTTTATTATACAAAAAAGGAAAGTATTGTTAAAATAGAGCGTTGTATGTTTTTCTTAGAAAACAAATAATGAACCGTCAAAGAATACCATTGTGCTATATATTTTGACGTCATTCAAAACAGATCTATGCACGGCCTACTCAACTACTAAGGCCGAAGAAGCTTTCCAAAACAAGCTCGGGGACGGAAATTTTGACGTCATAGTTCCGAGTGACTTTGTTCCGAAGATGAAGACAACCTGTCTCGAAACCTGTCTCGAAACCTGTCTCGAAACCACTCGTTCACGGCTGACCACATTTTTAGGGTTCCCAATGTGTCCGAACTAGTTTCACGATATTCGGCACTGGGAACAGTGACGTCAAAATTTCCGTCTACGCTCATGTTTGGGAGAGCTTCTCTGGCCTTATTAATGAAGTTGGTCGTGATCTATACCAAAAAAAAAAATATTTAATTCAAATATTGATTTTATGTAAATAAAGATTGATAATAAAATATTGTTCAGGTGGCACCTGAAATTTAAATGAATAAAAATTAGTGTTCAATTCCATTAAATAAGAAGACCGTTGACAGATGTCCTTTCGGACGTACAGACAGAAAATTTAAAAGATTGCTTCTTAAATTGATGCGACAAGAACCAAATTCGGAAGCGAGGTGGGACAGTTGGACAGACGGATATATCAGTACATTTCACTGCCTCCTTTCCCCTACATTTTTTAAATAGTTCGGAATAAAAAAAAATAGGTAAATATATTAAAATAGACATTGAGGCAAATGTATTTGTTTCGATTATTCAAAACTTTGGATTGAAATCACAATTAAGCATAAATTTTTATTTTAATAATTGTATATTTATTTTTAATGTTAGTAGTTACTAAAAAGTACCCAAGTGACATCTAATTCGATCATTCATCTCCTAAGTTCACAAAAAAAATTATTTTAACAAAAACTTAATTCAAACACAATAGCTAAGGATGTGAGGTGATGTTTTGACCATTGTTTTATATAACACTAGCAAATAAATACCCGTTCTTCGCACGGACTAAAAGAAGATCAAATCGATCCAAGTTTATGTATCATTTAATTAGGATAATAAGCTTTGCCTTTGTTCCCGTTCATTATAAAGAATAATATCCCGTTACTTATATTGCTTTAAAATTCCAAATTGAAAATACATCACTATAAAATGCACATACTCATATCACAAAAAGCTTCCTTAATATGAACTTACTGTCATCGCAATTTTCCTGATAAATTCAAATTAACCATAATTGTATAACAATGTTATATCACGTCAAAACCTCCATTCTGGATTTTTTTAAGCATTTAGCTCATTGGCACGTTCAATTATTTTTCAAATCATTAATTTAGTTTCTGAAGGTAATGGCAAGAAAACAAAAGCAATTTCAATTTTAATTAATTTTTTTTGTTCATTTTAATTTCTTCTGTCGAATGGCAACACGAAAGAAAAAAATGATCGGATTTGAGCGAAAGTGGTGTCTTTTTTTCAGAAAATTCGAATTTTCTCTAAAAATGGAACAAATATGAAAAAACTAAGCCTCAGGTGCACACGTTGGTATTAAAGGGAATCTATCTTAAAAATTTTGAATTTCTGAGGGCAGTATAAGTAGATCAATTTACGATCCGAAGACAAACAGACACACAGACAGACTCTTTCTTTTATTATTATAGATTGTAAAATATATCCAACAAAACCTTTTTTGTTTTGAAAAAATAGGTTTAAGGAACACTAAGTTATTTCTTCATGACGGCTAAACTTACGTTAGAGATCATAATTTAAACTGAAATGTTTAACGATTAGAATTGCGTGAAATCTATCAGAGTAAATATAACCTTTAAATTAGGATTTTAAACAGCGATTCTTACATTTTTGAAGATTTTGATGGGTATTTTCTACACGTAAGGTCATGAAAAGTATTCATAGAAAAATGAGTTAATTAAAGTTTGGTTATTATACCATTAATTATTATATTAAGAAAATAGTGTAGAAAAAGATAATTTACATTAATGGGGATTTTATTTGAATTTTTAAAACCTTTGAATTTGAGACTGGAAGATATTTATAATAAAACTTTTCTCAGAAGCAGTGCTTTTTAGATGTTGAACATAATATATAAACTTCTATTAAATAATTTCTTATTTTAAAAGAAGCACCGAAACCTATTTTATTTACTTTTTTTATGCCTATGTTATTTTATTTATTAACAGCTGTCACATTTAGTCACAGCTTTTTTCAAATATTGTAAGATGATGAAAATAAAAATGGGGTTGTTTCACGGAGGATCTGGCAATAGCTCTTCGGTTTTGTTTTCATGTCTATGTCGATGTCTTTCAACAGTGTTGCCACCAGTTTTAGGAGAAAAACACTGCGAAAAAATACCATTTAATTCTAAAATTACAATAACATACAATAAAAATACTAGCAAAGCGTTTCACGTTTTTTTAATTATAAAATTTCAAAAAAAATATCGTAAAAATACTAGTTGCATTTTGGAGTCTTTTTAGTGACTTTAAAAAAACGCGAAACTCTTTGCTAGTATTTTTATGGTATGTTTTTGTAATTTTAGGATTAAATGGTATTTTTTCGTAGTGTTTTTCTCCTAAAACTGGTGGCAACACTGTTGAAAGACATCGACATAGACATGAAAACAAAACCGCAGAGCTATTGCCAGATCCTCCGTGAAACAACCCCATTGAAATGGTATTCAATTTCTGCTTGTTAAACTAATAAAAAATGCAAATAACGTTACATTAACATTTTTTTGTAATTTAAACCTATTAAAAAATATCCTATAAATTAATGGATTTTTTTTAAATAAACAGATACTCTATTATTATCAAGATTAAATATTTAATACTTCATATTGCATTAAAGTTAAGAAAACTTTTATTCAAGCTTATTAGAATCTAACGTCTATATCTTCAATAACACACGTTAATTAAAAGATTCGACAAAATTCGAACTCGATCTTACTCTTAGCTAATATTATTCAGAATCTTAAATTCGATAACCGAATTCTATTGCACTTTAGATTCAAATTAAAGCTTCGATTCGAATCCCACCACGCGGATAATTAATAGTAATAACATTCTATTCTTCTCTTAGGCACTCGAAAATATGAGATAATATGATCCGCGAAATTGTATATTAATTATGCGGAGCGAGGAATCGAAAATACGATTATCTTTGCATTGGGTTTTCAGGGTAAATCTATAAAAGAGAAAAAAGGCATATGTTTTCGTCAGTAACATTTGATATTGGCCTATTTCGTTCTAAATACGGTTACGATATTGTTGAGCATTGGTAATGCAATAAATGTAGTTGTACGGAGGAAGTCTGGTTAATTTATAGTGAAAATGTGCTTATAAAGTAGGATTAATAGATGGTAGTTATTTTTCATGTTTCTTAAAGGCTGTAAATTAACTTATTGTACACAGTTTATATGCTTTGATGACTAGTTTTTATTAGTTTTTAAATGCTTTTTATTTAAAGTGTTTATTGCAGTGCTTTAAATATTCTTTAAAAAACATAACAAAAACAGTATGTATAAAAATATTTAGGAATGTATTGTATTTTGTACGCGAATATTTAATTTAATAAAATAGAAATAAAAAAATGGAATAAAATCCAATAATTTCTTCAATAAACGGAAAGTTTCGAAAAAAAGAAAATAAGATTCAGACTATATATTCGAACTCAAGGAATTTTTTTTAAAAATAATTTCCATTTAAGTGGAATGGTCAGCTCATGTAGCTAGCTATATGGGCAAATATGTAATATTCTAACCTCTTACTCTTTATTAAAAAAATAAAAATAAAATTATTAAACTATTAACTATTTAATTCAATATTTTTTTTAAGAAATAATCTAAGCAGTTATTTTCCAAGTGTTTTAAAACATAACTTACATTTATAAAAAACTTATTTTTTGGAAATATTTATACATAAAGCTGTAATTAACTGTTCTTGTTTAACTGATAGCTCAATATCCATACCAACTTTTATTAATAGATGTTGTGGAAACGTTTTGCAAAAAAATCCATCAAAAAATTCTTAAAATTGTAGGAGTAGCCTTTTGAAAAAAAGTTAAATTTTTCAATTTTTTTAATTAAAAAAAATTATGTTTCATTTTTTATTATTTTTTCGTACATGTTTATTAAATGTTAGTTCTTTGTAAAAATAGTTTAATTTGAATGCTAGTGATAAAAATACAGGATTTAATTTTTTGGGTACCGCGTCCCCTTAAATTAAAAATTAACTTTAAACCTCATTATAAACTTTAAGTGTCAGAGCTCAGAGGTTTTAAAAATTCAAATAAAATCCCCATTAATGTAAATTATCTTTTTATTCACTATTATCTTAATAGAATAATTAATGGTATAATAACCAAACTTTAATGTTCAATTAAATTTTTAAGTGCAACTAATCATAATCTTTGTAAAGTTTGGTTGATTTCGTTTCTGTAAAAGTTGTTTTTCCTTGCACTTTGTTTCTAGACAGAAAAGACAATATCCACAGCATTACGGGAAGTAAGTATAATCATAATTTTAATTTAATTTGATGTTTATATTTTAAAACATAAAAGCGCAGGGCAAACTAATTAATCATTTTATGTTGTTAAAGCTTAAGTCCGAATACATAATTTTCATTTATCTTCCACACTCTTAAAACAAAAGAGTGAAATTCACTCCTATAGGAGAAGTGCATTTTCGGCACCGGAAAGGAGTAGAAATTAACTCAGACTGAGTTAAAACCGCTCGTTTTAAAAGTGAAGCATGCAGATTGTTTTCTTTTATTTCTTTTACCCACTCCGAAAAAGAGTGAAATTCACTCCTATAGGAGAAGTGCATTTTTGGCACCAGAAAGGAGTGGAAATTAACTCAGACTGAGTTAAAACCGCTCGTTTTAAGAGTGAAGCACGCAGATTGTTTTCTTTTATTTCTTTTACCCACTCCGAAAAAGAGTGAAATTCACTCATATAGGAGAAGTGCGTTTTCGGCACGGAAAGGAGTGGAAATTAACTCAGACTGAGTTAAAACCGCTCCTTTGTTTTAAGAGTGCACACTGCGTTTATAACGTAAAATGTGGAAGGTATTATAATCGTTCAGTCCGTCTGTCTGTCAAACACTTTCATAGCCCAAACTACAAATACTACAGGCAATATTGAAATTAGAAGGCATTGATAATCTCGAGAAAAAAAAGAGAATTTGAAGTACTTGAATTATTAAAAAAAACTGAAAATTTTAAGGGGGGGGGGGGGGGGGTGATACATGTAAAAATCGATTTTTTTTTATTTCATAAATATTTAAAATAACATCTCAAAAATATGTCTGCAAATTTTTAGAATGAAATCCCCTTAATGCTCATTTAAAAAAGCATAAGAATCCACTTTAATTAGAATTAAATCACCATTGTCATTCACAACAACCGTACGAGAAACTTTACTTCTTTTAAATAATAAATGAAGAGACATTTATTTTTGCGACATCAATCAGTTTGAAATGACGTCAAATATATTTCAGTAAGATATTCTTTGTTAGTAAGTTGATATGAAATGTTTTGATTCTATTTAAAAGCGAGGAATATTACATTATAAGTTACCCAATACTAAAAAAAGCACTTGTTTTTCCTTGGCTTCTAGTGGCTCTAGCCTTAACAACTGAGCTCTCTAACTTCGTCTCCTCACCCCTCTCCCCACCCCCCTCCCCATCCATCATATCATCCGATCCGTCCCTCGTAAAAGATTATAGATGACTGGATCCAGTTTAGAAACTCGATGATGAATCGGATTTTGTTTCAGGAAGAGGGGAAATATTTCCCTAAATTGTCCATTTTCCCCCGGCCCCGTGAAGATCCGATCGACAACGCCGGAGATGGGGGTTTGAGAGAAAATGACATGAGTCATCGAAATGTTGAATTTACGGAGGAAACAAGTTATGAAAGCAACATCTTTCTTGTAAGTTAGGCTCATTGACGCCAAGGTTCAAGAAAATTTGGAACTCAAAAATTAGCTCTTTT
Organism: Oedothorax gibbosus; assembly: GCA_019343175.1. Lineage (NCBI taxonomy): Eukaryota > Metazoa > Arthropoda > Arachnida > Araneae > Linyphiidae > Oedothorax > Oedothorax gibbosus. Next base: position 5,408,157 of record CM033274.1, read on the forward strand.
TTTTAGACTGTTGCACGAAATCTGAATTTCAACATCAAACAAAAACTTTATTAACACAAAACAAACATTACAGAAAAAAATTTTGCTCGTCACAAGGGGGTTAAAGAAACCCCGTATATGTGTCTAAATAAACATAATTATAATTGATAAGACAATTATAACACACTCATAAGTTTAAATAAAAAAAATAAAAAAACACAAAAAATTATAAATTTAAATACATAAATATACACAAAAAGAAAAATGTGACAATGCTATATAATCAAAACAAAATGCCAAAATTCTGGTCAGCGTGAAATATATATAAAAAAAACAGTTCGCTTCTATAAATTAAAAAATACATCAAAATCGTCTATTGACAAAATATATTTAAATAAAGAATTTCTAAACCTGCATAAAGAAGGGATATTTTGAAGTTCAGTAGGTAGTTTATTGAATACTTTTTTGCTAAGAAACAAACAGAAACTTCTCAGATCTGAAGTTTATCAATATAAACAAAATCCGATGCAAATTAAGACTACAGTTTTGAACAATGTATGTAGGATATATTTAGTTTTACAAAAAACGATATTTAAAATACCTAAATGTCGTTTTTATTCGGAAATGAAGGTGTTAATGGCATTCGCAAAGTCGTTCTTAATGGGTTAGTGCTCACATTGATTCTCTGATACCGACAAAGAAGCATAGAAACAAAACAAGCAGGTTTGTAACAGAATCTGTCACTTAACCCACTTCCACACAACAGTTATGTTTAAAAGGTAAAAAGGCAACAAACACAGCATTTTAATTCTATATTAAACATTTACATGCTAAATTTGGCTAGTTTCATTTATTTTATTTCGAAAATTTAATAATTATTACTTATCGTTTGCAAAAATTAATTTATATTTCAAAAAATAAATATGTAATATTCCTCGATTTTAAATAGAATGAAAATATTTCATATAAACATACAAAGAATCTCGTAGTGAAATATAATTGACGTCATTCGAAACTGATCGATGTTGCAAAAATAAATTTATTTTAATGCATTGTGTAAAATAAAGTTCCTCGAGCGATTGTTGCGAATGGCAATGGTGATTCCATTCTAATAAAAATGGATTCTTATGCTTTTTAAATGAGCATTCAATTTTGCAGTTTTTTAAATAATTGAAGTACTTCTAATTCGAATTTATTTCTGAAATTTTCAATGTATTCTAATTTCGATGCGCTGAATTTTTTGACGTATCACACTTGTCCGTAGTATTTGTAGTTTGGACTATGAAAGTGCGTGACAGACGGACTGAACGACTATAATACCTTCCACTTTCTAAACGTAGTGTGGAAGCTAAAATTTTTAACACGGCTGAATTTTTGGAGTATCAAGCCTTTTGCAGGCTCAGCATATTCCCAGAACAGAGATCAATTTTTTTTTGTAGTTCACAAACAACGCAAGTTCCCAGTTCAATTGCTGAACGTCTTAATAAGATTTTTGAGAAAATCGCGAATGATGTGCAAAGGGTAGCCGTCATACGACAATTTTTTTTGGGGGGGTTTTTAAATTATTGAAATCTCCTAACAGAGTATTTAGTTACCTTGAAATGTCCAGATATATTGAGTTCCTAGTTTGCCGTAAAATTAACAACAATTTTTATAGTGTAGGTAGGGTAGGGTAGGTACATATATATTCCGGCTTGTGTGCTTTGATCAGGACACCGCTTATAGCACCTTCGTCAATTTAAGACAGACACAGAAAATTTTACTGTCACAGAGAAAGGAAGTACAACCCAGGGCAAAGGCGGGAATCGACCCCGCACAGTTACAGCGCCAGACTGCTAGCGTAATGGTCTGCGATGCAAACCACTCGTCCATCCGGCCCTTTAAATGTGTATATGACTATGTTGCATTAAGGGCATACGGTACCTAAAAATTGGTCAAAATATCGATTTTTAAGTTTTTACTTATTATTCACAATATATTTGTGAAGATTTACTGAAAGTTTCATAATGATATCTTTTGTTGAAAAAAGTTGTAGGAATGACCCCAAAAAAAATTTTCATAAGTTTGAATACGTATTTCGTCTGTTTCCAACCTGTTTTCTTTGTTTCGCGTGTTTTCAATTCTTGCGTTTAATAAATCCCTAAGGCGTTTTTGCTAATTAAGTTAAAATTTTGAAATTTTTAACCTGCGTTCTTATATAAATGGTGCACAAAATTGTGCATGGAATAAGGTCTACTATGTATATTTGTTTTTTTTATGTTGAATTCAATAATTTGTAATTTTTGGGGGGGTTTTAGTATAAATGCATGTTTCTTTTTAACTGTAGCTCACATTTTAAAATCCATTTGCAGTTCTTGAACAAATAGTTCTAAAAACAAACTATAAAAGTTTGGTGGAGTTATTCTCAAAATTGAAAGAGTAGCGTTTTAAAAAATTCAAAATGTTGACTTTTAAAAAAAATGAAAACTACTTGTAAATATTGGTTTTTATTGCTAGAAAATGTTCATTTCGAGTGTACATTATCTAAAACCAGTATATTTTACAAGTTTATGTTGTTATATCTAGAAATAATGTTTCGGATACCGTATCACATTAACCTTATAAACAAATCAACACCAACAAAGCTTTTGACGTTTCGATGCTTACACCCGTATCGCTCCCATACACAAAATTTCCAAGAGTCTTATATTTCGATCTTTATTTATTTTTTTTACCCTGGAAAATGCTTGTATTTTGTTTCTCTTCGTTAACATCGGCTTTTCCATGGAGGTACTATGTTGCCTGTCGCCGAAGCTTGTTAAAGGACTCTTTCGGTGTTTTTTTTTTATTTCGCTTTTAATGGATTATGGGGAAATGTTAATGGACTGTCGAAAATGACTCGGTAAATTTAAAAAGTATTCAAGTCCACTGGAAAATTTTCTTTTACACTTCTTTCTTCAAGATTTTATTAATACAAGAAGTGTGTAGGGAAATGTCACTATGGACTTGAGACTTTTTTTGTATTTACCTATTAAAATGCTTGTTACATGAGGACACGTCGTAGAGGATTTGTTGTCGTAAATTAATTTATCGGAATTGCTTTTATTTGATTTTATTTGGTAAGGGGATTTTACATGAATTAATTGGATTTATTAGGGAAAAATGCGGTTTGAAAGAGATTTTTTGTTGTCATGTGTCGTGTTATTAAAATATTGTGTTTTTTAACCACCGTCATACTACAGGTTCACGATTGATATACATTGATTGTGTAATAATGCTTGAAGTGATTTTTAAGGAGTGAATTTTTGTATAAGTTAGGTTAAAAGATTTTTTTTTAACTTTCCTGCACTGCACTGCTCATTTGGTTTTTATTTTTAAGTTAGACGAACCAAAACTGTACAAGATTTTTTTTTCATTTTATCGATAAGTGAATCTTTTATTTCGGTCATAGGTTAATTATAAAATCATCTGCAAATGTTAACATATTTTAAAGAACTAACTAAGATTGTTATGGTTATCTAATTCGCAATTAGACGTTCACAAATAAAACTAGATAAGCAAAACACTACACGACTTTCAATTGCCACTTCACTCAGAAATATTTGATACGCTAATATTCAATTTAAGATTTATATAAGAAGGTTTTGGTTTTCCAGCAATGCTTTAAAACCAAGAAAAGTCCTATGGCAGAGCCCATATACAGCCTTCTCTATACTATGCCCATACGCGATTTCCTCAAAAACCTTATGATGACGTCCGACAGTATGTAGAACTTGTATATTAAGGGACGCGGTACCCAAAAAACTAAATCCAGTACTTTTATTGCTAGCATTCAAATTAAACTATTTTTACAAAGAACTAACATTCAATAAACATATACGAAAAATTAATAAATATTAAAACGTAAGTTTTTTTAAAATTAAAAATTTAAATTTTAACGTTTTTTCAAATGCTACTCTTCCTACAATTAAAAAATTTTTGTAATGGATTTTTTTCAAAATGTTCCCACAACATCTATTAATAAAAGTGGTGTGGATATTGAGCTATCAGTTAACAAAAAAAGTTATGTAGCTTTATGTATAAAAATGGCTAAAAAATAAGATTTTTTTTAATTTTCACCTTCAGCATTTTTTTTAAAATCTATTCACACTAGACCAAATCCCATACCAACTTTGTTAAACTCACATTTCACACAGGAAAAAAAAATTTGGAGCTCTACATTAATTTACCTAAAAGCCTTAGGGTTTTAACCATTCACAAGCTGAAAAAATTAAAAATTTAAAAATTAACCTAAAATTTCAAAACCCATTTTACCAAACCACTATATCATTTTCAATAAACCTCCACATTATAATAGAATCCTTTTTTTTGCAATATCCTTAGCTCACAACATTCGAGCATGTTAATTATTTTCTGGCAGCCCTAAATTTGGGTAATGCGTCCCCTTAAATTTGGAGTCTGTAGTTCTTTTTGTTCGATCTGTAGAGTGGTTTCAAAGAGACAGAATGACAAATGTTCGAAACACCCTTTTTTGGAATGAGCACCCTCCAAAATGCATAGAAAACACAAAATCTCCCTTTTGGATTTTCAACCCATCGCAATACTTTTATTACTTTTTATTTCACATCAGGCAATTGAAAGTAAAAGGCTATTTCCTATAAAATTTGAGTAGGAATTTTTATTAATCTTTTTCATTAAATATCCAACTTAAAATAAATGAATTTTTCAAAAAAAAACCTCTGCAGGTGCAACATTTAAAAAGCCATTTTTACTGCATCAATGAAAACTTAATGATAATTACAAACCAAAACACGATTAAATGAAATGAAACATCATTTCAAGTAAGTTTCCAAGAAATGACAGAAACTATATTTTTATAAATCTCATTTCAATCTCGAAGAAGCAAACGACCAAATTTCAAATTTCTAAAAAAAACACTTATTTTTGAAGTGTTTATCCGAACAAATTATACCTCGACTTGAACGAGAAAAAAAAATATTTTTTCTCAAAACCAAACGCAGGTGCAATGCAGCTCAACCAATCTTGCTCGTCTCAGCAATATTCGCTTTGAACATTAGAGGCTGGAGTAAAATGGCGATGCTTGGCGAAAAATGAAGCGAAGTCGAGCCAAATCGGTGTTATGCACCCAAAAAAGCAATCTAAATAAGAATTTTATACGAAACTTCTCATTTTATTATTTTAGAATCGCTGCCGTCGAGTTGGGTAATTTTGGCACAAGCATAAATACAAATACAAAAATTGTCGACCAACAACAGGCGAGAGACCCAGCAAGGTTGGTCCAAAATAAATCTAATACATTGCCAGTTTCCAATGACTATCAAGTTTCTTCTTAAAATCTTCTACTCTCTTCGAATGCACAACATAATCTGGTAAAGCATTCCACTCATTGACAACTCTATTGTAAAAATAATGTTTTCTTACCTCCCTTCTAAAGCACGATTTATTCCCCTTCTAAAGCACGATTTATTCAATTTCTGATCACGTCCTCTGGTCCGGCTATTTAAGATAAAACCTAAGCCCTCCCTGTTTTATGAACTTGAATAACTGTATTAAATCACCCCTAGCTCTCCCATTTTCCAGGGAATACATGTTTAAAGATCTTAATCTGTTATCATAATCAATACCAGATAGACCCTTAATCATTTTTGTAGCCCTATGCTGGACTTTTTCAAGCAACTCTATATATTTTCTGAGGAAAGGAGACCAAAACTGAACAGCACTATAAAACACTAGTACTAACATCCTTCTTGAATATTTTACTCATAAGTCAAATCAGAATCGCCAACAACTGAAAAAGGCAGACACATTTTTAAAGAATATGTTTAATGAGAAGTTTTTAGATTTAAAAATTGGGACTAAAGTTACCCCATTTTACGATAATTAAAATCCCAACAAGAAATTACAAAAGAACTTAAATAAACTACTTTCCCTTTACTTTAACACGTACATTTTTACATTGGATGTGGCCAGAATTATAATTGAAGAATGTCAGTATATGATGTCACGTTTTTATAACAAAAGAGAATTTTTAAAGTCAATCAATTAAAAGTTGAAACAAATTATCGACCAACAGCAGGACCGGTGGAAGCAAAAGCGTACTGACAGACGGACAAAACCATAGATCGCTAATGTCATAACTTCATAACAAAAAATATTTTTTTAATAAAACAGCTAGAAGATTATATAGAAAGGGGTACAAGCAGATATATGCAAGCATTGATATCGTAGATTTCCCACTCCCCATTTTCTATAAATTCTCTCAAAAAAAGAGAAAGAGTATGATTAAAACAAGTAGGTTTGTAACAGAATCTGTCACTCAGCCCGCTTCCACACAACATTTGTGTTCAACAGGAAAAAAGTCGCCAAATACAATATTCTATTGTAAACATTTGCACGCTAAATTTGGCTAGTTTCATTTATTTTATTTCGAGAATTCAATAATTATTTCTTTAATAACTTTTATCATTTGCATATCAACAAACAAACAAAGAATCTTTTCGTGAAATATATTTGACGTCATTTAAAACTGATTGATGTGGCAAAAAAAAATTTCTTTTAATTTGTTATTTAAAAGAATTAAAGTTTCTCGAGTGATCGTTGCGAATGGCAATGGTGATTTAATTCTAATAAAAATGGCCTCTTATGCTTTTTAAATGAGCATTAAATTGTGCAGTTTTTTAAATAATTAAAGTACTTGAAATTCGAATTTTTTTCTGAGATTTTCAATGTCTTTTAACTTCGATGCGCTGAATTTTTTGACATATCACACTTGCCTGTAGAATTTCTAGTTTGGTGTATGAAAGTGGGTGACGCACAGACGGACGGACTGAACGATTACAATACCTTCCACTTTTTACGTTATAAACGTAGTGTGGAAGCTAAAACTAAGTTGGGTGTTAATGCATTAGATCTTGTAATACAATTTACAACCTAAGATTTTTCAATTGAGAAATTAATTAATTTTTACCCATTCGAAATGGTACCAATCAATTAGCCAAGCTTTTATTTGAGCTTATCTCAGAATCAACCAATGCTTTCACTCGCCAACCCAGTTCTTGCTTTTGTTTCAACCAAACAGCCCCTCAATCCCATTCAAACCACCTCCAGTTGCAAACATCAAAAAGTCGAAAAGCATTCGAGAACGAAACGGACCATTCCAAAGCAGGATGATCTGAAGGGCGAAGAGTTAAAGCACCCTTGAAGCATCCTCCCAGCTTAGGGGGGGGGGGGGGGATGGGGAGTGGGATTGACACATTTGGCGGATAATTCGCTTGAATTGGCGTATTTCGATAGATGGCGAAACAATCTATATAATATTGGATCAGGGGTCCATAAAGTTTAGCACATACAGACAATAGAGAATAGCTTGATTAATTAGACATGAAGTAACTAAAAGGAAACTAACACGAACACTGACATGTACAAAACATAGGTGAAGCTGAATCATTCTGAAAAAGTACGTTATACAGTTACGTCACATACCGGGTGGCCCAGCGGGTAGTGTTTGAAACAAATGAAAAAATAAAAACTAATTAGAGACATGAGAAGAAAGTAATGACGTTTATTGAATGGACATATTGGGCAATTCATGATAAAGAGGTTCGAAGTGCCCGCCATCTTTAACAAGGACAGCAATTAGGCGGTTTTCGAATACAACCATACTCCATACTCCTTACAAATACCTTCCTCCTTCCTCCATACTCCTTTTTGTTTGACCAATTCTTTTTGTGGGAAGCTTTTTTTAGCTTTTGTGAGATGTTCCACAAAAAGAATTGGCCAAACAAAAGGAGTATGGCAGGAGTATGGAGAAAGGAGGAAGGTATGGGTAAGGAGTATGGAGTATGGTTGGATTCGAGAACCGCCTAACTGCTGTCCTTGTTAAAGATGGCGGGCACTTCGAACCTCTTTATCATGAATTGCCCAATATGTCCATTCAATAAACATCATTACTTTCTTATCATGTCTCTAATTAGTTTTTATTTTTCATTTGTTTCAAACACTACCCGCTGGGCCACCCTGTAATTGCTTGAATTGGCGTAAATCGAAATGTAACGCAGTTTTCTTTTAATAAAAATGTTTTTGTTTAAATATGAAATCTCTAAGTATATCCTCTAAGAGGTAGCGTGTGTGTCGAATCGCTACACTTATTATTCTAACTATACTTTTAACGTTGTGTGTTAGTATAAACCATAAAGACTTAACTATTCAATTTAAAAGTAGTCAAAAACGCAGTTAATATTGGGTAAAAGGGAATTAAGACTCTAGAGGCATATGGCTTAATAGAGCAAGAGCCCAGGACCCCCAGACCTATGTTATTTGCACATGACTGAAATATATCGGATCAAAGCTAATGTTTGTTAAAACTTAAAACCTTTGCTTTGTTTATAGTTAAAACTCAATAATCAATACTGCCAAACTTTTGTCAGGCGCTTTAAAGGTCCCTGTTAAGTTCAAACTTTGACCTACGCATCTGATGGCGCGATAATGGCGCTACGTATTGTGACCTTTTGTGATGGGTGATAACATCGTTGGTTCGGTCTTTTTCTCTTCTATTCTATAAAAGTAGATTGCCGAGAATGAAAGGAAAAATCTCGCCAACAACAACGGTTTTTACCTAACAAATATCCCTACCAATAAATTACTTTTTACGTGACAATCCATTTCTAAAAACCTTCAAAAAAATAATCTTAAAATACCTAAAAAAATATCATAATCTTCTCCTTTAAAGCTACCATTTTTAAAACCTTGGCGGCATTCCCAACCCTTTGGCGCCACCTTAATTCCCAGTTCGCTGTTCTGTATTCATAGAGTTTAGAAGAAGATGGAGATGCTTGGCGAAAAACAAAGTGAAGCCGTCAGAAAGTTGACAAGTTACCCATTTTTTACATATCCCTGGGTCAAAATTAGACCGGTTCCATAATGTTTGTTACCCTGAGAAAGTCCAAAAATAAAAGTGGGTCGTCGTTTATGTCCTTCCACGTCAAACCGAGGCAATGGAGTATGTGTTCGGGACTGGCTTGATTACCTCCACGACAGTTGGGGCAGTCAGGGAACAGCTTGGTTCCGGCCTCAAACTTCAAACTCTTTCTGTGTCCCGTCCTGAATCTGGAGAGAGCAGTTTTATCTTGCCTGCATAGTTGCAATTTCGAAATCTCGCTTGGTTTCTTAGCGCCATACCAAGAGTGCTGAGGAGGATCGCAGTATATTGCTGTCTTTTTGTAAATGGAGCCAAGTACAAGTTACCCTAATAAGTACAGACAAACTGATCACTCAAAGTTAGAAGAATGCAAATGCATCATTTATTCCTTAAAAAGCGTTGGTTAAAAATCAAAAAATAACTATAAGCACAATTGTAGGCTGCAGCATGTTATCTGAATTTATATATTTTTTTCGCTTGGAAGGAAATTAATACTAAGTTGTAATTATATTTTTATTAGAAAGTCAAAAATAGCCAAGTCCATATAGTAAGCCTATGCAAACTCCACCGATTGCGTTTGTTTGGGCTTACTACAAAGCGATCGATGGCAACACTTGGCAAACCTATTTTTGTACTGGTATTTGCCCAGCGGCATTTCTATCTTCATCTAAACTCTATCCCAAGACTATTCAGGAGGTTTGGCGATAAGATTTATCGCACTTATCGAACGACCGCGATACAACGGCTACACTTGGCGATAGACGTATCAGTGGCTACACCTTTTATATCTGGTATGCCATTGTTCATTGCTGATTGCTTTTTGGAGGAAATTTGACTTTCATGCGATGTTGATAGTAGATGGTGAGATGGAACGTTAGTTGGATGTTTGTGAAATGGAGTTGAATTTGGGATATGCTGATAATGATGCGTGTTATAAAAGATGGTTTTAATCGTGCATTAATTGTAGTATTTATATTGGGTTTTGTTTAGTTGGATTAACGTCATGCTCAACTCTAAATAATAAGCATAACTTAAAAGGGTTTATGAGTTATTGAAATTAAATTTTTTGTGTGTATAATGGGGTTGCTTCACGTCGTGGATGGTAACAGCTCCAGCGGTGTTTTCATTTTTCTATAAATACATTTGTTTCGGTATTAGCTAAAGTGAGTTTTCTAACAATATTTTAATCATTAATTTTTTTATTCAGATAATAAAAAATATTTTTTAATAATATCGTGCAAAAAAACTAACTTTTTCAAATCAATAATCATGGCAAAAGTGATGCTTTTAACGAAATCGTGTGTCAAAGTTACTTTTACGCACTAGTGCGACAAAGTAAATAAGAGCATCTGATTGGTGTAAATTTCTTTATTTGAACGTGATTCTCTCATTTGGCGTCTTATTTCCAATGGCAATCTAAGAAATGCTTTTTGCACGTGATTTTAAAATAATCATTAATATAAATAATCGCCTTCAAATCATTTGAACGTGATAATAAAAAAATTAATAAGCGAATCAATAAATGCCAATTTAATAAATACTTTTTTTGCACGTTATTATAAAAAATAGTGTATGACAACACGTTGAAAATAGCCTTTTTTAAACTGGTTAATTTATTTCACTCGCTCGTGAAATGATTTATTCAACTCGTTTAAAAAATCCTTACTTTTCAAACTAGTTGATTAAATAACTATTTTACCTTACTGAAACGAATGTTGCGCACAATTTTTTTCTTTCAGTATAACTAAAACTTTTCTCTGTTCGTGGATCACGCTAAATTGCTGTCCAACGTTTTACAACAACAACATCGGCGTTTTGGTAATGCTTTGCATACTTCAAATTGAATCAAATTTTAATCAATATAGTTATAAAATAGTAAGAATGAAAACCAGTTGCACGAAAAGAACTCTGGAATAGAAAAGACGACAAAAACCGCTCAATGAAAGTGAAACCGAAGCAACCAATGAAATAGTAGCGCGGAAAAATGAAAACAAGAGGCGTTACATCATCTGAAACATCCCCATTACTTTAAATGTGTATTGATTCATTGATTGGTACTTGCAATCCGTCAGACGATACACACACCTAGTTTTTACTTGGTTTAATTTTACTGTAGTTAAAACACACAGTTTCCTTGCACAGAAGCCACGACCACGGGCGGAGTTATAAAACGCGCGGAGCAATCAGATGAAGACAGCATAAAACGGCTGAAATTTCCTCTTCATCTGATTGTTCCGCGCGTTTTATAGCTCCGCCCATGGTCGTGGCTTCTGTGCAAGGAAACTATGAGCTTAACTATATCAGGTGCATTTTTGATTTGGAAAATCCCTTTCCTAAACAAATATGAATTCCATCAAAACCAAATTAAAAGAAGTGTTCTCAAAACAAACATTATTCGGCAGAAGTTCTAAATAATAAAAATATTCTTAAACCAAAAAATACATCATAAATAACAATTTCTACATTTACGATGCAGATATTTTTTACAACTCGTATGGTTCTCTCTTATTATAGTTAGAACAAAATTGTGGTATGTATTTCATTCTCTTTACAAATGATAAGTAAATTGTAAAAAATGGAGTCAAGTCCACTGAAAAATTTCCCTTTAAGCTTCTTCCTTTTAGTATTTTAGCAAAAGAAGAAGCTTGTACGGAAAATTTCCTTTGGGCTTGACCCTTATTTGCATTTGTCGATTCAAATGGAAATGATATTCACTTTCTATGCAAATCAGTGAAATCCATTGATGCGAGATACGTCTAAGAAGTAAATAAGAAATGATGCGTACAAATTTTTACTATTCAAATGATAAAGACAAAAGAGTTCTTTGATGTTATAGGCAGGGTTAGGGTTAGGTTGAATTATCGTCGCACTAGATATACACTAGGGCAGGGGTTCCCAACTGGTGGTACTCGGGAAAATTTCAGGTGGAACGCGTAAGTGATGTGAGCCACATGATGCTGTTAATAGCTTATGTAAGCATGAGCAGTGATCACGCAAACATATTACTCCTTATTTTAAACATTAACGTTATTTGAAAGAGAAATCTTTAATTAACTTCGAGATCGAATATAGAACCTAGTACCCTTTGATATTCCGACAAGCTCGGGTATTTTTGACGCCATTAGTTACGAGTTACTTGTGTTGTGAGAGCGGATTTTCTGAACTCTTATGCATAAAAAATAAACATAGAAGCAGAATAAGTTTTGAAGAGGACTTAAGAATGAAGATAAGTTCCCATTACTCCTAATGTTGATATTTTAATCACAGGAAAAAAAACAAAACGTTTCGCACTAAAGACTATAAAAATATATTTTGTATTATGATTAATTTCTTGCTGAGTTTGTACTATTTTTTTATCTATATGTTTTTAGGCCTAAATGGGTAATAAATATTTTTTTTTATCTTTTATTGTAAGCAGGTTAGAAATAAACAAATACCTAACCATTAAATATGAAGTTTTATCGGGAATTTAATTCAAGAAGAATTTAAGTAAATATTGTACGTTTATTAAGATATTTAAGTCTAGTGGTAAGCTAAAATTTCTCAAAGAGTCAAGTGGTGCGCAGGTGCAAAAAGGTTGGGAACCCCTGCACTAGGGCTATTCGCGATGGGTGTCGTAGTTTATAACCGCATTCAAGTGACGATCCAAAACATGAGTATAGGCACCCAACGCAACTTTTAAGAGCAAATTTGTACGCTGCGTTGGGACTTTGAAGCATATGTAACGTACACTCCCTCTACGTTCTACGCGGGGTATTTATTTGTCGGACTTTTTGGCTACACAAACCGTTTATATTAGGTCGGAAATTGTTTTTGACAATGCTCGGACCAGAACGTGGGACCTTTCGTGTGTAAGACTACCGCCTAACAAACTGGGCTCCTCATCCCTGAAAAATCTAGTTGTACACTCTTAAAACAAAAGAGTGAAATTCACTCCTATAGGAGAAGTGCATTTTCGGCACCGGAAAGGAGTGAAAATTAACTCAGACTGAATTAAAACCGCTCGTTTTAAGAGTGTAGGACGCAGATTGTTTTCTTTTATTTCTTTTACCCACTCCGAAAAAGAGTGAAATTCACTCCTATAGGAGAAGTGCATTTTCGGCACGGAAAGGAGTGGAAATTAACTCAGACTGAGTTAAAACCGCTCGTTTGTTTTGAGAGTGTAGAGGATCTCTGCAATCTTATTATGGCAGCTGCGTAGGGAGGTATAGGCTAAGGCGTCCTGCCACGCGGAGGATCCTATCCTAAGTTCTGTCCTAGTCTTAGCCATCCTGTAAACGGATCGTGATGCACAAAACAATTGACTTACCACATTTACATTTTTCCCTCCTTTTCAATACCACGCATCACACTTTTGCCTGCTTGTATACCACGATTAGATTTTAAACGATTTGGATTTTTTCAAGATCACATTTTAGCCAACTTGTTTCATCTAATTTCACATCAGGCAAACTTGTTTTTCCTGACGATCACAAGTCTGGTAGAACTGTGCCGTCCAAAATCAAATTTTAGACTTCATTGTTTCGAAAAGATAATATTTTGTGCCTCTCGTTTCCATCACTAAACTCGGGTTCATAATAGGGTACTTGACTGTATCGCTAAATTACCTTCCAATATTAAATTAATTATAGTTTGAACCCAAAAGTAACAAACGTATATATTTTTGCAAAATAAATCTTTAAATAATTCGTAAAAATCATTTTAAAATGGCTCCTTTTCCATCGGTACGTCACGTGATCACAAACACGTCGATTTGGCTGACGTCACTATTATGTATAAAAAACCGGTGAGATGTTTATTTTGCTTGCAATTTTACTGGATTTAATCTAATATACCATTAAAATAAGAATTATATAGATAGTGGAAGGAGGTTTTACAGAAGCGGATAGTTCAAATTTGCTAAAGTAGATTCCAAAATGGTGTTTCAGTCTGTTTATAGTTACTAGTGACGTCAACGATACCACGTGACAGCAACAAAGCGTTTTCTGGCGTAATGTTTCGTCCTAATTTTAAAATTCATTTTTCTCCCTTTTTATGGGGTATTTGAAAAAAAGAAAAAACACGGGTCTAATATTTTTGGCATAAGAATATTTTAAGCCAATAAAAATTTTAGTCAAATACCCTATTATTGGTTCACTAAACAATTTTTTTTCAAAAAAATTCAAAATAATTATTTTGTTTCACACAAACATATCAGACAAAAACGAAGGAAAATAAACAAATAAAATAACAATGTAGGCTGAACACCAAGGATCACAAAGACCATATTGGCCAAAATAAAAAAGTAGATAATATAAATTTATAAAACTATGTTTCATAGTAGCTGCCGGCTGTGTGGTGAAATGTTTGACCATATTTTCGGTACCATTTCTCAGGTTTTAGCTTCCCCACTACGTTTATAACGTAAAATGTGGAACGTATTATAATCGTTCAGTCCCTCTGCCTGTCCGTCTGTCCATCACCCACTTTCATAGTCCAAACTACAAATGCTACGGACAAGTGTGATACGTCAAAAAGTTCAGCGCATCGAAATTAGAATACATTGAAAATTTCAGAAAAGAATTCGAAGTACTTTTATTATTTAAAAAACTGCAACATTTTACCTGTTAAACACAACTGTTGTGTGGAAGCGGGTTAAGTGACAGATTCTGTTACAAACCTACTTGTTTGTTTCCAAAACCCTAAAAATGGTTCTACCTATTACCAAAAATATAGCGAAACATTTCACCACCCCCACCCCCCTTCCCCCAGGCGTTGCAGCTCTTACGAACCATTACTACGGCGAAACCAAACACAAAATTTTCAACATTTCTACCAATATAAAGTTGGATTCTTTCCGATTAACTCTATTCAAAAAAAGAATAAGAAAAATCTTGTTTCGATTTTCTAGATTTGAAAGATGACGACTGTACAAAAGACCACCTTCATGCGTATTGTAAGTTATCAAACAATGTAACCCACTGCGAAATAAAATTGAAATAATCTATTATGCGGTTGGTATATGAAAAGCGGCTTTTTGAAGTAGCATCGAAGTTCAGTTTTGCCAGTGGCTTTGCTCTGTTCTGAGTTATAGTTTGGGAGATACATTGAATCATTTCTTAGCTCTAGGTATAGTTAAAGAACTAGATTTACTATTTTGTATCAGTCAAGTGTTATTTATATTTGTATAAGAAAGTTGAATGAAGAATAGAGATTTCTTTTTTTTATTCCCTTGTTGTTATTTTTAAATACTTATTGATAGATGAGCGTTTGATAGGTAAGGTAATCGTTTCCGGCTTCCTATTTCTAGCCTCCTTCAGGAGCTTTAACACAGCCAATAACGCCTCGTATTTTAGAACCCTGGTCAAGTGACGAGGTCGACACCTGAGCAGGCACCCAACGGAACTTCGAGCGACATCGTACGCTAACGCCGTCGGACTTGGACTCCACAGATTTAACGGCACGTATGTCCCTGTGTACTCGGGCCCATCCGTGATGAGGATTTTCTACTATTTCGCACAGATCCGAATTATGGATGACTGCAGTAGTGGATTCGAACCCGCACTCCTGGAAGTTGACCTCTAGGCTGATGCCTTAACCACTCGGCCACGACGGGCACTTATGATAGATGACGTTTGAATTTTGTTCGATTCGGAATGATTGTGACTACATGATTCCCCTCTAAGAAAGAGCTTTAACAAAGCTAATACAAGGTCGTAAATTTAAATTGGCTTGTTTCAAGTGACGTTGGTTCAGTAATGCTTTTTGTTTCTGGATTTCATTAGGAGGTATGACACTAAGCTCCGCTCACTGCATTAATTGACCAATCGGTGCCTTATTTTTATCCCTTTGGAACTATTTCCATTAAAGGCGTGAAACATGCTCATTAGAGTATTTATTTATATAGTATTTTAATTTCCCTTTTTTGCGAGTTATTCGTAACAAAATTATTTTTTTAAAAAAAGGTATTACTTGAAACAATAATTTTTAATTGAAAAAATTAAGTTTTGAAAGGTGAATGATTGGCAATTTAACGTACAATTCGCATTAATTAAATTTTGCAAATTAATAATTAAAAAACAGTTTTTAAATTAAATTTGAAACTTTCATTAAAAGTAGCATATTCAACGTTATTAAAAACACCGGTAATTGCATTACTTCATTAAACGATTGAAAATATGATTTTTTTTCCTCCTCTCAATTTGTGACAACTTTTTAATTAAGATATTTTTTAATTAAAAAAGGATTTTTAATGAAGCTTGATACGTCTCTTACAAGGAAATGTTTTCACAAACATCTGGGGTTAGTGTGACGGTTATCCGTATAAAATAATTAAAATCCAAATGCAGAAACTTATCGGCAAAAGCTAATATATTCGTTAAAACTGAGGTAGTGAATGCTTGTCAGAAAAAATATTATAAAAAAATAGTTGGAAGTCATAAATATTCTTTTTAAAGTTAAAATTTGTCAAGGAAAAACATCGTTTTTTAACGAAACGAACATCAATAATAAAATGTGGCCGATAATTAATTGTTGTGGCTAAAAACAAGCAGTAATTTATGTTGACTGAGGGTGAGTTAATCGCTTAAAATATCTTTATATACAATTTTCTCATTAGAAAATAATGCTTTAAAAACTATGTAAATTTAAATTAAAGGTTGAAAACGAGACAAAAACTGATTTTGATGATGAATTTTCAATATTGCACTTTTTATTTGTTGTAGTGATACAATAGTTTTAAAAAAGAATTTGAAAAAAGAAAGAAGAAAAATTTTGGTAGTTTAAGAATTGTCTTAAAATTCTCTTTTTTAATGTGCATCATTTATTTTTAATTTGCAATAATTTTAAAAGATTTTGTTCCATTTCAAATAGTTATCGCTCACTACTTTAATAATCTTTGCTCATAAAAATCATGAGCATTGGATTAATTTCTAGGATTAGAATATTTGTAATTTTTATGCATAAACTGTTAGCACGGTTTGAAACTTATTAGTATTTTTTTAAAAAATTCATAGTAAAATAATAAAACTACTTGAGTTATTTAAGTTCCGTCTTTGACATTGCCCTTTTATTGTGTCGTTAAAAATCTAACTGACAGTTAGCCGCATAGAGTAGAATGGTGCACATTAAAATCATCATGGAATAATGTCAACTTAAATATTGTTCCTTGCCGACTTTACAGGTAGGTTACAATGCGATCTGATCGATATAAGTGGAATAAAATGTGATTGTGGTAGAAACAAGTTGGCTGAAATGTGATCGCCACCCTTTCTTTTTATTCCTAGTATTTTATTCCTCGGAACCGAAGTTTTTTTAAAATTTGTCTAACAAACAAAATGTACGACAAATCGAGACCATAGTCCTGAACAGTTTATGTAGGACAAATTAAGTTACACGAAAAACGAATTTAAAGTTAACGATTCTATTCGGTAAGAAAGGTAGTATCCACAAACGGGAATAAAAATGGTTAATCTCAGTTTAGTTTGAATATCGTCGCACTAGGGCTACACGAGGGCTATTGGCGACGGGAGTCGTATTTTAGAACCACAGTCAAGTGACGAGCCGACACCCGAGTTGGCACCCAACGCAACCGTTAAGGGCGACATCGTACGCAGCGTTGGGACTTTGGAGCATATTTAACATGAACTTCCACAATACGGGGTATTATTCGTCGGACATTTTTGGCTGCACGGGCCGTTTATAGGTCGGCAGTTATGGCGATGCCCCGAATCTGGGACCTTTCGCATGCTAGGCGAGCGCCTAACCGACTAGGCTTCCTAGCCTCCTTGGTTAATCCCAGTAAATATAAGCTTGATTCTTTTCTGTTTATACAATTGCATTCGCAAATTCACAAAAAACATTTTGTATATTTATCATTCGATGACTGTTTAAACATGTAAAATCTTTCTCTAATATTGAGGGATTCCTTTGAAGAGTCCATTCAAGTCAAACCATAAATCAAGAGAGGTTTTTGTATTTCTTCGATTCAGATTTTTCATAGAGCAGTTTGAATATATCAATAGAAAACTAGTTTATTTTTGATGGCAGATGTCTGCTGTATTTTCAATCATTCTTTGTCAATTTGTTGAACAATTTGGTTGAACAACTGAGGAAATTTTAAAGGGTGTAGTGAAAATATACAAGTGGATACATTATTCTGAGCATCTACGAATGACTTTAATAGTAAACAATATTTTTTGATAATATTGGGGTTTTAGTAATAATTATGAAAGTATCAAACTTCGTTTAAGATTTAAAAATATGTCAAGAGGAATTACACATTTATTTCGATTTCACTAAATCCATCCATAACAGTATTTAAAAAAATTATTAGGTTTTAAACAAAATGTAGAAAAACATAAAATGGCATATTCGCCAGTTAGTTCAATACTAACAGAAATTCTTAGAGTACGTACATAACAGTTTTCTGATGTCATACCTTTTAATTGGTACTACATTTATGATCAGACATTCAGCTACGCTAATTTACTAAGGAAAACATTTTAATTGAAAGTTTTGAAAATAAATTAGCTGCAATAATTAGTATTGCAATTTCAGTAAATTATAACACAAAGATTTAAGAAAAGCATGTAGAAGTATAGAGTGTCCAAAGTGATTATAAAGAAAATCTACTCTTCTATTGCTAAAAATTAAACAAATTACCAAAATAATTTAATTTATATAAAAACAGATAATGGCGTATAAAAAAATTAAAAAAAAATTTTTTTTTAACGAAATACTAGGCATGATGTTTGTTTAATTAATAAAAATTCCCAACACCTAAATATATTACCAAAACAAAATAATAAAATTAATTTAAATAAGTTCAAATATTTATTTAATATAATGCAAGTTTATAGTATTTACCTTCAATTAAAAATTAATTAATTATTACCTATTCATTAAAAAAAAATTATTGCACAAACGCAGCATGATTTTAATGATAAATTACTTTACCAAATATCTAATATAAAATCGGCTCCTACTACTTTTTAAATCGCAATAAATGCAATCATTATTCAGAAAAACATCTAGTTTATTGAAAATATTTCATCTTGAAACGAGAGAGAGAGAGAGAGATCCTTATTAGAACAATTTCAGTATTTACCTTAATAAAATATAAATTCCTTACTTTTGGAAATTTTTCGTTTTGTTATATTTTTTTAATATTTAGAGAAATTTTGTCTGCATGTTGATGTACATGCAAATTGCGTAGCTTGAAAATTGATATTTTCCCGTTTTATGTTTTTGTATGCGAAAAGATAAATTCTAACTTATATTAAACTAGCAAATACATACCCGTTCTTTGCACGGACTAAAAGAATATAAAATCGATCCAAGTATATGTGTCATTTGATTTGATATAGGATAATAAACTTTGCCTTTGTTCCCGTTCATTATAAAGAATAAAATCCCGTTACTTATATTGCTTTAAAATTCCAAAATAAAAATACATCACTATAAAATGCACATCCTCATATCACACAAATCTTCCTCAATATGAACTTACTGTCATCGCGATTTTCCTGATAAATTCAAAATTAACCATAATTGTATAACAATGTTACTTCACTCAAAACCTCCATTCTGGGTTTTTTTAAAATAAATTAGCTCATTGGCACGTTCAATTATTTTTCAAATCATTAATTTAGTTTCTGAAGGCAATGGCAAGAAAATAAAAGCAATTTAATTATTTTTTGTGTTCATTTTAATTTCTTCTCTCGAATGGCAATACGAAAGGGAAAAAATGTATCGGATTTGAACGAAAGTGGTGTATTTTTTTCAGAAAATTTGAATTTTCTCTAAAAATGGAACAATATGAAAAAACTAAGCCTCAGGTTCACACGTTCGTATTAAAGGGAATCTATCTTAAAAATTTCGAATTTCTGAGGGCAGTATAAGTAGGTCTTTTATGATCCACAGACAAACAGACTCTTTCTTTTATTATTATTATAGACGAGGGAAGTTGTAGTAGAACTCAATATAACCGAGTCTATCAAAATCAGTACCCATTCGGAAAACCCAAAAAATCGTTTCATTTCATTATTTTTTGAAAAAAAGTATATTATTGTATGTCTATTGAAAATGAAAGAAAAAAACTTCAAAAATAAAAGATCTTTTAATTAATCATAAGGAACAGCTAGCGTATTATGGCCGGAATGCTGTTTGGCGACTTTGGGGTTCGTGAAGAAGTAAACACAGGGTTGCTATAGCAACAAGATTGATGTAAACATCTATTGAGTTGAACTTAAATGTTTACTAATTTATGTACGTTTTCGCTACTTGGCTTCAAAAGGAAAGTCGCCAAATCGAGACTGGCCATAATACGCTAGCAGTACCAATCATAAAAGGCAGCGCTTTGTGTAAAGCAGATAAATGAAAGGATGGTACCGAATACTAACATTTATTTCGTATAAAAATTAGATTTATACTGTATTTTAAAAACGGTTAAAAAGTACTTAGTTGACATCCTCTAGTTTTAAACACAAGCAAATAGTTGATTGTGCTGAAGTGTTCTTTCACCACAAAAACATATTCGCCATTTGTGCAATACTCAGCCAACTGTGCAACGACTGGCGGGTTTTCCAGCAAAAAACCACGCCAATAGACGCCTTTCTGTCGGGTGTAAACAATACATGTTCACTAACGACTGCAGACGGCCTCTCAGTAATTCCTGGAATCATACAGGATTTGTACTAGACCAGACTCAACCAGTGAGATGTGATGAAAAGCCCGCGAAAGTGGTTTAACACGCCCTCCTTGACTCAACGAGACCAATGGCTGACCTTTGGGGGCAGGCCCTTTTTCTCCTTCCTACGATCGGACCAGACTTTAGTTAGACTTTAGTTAGATTTTAGTTAGATTCTGTTAGACTGTGGTAAACGTTGGTTGGACTTAGAGGTCCTCCAGTTAACGACAAGTAAAAATGTGAAAAGCTCTGTCATAACTACGCTGTATATTGTTAAAAAAAACAACCTTATCTAGTGTAAGCATGGATATTTAGCGACTCTTCACCGGACTAAAGGTACCCTTCCATGTCCATAATGTATCATGTGTGCCTCTCTCAGACTTTAATAAAAAATAATTAACTTTTGGAATTTGTCTAAAGTTTATCTAATCTTATCTTAAGAAATAATTTGGTTGAATCTTTTGTTATTGTGAAAAGACACAACGCATGTTATAAGTAAATGATTCTTTCCTTAATTGATTATTTTCCTCAGAACAGTACTACTACCACTAGACCCCATCACGACATTGATGCCATTGAATTTTTGAATTAACATGTTTCACGTCTTAAAGGGCAATTCATTGAAATAAGGTCTTGGTTGCCTAAGTAATATAGTGGACGAAGCTTACAGTGCTAAACCACAAAGCAATGAAAATCCAGAAAAGAAACAAGCCAATTGTGAGAAAGGTTAAGAGAGACTGTCAGCCCCATAGAGCTAATAATGCATTAGTTTTGAAATCACAACTTCTGAAAAAGAATTGCTTTGCCATGTTATCCCATTTCCACCAGGTATGGGAATCATCCTAACATCAATTTAAAACAAAATTGAAAAGAACATAACACACGGTTATTTAATGATTAATGGATAAAATTTTAAAATAGTGTCGCCATCTGCTGTATATTTTTTGGCATTTTAAAACTTCTAAAATATATAATTAAATAACTAGATAATATTTTCGTTTCAAATTTGTTTTAAATTGATGTTATGTTGATTCCCATACCTGAGGAAAAAAGGCTAACATGGCAAAGCAATACTTTTGTGGAAGTTGTGATTCCAAAGCTAATGCATTAGCTCTAAGTGACTGACAATCCCTATTAAGTGGACAAAAACATTTATTTGTATAAAATCTTTTTAACATTTGTCTATAAATATCAATTTTGGATTGAGAAACACATACTTAAAATATTTATTGCGTTAAAAAAGCCAATGATTACAGTTTGAAATTTCAAAAATTTCCGTGCTTTTTTCTATTTTTATTTTTTATTTTAAGCGCTTTTATTAAAACGGGTACCCGTTTTAAAAGCTTATAATAAAGCAAAAATAAAGTCTACGTCATTTTCTTTTAACGATAAAGTTTCCCAAATTACTTTCCAAACTATTATCTCCCTTTATTCAAAATTAGAAATTTTCCCTAAGCTATAAAATAAAATGAACATTATCCATCCTTCAAAATTAAATACGCCTTTGCCGTCAATAAATTTCAAAAAACAACAGCGCAGCGCCATCTATCTGTCGATAAAACAAACTGACGCCCAAAATAAAAATCGAGCAATTTGCATTTTTCGACCCCACAATTCCTCAAAAGATTTCAAGCAGGTGAACATTTCGATATCCCTGCTTTAAATCTTGGAAATGTTTTACGGCCATCGTAAAAGCGTTAAAAAGAACTCAGTAAATTACGTGAACGACAATAAAAAAAAGTAGAATCTTATAAATTACAACTTTAGAACGCAAGGCCTTGTTTTTTTATGGTTTACAATCCCTAAAGTTCTTAAGGAATTATGATTTATATCTTTTGTTTTATGCATACTAAAGTCGTTCTATTTATAAATCAATATTTTTACTAATCTTCTGTGCATGCAAATCGTCAGTGGGAATAAAAACTTAAGCCTATTTACAGTGATATGTTTCGTTTGAAAAAAAAAAGTTTTTTTATGTCTTGAACATTTTTTTGTGACGATATGAATATTTCATCGATTTTGAAAATAAAAGACTTTGTTGTTGTTGTTGTGAGAATATTTCTTTTGACGTTGAGTTCTGAAATTTATTCAATCTCAAGACAACCCACTAAAGAAAATATTTACCTAAATAGAAATAAGGCCTATATACAACATTATAACCCAAGAAATTTGCCTCTTTCTTCCTAAAGATTATGATTTTTATTCATCTCGCATATTTGCAATCGCCATGATTTAAGCAAAAGAAAAATGCATCATACATAATTGCAGCATTTGTAATGCAAATTTGGTGCTTTGTTATTTTCCCAATTGACATTGTTATCTTGCATGCGGTGGTTGGTGTTTTTCAAGGAGATAAGATTTAGCTGGGGATGCTGACTAATCCAAATCCTATACAAAAGTAGTTTACCTCGTGAACCCATGATTCGCTTTATCAATAGGCTCAAAGGGCAAACAGATGTAGCGGCCTCAGTAACCCACAGTCTTCCAAAAGGATCCTCAAGGTGGAGATGAGTTACCTCGGCTTATATACTACTATTAACTTTGTAATTAAGAATAGTGGTAGGAACGAGATGGTAAATCAGCGCCACCTAGTTGTTGATGGCATATTGAGGTTGCGTGTGTGGTGAACCGCCACACAGAAGCTTGGCTAACTTTTTAGCGCGCTACGTTGCATAAAATGAAACATAAATATATTAACCCTCATGATTTTCTTTGTGCGTAGAAACTGAGACTTAGTGTCTTCGTTTAGTTTAGTTTAGTTTTGAATATCGTCGCACTAGGGCTACACGAGGGCTATTGGCGACGGACGTCGTATTTTAGAACCACAGTCAAGTGACGAGCCGATACCTGAGTAGGCACCCAACTCAACCTTTAAGGGCGACATCGTACGCAGCGTTGGGACTTTGGAGCATATTCAACGTGCACTCCCTCTACAAGGGGTATTATTCGTCGGACATTTTGGCTGCACGGGCCGTTTATAGGTCGGTATGGCGATGCCCGGACCCGAACACATAGTGTCTTCAGTAAGCTAGTTACTTTTAATATTATTATTTTTAAATCTAATCATCAAATCAGATATGAATAGACGTATGAACAAAATGTGAATAAGATAGATATTTGAAGTCCTGCCTTTCAAACAAAAAAGTTTTTTTAATAGAAAAAAAAAATTATGTGAAACAAACCAACGAGGGACAGGTAGACAAACTTTTGTCCGCACTTAAAAACGAGCAGACAAAAAGTAACAAATTTAGGTCTCTGGTAACATGCCTTTTAAACAAAAATAAATATCAAAATAGGACGATCAGAATAAATAAGTGAGTTAATCCCTTATCAGACGGTACGAACCTCGCTCGTCGAACAACTTTTGGGACAGCAAAAACGTCACAAGAGAACGATACGTCATGCGTGACATCACAAACTTAATAGCAGTATTATCGCGGTATTGGAGGAGGAGGAGTCTCGGCCATGACGTCACGACTTAACTACGTTCTGATTGGAGCAGCCGTTCGAACAGCAAAAATGAGCCGTATTTTTTCGAGTCGACTCGAAAATGCTCATCGAGCAAAAACTGCTCCAAAAACCAGTTTTTGATATGGCCTTCGGACGTCGCTGAACGAACGAGCTCTCGTGTGATAAGGCCTTTAGTTTGTAAAAGAAAACTGTCCCGTCGAACGTCTTTCGAAAAAAATTCACGCGTCTATAAAAAAAAAACATAGTATTTAGCTATTAATATTTACAAGGGAAACTTGACCATTTTCATTTAGTTACCTTCGAAAGTTCAACAAGTATTCTTTATCGTTTGTTAAATTATTTGTATTTCGAAGAATTATTATGCATTGTTTCTCACTTCTAAACCATATCAACATGCAACAACATTGAAACTACCACCGTCTATAAACGATACTATCACCGTCTAAACCGAACTAAACGAAGGCATTTTAAAGTAATATTTTCAATAAAAAGGAAAAACCCTCATCAAAAGGTTTGATTAGTATTAAGACGTCATTATCTATAATAATTAAATAAAGAGTCTGTCTGTGAATCGTGAAAGACCTACTTACACTACCCAGAAAAATTTGAAATTTTTAATATATAGATTCTTTTTGATACCTATGTGTGCACCTGAGGCTTATTTTTCCATATTTGATTACGATTTTTCAATATAATTATTTACAAAAATACGTCATCTACCCGAGAGTGAGAGACCGAAACTGGGGCTAGAAAACACGTGTGCCGAGCCAAAATAGGGGCTTGACATCATCCATAGATAAACATGAAATCCAGTAAGAGGAGCCGTTAAAAAATTGACACAAATTCGATTTCTACTTTTAATTTTCAATTTGAAAGAAACTTTAGCGCGAGCAAAAATTAAGTATAAACACGAAATATCAAGAGGTTGTAGTATTGTTATTTGACTATCATTATTTTATTTCATTTATTGATTGTAGAATGATTACCGCATTTGGGTTGTTAAATTTTAAATATTGCCATAAGTCGCCAATGAACAGACCGACCATTTTATTACAGCTGTGTTAAAAACAAATCACCGTTATTAAAGGTTAACCCTATGCGACGCCGGGTTTAGAAAGGTAGTATTTTCACTAAAAAAGAAAAACCCTCATCAAAAGGTTTGATTAGTATTAAGACGTCATCATTCATTAATAAATGTTTCAAATTATTTTTTTCTGAAATAATCAATGATTTCTAGTTTTGATGTGCTGAATTTTTCAACGCATCGCATAATTTGTCTTTAGCATTTGTAGTTTGCATAATGTGTAAATACGAAATTGATAGAAAAACGAACTTAGCCTTTAGAAAAGCTTCCACTATTTAACATTATAAACGTAGCAATGAATCTAAAATTGGAATAGATGTATCGACAATAGGATGGTCAGACTAATAAAAATATCCACGATGCTAATACCTACTTTCCTTTGTTTTAATTCTTTCAAATTAAAAAAAGTATTAAATCGAGTCATATTAAAATGCCGGTTCGGTTTGCTTGGGCGCGTCATATCGATTTGGCGACTTTCAAAGGCTTCAATTCAAAGGCTTTTCGTGCCAAACATCTCTATCTTGTATTCTAACCATCAAGGAGTTTATCATTTTAGTTGCGTGTATTTCTGCACAATATATTATAAGATTCTAAAAACCATCACAGTACCCCGTTACATCTAATGTAATTTTGAGAAAATTAAAATAACAATTTTGTTGGTGGTAAATGAATAAAAGAATTCATTTTTAAAAAATCCTAGTTTTGTTTCGATTATGCTTGTAAAATTTAAACAAATAAGAACCTAATAACCTTTAGAAAAGCTTCCACTATTTTACATTATAAACGTAGCAATGAATCTAAAATTAGAATAGATGTATCAACAATAGGATAGGCAGACTAATGTAAATATCCACGATGCCAATACCTACTTTCATTTGTTTTAATTCTATCAAATTAAAAAAAAGTATTAAATCGAGTCATATTAAAATGCCGGTTCGGTTTTCTTGGGCGTGTCATATCGATTTGGCGACTTTCAAAGGCTTCAATTCAAAGGCTTTTCACGCCAAACGTCTTAATCTTGTATTCTAACCATCAAGGAGTTTATCATTGGAGTTGTGTGTTTATTTCTGCACAATGTATAATAAGATTCTAAAAGCCATCACAGTACCCCGTTACATCTAATGTAATTTTGAGAAAATTAAAATAACAATTTTGTTGGTGGTAAATGAATAAAAGAATTCATTTTTAAAAAATCCTAGTTTATTTCGATTAAGCTTGTAAAATTTAAACAAATTAGATGTAACTCCACATTGAAGCTTGTTACATTTGAAACTGTTTTGATATTATTATTTGCATACGGATTAATAGTAATGAAACAAGTAGGTTTGTAACATAATCCGTCACTTATCCCGCTTCCACGCAACGGTTGTGTTTAACAGGTAAAAAGGCGACAAGCACAGCATTGATGTTCTATATTTAACATTTATACATGATAAATTTCTCTAGTTTTATTTAAATTTTATTTCGAAAATTCAATAATTATTACTTATCGTTTGTAAAAATTAATTTATAATTCAAAAATAAATATGTAATATTCCTCGCTTTTAAATAGAATTAAAACATTTCATATCAACATACAAAGAATCTCATGGTGTATTTGACGTCATTTCAAACTGATCAATGTCGCAAGAAAAAATTAATTTATTATCTAAAAGAATTAAAGTTTCTCAGGCGACTGTTGCGAATGACAATGGTGATTTAATTCTAATAAAAATGGCGTCCTATGCTTTTTTAATGAGCATTCAATTTTGCAGTTTTTTAAATAATTGAAGTACTTCGAATTCCTTTCTGAAATTTTCAATGTATTCTAATTTTTATGCGCTGATTTTTTTTTTTTTTTTTGACGTTTCATACTTGTTTGTAGCATTTGTAGTTTGGGATATGAAACTGGGTGACGGACAGACAGACGGACTGAATGATTATAATACCTTCCAATTTTTACGTTATAAACTTAGTGTGGAAGCTAAAAGAGAAATTAAAACTAACTGTTACATTTTTTACCTTCCTACCGGCCTGGAATCGGGCACAAATGCATGGTTATTTTCTCAGCATAAATTTTATCTTAATATTTTTTTTAATCACATTTGTATAGAATCAGAATTTTCTTTATGTTTGAAGAGATTTAGCTTTAAATAATTTCTAAATGAATAAAGTACAGGGTGTCCGTAAAAGACTGTCCGAGTTTCAAATTGTGACCCGACATCACGCCTTGTGATTTCTTCCTTTGGGGCTTCGTAAAAGATCAGGTCTACGTTCCACCCCAACCCCACGATTTACCAACCTTGAAAGGTAGAATTGCACATGCTTCCATTACTCCGGACTTGCTGCAAACAGTATAGAAAGAATTGCATTTTCGTTTGGATGTGTGCCGTATCACTAAAGGCGCACACCATTGAGCACTTAGGGGGAAACTAGGTTAGTTTTCTTTCAATGCCATGTATTATTTGTTATATTTAGTATAAAATAAACTCCCGTAATATACCATTAAAACTCCGACATTCTTTTACGGACACCCTGTATAATATCAATAAAAATTCATAATGCATAAAAATTTGAAATTTATGGTTATTGTTATAAGGTTAGGTTAGGTTAGTTTGAATTATCGTCGCACTAGAGCTACACGAGGGCTATTGGCGATGGGCGTCGTATTTAAGAACCACAGTCAAGTGACGAGCCGACACCTGAGTAGGCACCCAACACAACCGTTAAGGGCGACATCGTACGCAGCGTTAGGACTTTGAAGGATATTTAACGTGCACTCCCGCCACACGGGGTATTATTCGTCGGACATTTTTGGCTGCACGGCACGGGCCGTTTATAGGTCGGCAGTTATTTTGGCGATGCCCGGACCCGAACCTGGGACCATCCGCATGCTAGGCGAATGCCTAACCGACTGGGCTCCTCAGCCCCCGGTTATTGTTATAAAGACTAGTTCATAAATTAGTGGAAAAAAAAAGTTAGGGACCTAACGCTTAGAAGTTTAACCCTTGTACTATAAAAGAAATATTCATATCGTATAGTTGCTTTTTTTTCAAAGCACGTTTTAACAAACACAAATTGATTTTAGAATATTTTTTAAAAATGAGTTAATGCGGAATAAAGTAAAAGAAAACTTTAAATAGTTATTTATGCAACAAGTGTGAAAAGTAACACTTTTTAAAACTAGTGGATTTTATTTCACGAGCGAGTAGACATAAATGACACGTGTTTTAAAAAGTTTACTTTTCATACGTGTTGCATACACTATTTTTTATAATTACGTGAAAAAAATCAAATCTCATTGGTTCAAAAATAATTCACGTGCTAATTTTTTTACGTAAAGAAGATCGGCATCGATAAATCTCTGGAACTACAAAAGGTAAACTAATTTTTTAGTTTAAAGTCAAACATTTGAACATGGATACTGATTCAAAAATAAAAAAAATAATAAAATTCACGCGCATAATATTTATAAATAAAGCAGATCAATAAATTTCTGGATTTTATGGAGATTATGAAATAGAAATTTTACTTGAAATGTTGGCATCTTATGAAAAGAGTGAAAAAAAGTACTTTTTTTTCACTGCTTTTGGGTGAAAAAAAGTAATTTTGTATCACTGTTTCTAAAAAGTATAACTTTTCGCACGCGTCTGATATTAAAATTATAATGTAAAAATCGGATTTTTTTCACGCAATTATAAAAAATTACTTTTTGATTCGAATATGTTATTGCTTATACTGTATAATAGTTGTGTGCGCATTTTATCTTTTCAACTAATGAATTAAAAAAAAAAAAAAACATTTAAAATTTAATAAAGTACCTTCTTAGTTTATAGGTTTTGTCCAACAATTTAGATAATAATTAATGGTAGATAATAGTAATTGTAGACGCCGTGGTCAAGGAACTGATGCCAGTTAGATAAAGACAGACTAACTTATCGTAGCAAACATAGTTTTAATGGTTCATCAAAGAATAAAAACTAGCGGGAATATATACTGGTATACTACTGGTATACTGGTATACTATATATACTGGTATACTATATATACTGGTATACTATATATACTGGTTATTACTGGTATACTATTGGTATACTGGTATACTATATATACTGGTATACTACTGGTATACTGGTATACTATATACAATATATACTGGTATACTACTGGTTCACTGGTATACTATATACAATATATACTGGTATACTCTGGTATACTGGTATACTATATACAATATTAGTATACTACTGGTATACTGGTATACTATATACAATATATACTGGTATACTACTGGTATACTGGTAACTATATACAATATATACTGGTATACTGGCGTCGCAGCGCCACCTTGGAACTGCGTCATAGAAGAAATTAAGAACTTAATTGGTTAGGTTAGGTTAGGTTTGAATTATCGTCGCACTACAGCTACACGAGGGCTATTGGCGACGGGCGTCGTATTTTAGAACCACAGTCAAGTGACGAGCCGACACCTGAATAGGCAACGACCCAACGCAACCGTTAAGGGCGACATCTTACGCAGCGTTTGGACTTTGAAGGATATTTAACGTGCACTCCCTTACACGGGGTATTATTCGTCGGACATTTTTGGCTGCACGGGCCGTTTATAGGTCGGCAGTTATTTTGGCGATGCCCGGACCCGAACCTGGGACCTTTCGCATGCTAGGCGAGTGCCTAACCGACTGGGCTCCCCAGCCCCAAAAATTTAATTGGAATAAAACTATTGAATTGTTTGTAAAAATTGAATGCGTAGCTCACAATTCACCATTATATATTTAAATATTGTTCCTTATTTGTTATTTAGAATAAACCTCCATTAATAAGGTGCTTTCGATATGCACTTGAACAACAATTGGGCGTCAATTTGACGTAATGTATTAAACAAACTTTTTAGTACAATGTTATAAACATTAGATTATTATTTTAGTTACAAAGTAAAGTTGTTTACTCTTCTTAGTATAAATTTCTCTTACACTTCAAAGAACCTACAAAACAGGAAGTAAAATTGATCTGTCATAGAAACACGGAAATTGGAAAACAAATAATCTCTTAATCCTATTAACGGAACGTACGGAAAACTGGAAGAATAATATAGAAATATAAACCCAGAAATAAGTGTTCCAAATAAACATGTTTACAGATGAAAAGTATCGCTTCAAAGATATGTAATCTAATAGTAAAAGGGATTATGTCCAATATAATGACACTGTAATAAAGTCCATTTTTTACTAATGTATATATAATAGCACAAATAAAATCGAAATAACTATCCTCTGAGACAGACAACGGCCTACTCAACTACTAAGGCCGAAGAAGCTCTCCCAAACACGCTCGGGGACGGAAATTTTGACGTCATAGTTCCGAATGACGTTTATCCGAAGATGAAGACAAACTGTCTCGAAACCTGTTCGGAACCACTCGTTCACGGCTGACCACAATTTTAGAGTTCCGAATGCGTCCAAACTAGTTTCTCGATCTTCGGCTCTCGGAACAGTGACGTCAAAAATTCCGTCTACGCCCATGTTTGGGAAAGCTTCTCTGGCCATGTAATTGAAGTTGGCCGTGGACAAACGTGAAAATAAAAAGATCTTAATTTAAAAAATCTTGAATCTAAAGACTTCAAAGTCCTGGCGGCATAAGAGTACTAAGTCGCTTGGAATTCATTTGGGGACCAGTTTAGGTGTATATCTCGTCACTTGACCATAACTCGAAATTAATAATTGTCAATAATTGTAAATAAAAAAATTGCTTCGAGTTTTATGCAATTTTTTTTTTTTTTTTTGCAGCTTCCCTTGGAAACATACTAGTGGCAGAGAAATTCTGAAATTTTTTTGGGGGGGTGCCCAGTCGGTTAGGTATTCGCCTATCATGCGGAAGGTCCCAGGATCGGGTCCGGGCATCGCCAAAAAAACTGCAGGCCTATAAACGGCCCGTGCAGCCAAAATGTCCGACGAATAATACCCCGTGTGGAGGGAGTGCACGTTAAGTGTCCTTCAAAGTCCTAACGCTGCGTACGATGTCGCCCTTAACGGTTGCGTCGGGTGCCTACTCAGGTATCGGCTCGT
Organism: Oedothorax gibbosus; assembly: GCA_019343175.1. Classification (NCBI taxonomy): domain Eukaryota; kingdom Metazoa; phylum Arthropoda; class Arachnida; order Araneae; family Linyphiidae; genus Oedothorax; species Oedothorax gibbosus. Next base: position 5,439,338 of record CM033274.1, read on the forward strand.
CACTTGACTGTGGTTCTAAAATACGACGCCCGTCGCCAATAGCCCACGTGTAGCTCTAGTGCGACGATAATTCAAACTACCAAACTAAACTGAAATTTTCATTTCATGTACAACATAAAAAAAAATTAGAAAGACAGAAACTAAAGCATGCCCATATTTTTACACATAACTGAGATTTTTCCGAGTTAAATACAGTCAAAAAGTAACCAAAACCTTTCTCATTAAAAAAAATAAACTTTAGGCCGGGAGGATTTTTTTCTGAATAGGGAATTTGACTAACAAAATTTATTGGCTTTAAATATTCTTATGCCAAAAATATTAGACCCGTATTTTTTGTTTTTTTTTTCAAATGCCCCATAAAAAGGAGAAAAATGAATTTTAAAATTAGAACGAAATATTAGGCCCGAAAAAGCTTTGTGGCTGTTACCTGAATCTATGACGTCACTAGTAACTATAAACAAACTTTGAAACACCATTTTGGAACCTACTTTAAGCAAATTGCAACTATCCGCTTCTGTAAAACCCCCTTCCATTATCTATATAATTCTTATTTTAATAGTAAATAAGATTAAATCCAGTTTAATTGCAAGCAAAAAAACATCACAAAGTTTGTTTATAGATACTAGTGACGTCAGCCAAATCGACATGTTTGTGATCACGTGACGTAATGATGAAAAATAAGCCATTTTAAAATGGTTTTTATGAATTATTTAAAGATTTATTTTGCAAAAAAATATATACGTTTGTTATTTTTGAGTTCAAACTATAATTAATTTAATATTGGAAGGTATTTTAGCGATACAGTCAATTACCTTATTTCGGATAATTAGCAACGCTTCGGATAATTTTAGTTTTCCTGTACTTTCATTTCAAACAGTTTTCAATAACAACTTATATTATTTAGCTTAGTATCCAATCCCAAAGCTCAATATTAATTAACTTTATCTAAATTATTCCTAACCGGCCCTATATCTACCCCAACCCACAGCTACAGTCAAAAAAAGTAACCAAAACCTTTTTCAGTTAAAAAAAAAATAAACTCTAGGCCGGCAAGATTTTTTTCTGAATTTCGGATAATCAACAACGCTTCGGATAATCTTAGGTTTACTGTACTTTCACATTTCAAACAGTTTTCGATAACAACTTATATAATTCATCTTTGTACCCAATCCCAAAAGCTCAAATATTAATTAACTTTATCGAAATTATTCCTAACCGGCCCTATATCTACCCCAACCCACAGCTACAAAGCCACTACTTAAAGTAATCTTCCCATAATCTTCTGCGGTATAAGCACAGATTCGGTCGTCAATCGCAACTGTTAACCCCGGTCCTGATTCTGGGATTAGCAATGACGTAGTATAGTATAGGTCCATGGGGAATGCCACAAAGATTCTGATAAGACTAGAGTGGGCGTAGGTTGACTTTAACGTTGGTAAGAGGGATACTGATACCTGCCCTAAGTCATGTGATTTGGTGTGACGTCATGTGAAAGGCCAGACAGTGGAAATCATTGGTTTGATTTAAGTAATGTAACATTACAGATACATGAAAGATTGGATATAATTATTTTCTAAGCCTTTTTTTCTTCGGCTATATAGAATATTTTTACAACTGTTTTTTTATATGGTAAATATAGCTGACTTATAGGTCTCTATAATCCCAATTTTTAAATAGGTTCGAATATTTTCTGTAAAATCATTTAATGAAAATTTTAAAAAATATTCGAGCCAAATTCAAAAAGTGGAATATAGAGACTTGTAAGTCAGCTACATTTATCATATTAGAAAACATTGTAAAAATATTCAATACTGCCTGAGAAATGTGGCTTAGTTAATATTTTTCCCATTGGATTAACATAGAGGCACTTTGGTTTGGAGACCCGCGGTCATTCGGGCTTTCGCCCTTGATCTAAAATAGAGTGTTTGTCTAATACTATTTGTAAGTTTTGTCTCCTACAAACATACAAATGAGAGTTTATATCTAGTATTAACAATGGTTAATGTATACCACTGATGATATTTTGTTTATTACTGATGATAGTTAATATCTACTACATCGGACAGTTTATATCTGTTGCTGATAATTAAAAAAAATCACCTGATAGTTTTACGACCAAAAACAAAGAAAAGTCGCCAAAAATAGAAGCCCTTTATCCATACAACGATACATGTTGAACCTACCCAATCTATTTCTTTTACAGATCCTCATTTTGTTTTATACAAGTCTTTGATATTGCTCCCATTATAGTCTTAAAGCAAGGTTGCTGAAGCGGGAAGTTCGCCCGATACTTAAGCAATGTTTTATGGTGGTATTTGATACTGAGTCAATCTGAATTGTTAACTTTAGGTACGTTGTATGTAGCATCATTGGTAGGATATTCGTGAATGTTTGAATGGCTAAATATTGTGATGCTATGGTTAAAGATATGGAAATGTACAGGGTGGTTATAAAATAACGCTCGCTATTCGGAGTGGTCTGTAGCTCGAATGAATAATCCGAATGCAACAAGCATTGAGACACTTACTAATCAAGGGGGGAAAGAATATAATCATAAAAAAGAAACTAGTCTCTTGACCAGGGTTCTAAATTACGAAGCGTAGCCAATTATGGCCGATTACGGCCAACACAGCCAATTACGCTTCGTAATTTAGAACCCTGGTCAAGGGGCGAGTTTCTTTTTTATGATTCCATTCTCTTTTCCCCTTCTTAATACTTACTAATCAAGAAGGGGGAAAAAGAATGGAATCATAAAAAAGAAAAGTCACTTGACAAGAGTTCTACATTACGAGGAGTAGCCAATTATGGCCAATTACGGCCAACACAGCCAATTACGCCTCGTAATTTAGAACCCTGGTCAAGAGACGAATTTCTTTTTTTATGATTCCATTATTTTCCCCCTTCTTGATTAGTAAGTGTCTCGATGTTTGTTGCATTCGGATTATCTCGTAATACGTATGCTGGAACATTTTGAATGAGTATTGCTTAGTATTTATAAATAAGGATTCTGGAAGTAGTGAGTAACTATAATTTATGTTAGGTATTTGCAAGTATTAAACAAGAAATTTTGGTATAGTGACCAGACGTACCTGAACTTCGCAGTATAGTATATACAGGGTGTCCCAAAATGGACTCCCTGTTTTTAAAAATTAATAAAAAAGAAATGGATAGAGATATTAACACAATTCTCGCAGAAAACGAATGAATCACGTCGGAATTTGATATGGAACACTTTATTATGTTAGTTATGTTTATTACGTTATTATGTTATTAAACTTTATTATGTTCAATTTAACCGACAGATGGCGCGGCAATACCGTGTGTTGGCTGTATGAAAGAACTAGGTTAGGTTAGGTTTGAATTATCGTCGCACTAGAGCTACACGAGGGCTATTGGCGACGGGCGTCGTATTTTAGAACCACAGTCAAGTGACGAGCCGACACCTGAATTGGCACCCAACGCAACCGTTAAGGGCGACATCGTACGCAGCATGAAAGAACTAGGCATGAGTATATACCGAAAAGAAGGACACGTGGTCAGAAATGTTCCGTAGCTTTCAGTTCAGGGAAAGCAGCAATAGTTATTGCGTGGAATCGAACACATAGTATTGCAGCGCTATCTGTCGGAAATTGAACATAATAAAGTTTAATAACGTAATAAACATAACTAACATAATAGTGTTATATATCAAATTCCAGACCTGACTCATTCGTTTTCTGCGAGAATTGTGTTAATATCTCTATCCATTTCTTTTTTATTAATTTTTAAAAACAGGTAGTCCATTTTGGGACACCCTGTAGTTTGTTATATAACTATATACCTATAAATATTGTGCAAATAGTTCCGCTTTATTTTGTATAGCTTTATCACAAAAAACCTATTTAAATAAAATATAATTTGTGAACAATTAATGATGATTTAATAATCGAAAAGATAATCGCTGATTAAATCTGTTGCGGCTATATTTTTGTAATAACGCTGTATTGGAAATTACAGATAGTGTATCTCACTTCTCTGGTATTTATAGGTTCGATTTTTTGAGAGCAAACCCTTATTATAAGTCCTCGAAATTACCTAATATTTATATAATTATTTTTAAATGTATTGATTTATTAAGCGGTAGTGTCAGTTCCATAGAGCTAATGCATTAGTTTTAAAATCACAATTTCCGCAAAAGTATTGCTTTGCCATGTTAGCCCTTTTTCCCCAGGTATGGGAATCAATATAACATTGAAATGAAACAAAATTGAAACGAAAATGTTATTTAATTATATATTTTTGAAGTTTTAAAATGTTCAAATATATGCAGCAGATGGCGACACTATTTTAAAACATTATCAGTCAATAACTAAATTAACCGGATGTTATTTTCTTTTCAATTTTGTTTTAAATTGATGTTATGATGATTCCCATACCTGGTGAAAATGGGATAACATGGCAAAGCATTTCTTTTGCAAAAGTTGTGATTTCAAAACCAATGCATTAGCTCTATGAGACTGACAGTCCCTCTTAAAAAGTAATGTACTGTTACACACCCTAGTTTTAAAATGGAAATATTAGTGTACATTTATTGTTTAGGCCGTAAATATCTGAAACTTTGCTTATCCTTTTAAGTAAGTTGTGTAAATTAATTTATTTAACCTAATTGTAATCAAAACAAATTCCAATTTCGTATTTTTTTTATTTCTGAAGTATAGCAGCCCCACGTTATATCGCGCTTGCCGGGGGACAAGCAAACACCGCGATATTACCGAATGCGCGATGTAGCCAGCGACTTGATAAATACTATACTTTTGATGTATTTATGCTCTCAACAAAGTTTTAAAACTAAAGAACAGTATGTATTTGAAAGATAAAACTAAATCATATTTCATATTAAATAATATAACTGTTCGAAAAAAAAAAGGAATACAAAATTTAAAAAGGACATTATTACATATTATTAATTACTATAAACATTACTCATTATTGTAAAGGTAAAACTATATATACATATATATTTCACTCATTTTCTAGTAATGTTGATTTTAAAGAAAGTACATATTGAAAAAAAATGCGTGGGAAAAATTGGGAGACCTAATACGAGGCGCGATATATTCGAATGCGCGATGTAACGAGGCGCGTTGTAGCGAGGGGTTACTGTACTCAAAACTTTAGAACCCTACTCAACTTCACCCTAATATTTATTAATCCGCTAACATTATCAAAATTCCATTACCATTTCACAATTCACCCATCATCAAAATAAATCTTTCAATATCGCCAAATATTCAAACCTACATTACCACATCATAATTAGGACCCATCCATGACTTAGGGTCCCTGCACCCCGTGGGAACTCAGCATATCTCCACATACTCCAAAATGCGAGAGAGTAAAGAAGGTGGAAATGCTGAAACCAGTTCGCCAAGTGAAGCCATCGATCGCTTTTTAGTAAGCCCAAATAAACGCCCTCGGCGAAGTATTTGGCACTATTCTGCAATGGAGTTTGCATTGGCTTGCTACATTGACTTGGCGCTTTCTGACTATACTAAAAGCTTTGATTACAACTCATTTTTCTTATACCAGTGAAGAAAAATACAATCATGTGTAAATTCAGATCTCGTGCCCAGCCTACAACTGCGTAAAGAGTCATATTTTGATTCTTAAGGGAAGGAACATATCGAAGCTCCAAAATATCAAATTTTCATTTTAACTTTCAATCACTGAAATGAATATTTACGAAATTTTTTATATAATACGAACCTGAACATAGTGTTGGAGTTCCCAAATTCGGTAGTTAATTTCAATATAACTTTGTTGCCAGCTTCATACGTCATTATTTTAAAATGTCAATTTTTAGCTTTTAGGTACACTTTCCAGCACAACTATTGCGTGTATCTAGAAATAATTTTTTATTGAAATAAAAAAAAAGTTTATTCAACGCAATGAACCTCAAGTTTGACGATAAAACATTCATAATTTTAAGTTGTTAACATAAATAGAAATTTTGCGCATTTCTTAAATTAGAAAAATCGTCTTATTTTTACTCACTTAATATATTTTTTGAACATTTTGGTTCATTGTGTTAAATAGACATGTATACGACACCACAGAAAATTTCAACCCTTTTAGTAAAAGAGAAAAGTGTACCTTAAGGCTGAAAATTGGTGTTTTGGAATAATGACATTTAAAGCTGGCAACAAAGTTATATTGAAATTAACTACCAAATTTGCAACTCCAGCCCCATATTCAAATGTGCATCATAGAAGTTTTTTCGTAAAGGCAACGATTCAGTAACTAAAGTTGAAATGAAAATTCGAGATTTTGAGTGGTCGTTTTGTTCCCTGTTACCTTAATCGACACTTTTTAAAGAATGGCAGGATTCACTTTTCATGGTATCAACGTTGAGTGAGTGGTTTGTTTGGGCTTACCTGGGTTACTTGGCGAATTTCTGACGGCTTCCCTTTATTTAGCGCCAAGCATCTGCATCTTATTCTCACCTCTATGGTATCTCCACGTCGCCAATAGCCCTCGTGTAGCTCTAGTGCGACGATAATTCAAACTAAACTAAACCTTTATCACCACCTCATAATTAGACCCATCCATGACCTAGGGTCTCTATCATAGGAATACTACACATCTTAACACACTCCAGAATGCGTTCATCGTTAAATTTCGATTGATCCGTCCGAAATTGGAAACCTCTCGGTTCGTTAGGTCGACAACTTGCAAGCTCGCGTCATTTGCCTCCAAGTTTTTCCCAACCCATTAAAATTCCATTACCCTGGGTCCATGTGTCGGGGATCGCAAAGGGGTTGGCGAAATTCTCTATTAAACAGTTGCGTACTGGAAGATTCATAACTGCTGACTGCGGATAATGTGTTGCAGATGTTTCAGTTAAATAAACTGTTTTCCAAGGGAAATATTTCTACATTTGCCTTTTTGTTAGCACATTGAAAACGTATAGAGGGAAAAAAAACCTGTGATAAATAAATATGGGAAATATTTTTTCACAATTGGGCAAATGTGTTTTGTTATTTGCGTAAGGTAGCCATGGAAACACTTCTGTAATTTCAAATTTTAACATCGTCATTTTACCTAGCAAACTGCTAAGCATATTTTCTTGAAAAAATGTTTTTCAACAAATATATATTTAAAAGTGTGCTTTGCAAGTAATTTCGAAATAATATTTGACGAGAGAAACGCCGATTTCATAACATTTGATGAATTAAGAACTAAAAGTACGCAGTTCTGTTGCTATTAATGTAAAAATAAGCTGTATATATTTTTTATATAATAAATAATTCATTCAAACTTTGTTTTCCCAACCCATTAAAATTCCATTACCCTGGGTCCATGTGCCGGTCATCGCAAAGGGGGTTGATGAATTTCTTTATTAAACAGTTGCGTACTGGAAGATTCATAACTGCTGTCCCCGGATATTGTGTTTCAGATGCTTCAGTTAAATAAACAGTTTTCTCGGGGAAACATTTGCTTTTTTAGCACATTGAAAACGCATAGATGAAATTCGCGTAAGCGTGAAGTGCAGATGCCGTAGAACTTTTTGGTTTTAAAGGTATTTTTGAAATATTAAAAGAGCTCTAATTGGGTACTCTAGCACAAAAATAATGTAAAAACAACAACAAACTAATCGGAAAAATAGTATCCTATTCTTTAAATATTAAATTTTCAAAAATAGCTATATCATATCGATATTTTGGATTATTTCTAAATATCAATTAATGGCTAAAAACCAGAGGATAGTTACCCCTTAAATATGTTTTTTTTTAATTTTATACCTGATGAATTTCTGCAATTGTAGAGCAACACTCATATCTGCAATTTTAAAAATAATGCATTGCGTCTATGGGGCCTGACCGTCCCTCTGATATGTATATTTTGCTATAATCCTTGATAATAAAGGAATCCAGATTATTTACCCTCAGTTAGTTCTCAAGATAGTTTGTTATCATGGTTTCCGAGTGAAATTGTTGAGAATTTCACTGACAACGTACTACATTTGTAGATAGTTACAACCATTACGAATGAATGTATTCGCTTTAGGTATATAGTAGGAAGGCATTGCATGGAAGCGGACTTTCCTGGCAGTGCTAAAAGGTAATGTATTTTCTTATTTTAACATTAGTTAAATATACATTTAGATAATATCTAAAAACAGACGAAGTTACTTAAATTTAACAAGTAGGTTTGTAACAGAATCTGTCACTTAACCCGCTTCCACACAACAGTTGTGTTTAACAGGTAAAAAGGCGCCAAACACAGCATTAATTCTATATTAGACATTTACATGCTAAATTTGGCCAGTTTCATTTACATTTTATTTCGAAAATTCAATATTTATTACTTATCGTTTGCAAAAATTAATCTGTGTTTTAAAGAATAAATATGTAATATTCCTCGCTTTTAAACAGAATGAAAATATTTCATATCAACATACGAAGAATCTCGTAGTGAAATATTTTTGACGTCATTTCAAACTGATCGATGTCGCAAAAATAAATTTATTTTAATTTATTGTCTAAAAGAATTAAAGGTTCTCGAGCGATTGTTGCAAATGGCAATGGTGATTTAATTCTAATAAAAATGGCTTCTTATGCTTTTTAAATGAGCATTAATTTTTGCAGTTTTTTAAATAATTGAAGTACTTCGAATTCGAATTCTTTTCTGAAATTTTCAATGTATTCTAATTTCGGTGCTCTGAATTTTTTGACGTATCACACTTGTCCGTAGCATTTGTAGTTTGGGCTATGAAAGTGGGTGACGGACAGACAGACGGACTGAACGATTCTAATACCTTCCACTTTTTACGTTATAAACGTAGTGTTGAAGCTAAAATTGAATTCATTAAGTTTCTTTAGTATTAAATTCAAACCGAATTCATGTGTTTGAACAAGAATTTCTGTTTAGGTTGATATTTGTATCACGTAATAATTTCCAAGTTGTTCTATTGAATGAGATTTGCAATTATTTTATGATATTTAAAGAGTTTTAGAATTTTTAAAAGAACTATTTACCTGAAAATAGTTAATGAATAATATTCTACTTAAATGAAAAAATATAGCTTAAAAAAATTATTACTTATCTTCTTTTAAAGTTTTCTAGGAACGTAAGTTCTAAATACAAAAGAAAAGTTTCAAACAAAGTGCAATCATATTCAAAAATTCCACAAAACAAAAATGTATGCAAAAATGTATGCAAAAAAATATTTTACATTCTAATTTTCGTAATACAAAATTAAGATAAAGCGTATGAACCATTTCGACTATTAACTTAATTAATAAACATGTTCAATTTATCCAAGAACAAAATTGAATTTTTCTATACTTTCAATTTAATGTCGCATCATATTGATTTTTTAGCAAGATACCGTACACCTACAAACAAAAAAAAACGTTTGCAATATTTTAAAATAATCAATTTTTTATCTTTCTCCGGTTTCATTTTTTTTTACTCTGCAGAATCCTTCAGTAAAAGAATTTGAAAAAAAACCTTTCTAATTATTACGAAGAATATATTTTTAAAAAATAAAAAATGTTGTTTATTGTTTATTTAAGTGAAATCGCCCTTTTACTTTAGTAACATCATTAAGTAATAATATTTATTTAAGGGGACGCGGTACCCCAAAAAATTAAATCCAGTATTTTATGGCTAGCATTCGAATTAAACTATTTTTATAAAAAACACTAACATTCAATAAACATATACGAAAAAATGATAAATATTGAAACGTTAGATTTTTTTAAAAATTAAAAATTTTAAAAATTTTAACGTTTTTTCAAAATGCAACTCCTCCTACAATTTAAAGAATTTTTTAATGGATTTTTTTTCAAAATGTTCCCACAACATCTATTAATAAAAGTTGGTATGGATTTTGAGACATCGGTTAAACAAAAATAGTTATGTTGCTTCATGTATAAAAATGCCCAAAAATTAAGATTTTTTTTTGTCAATTTTCAACTTCATAATTTTTTTAAAAAAATATATTCACACTAGAACTTATCCCATACCATTTTTTGTTAAACGAATATGTTTCAACACAGGAAAAAAAATTGGAGCTCTACATTAATTTACCTAAAAGCCTTAGCGTTTTAGAAGCCTGAAGAAATTAAAAATTTAAAAAATCAACATAAAATTTCCGAAACCCTTTTACCAAACCATTATATCATTTTCAATAAACCTCCACCATTAAAAAGGATTCCTTCTTTTTTGCAATATCCTTAGCTCACAGCATTCGAGCCTGTTTAATTATTTTCTGGGCAGCCCTAAATTTTGGGTAATGCGTCCCCTTAAACAAAAAATTCTTTAAAACAATGCTTTCAAAAAAATGCTATTTAAACTAAATGAGTGCTGTGTTACATAACAAACATATATTAAGTATGTAAATAAAAAAAAATTGTATATACTCTAAAACATAAATCTACAGTATATTCCTGTTTTTTTGCATAAAAAATATATTGCATTATTATTTCATAAAACATTTACAATTACAATAATAGCTTTACACAAAAACTTATGTTTAGTAAATAAAATACTGAAAAAGTTTCTGTTATTCAGAAAAAATAAAACTCAAATGAATAAATTTGTATGTTTACTTGAATTATTTATATCCTTTTCTCCAACCCACTATAACCTATCCGTCGAAGCTTTAAACACGGCTTTTCCTTATTTTTTTTTGTACGAGTCTTCCTAGAAAAACCCCATACACGAAATACTGAATTTTTAATGATATTTAACTATTTTTCATTTGGAAACGAGAGATTTATAGAGTACACACATTTAAAAATAAGCCCAATTTTGATTGATGATAAATATCGGATTTACAAACAAAATAATTTTTAAATTTATGCAGAGAAAACAACCGTAATTTTTTGCCCATTTCCAGGCCGTTTGGAAAGCTGAACCAAGATTTTTATTTAAAACTAGCAAATTTATACTCGTTCTTCGCATGGATTAAAAAAATATCAAATCGTTCCAAATATTTGTACCATATAACCTTTTATAGGATCATAAACTTATGTTATTGTTCCCGCTCATTATAAAGTATAAAATCCCGTTTCAATGCCTTAAAATTCCCAAATGAAAAATACGCTTTAAAATGCACTCATAAATGTCATCACAATTCCCTCATAAATACATAAAACCTTTTAGCTTATTTGGGCATGGCATAATTTGGCGAGAAAATAGATATAGCTACAAACACACCCATTATACAGCTCTAACACAATGACCTTGGAACAACCGACCAGCTTATAAATTATTTATAAAAGAAATTGCCCATTTGGCCATTTTGTTAATAATTTGGCGAGTTTGGCAACGTATTTGGCTAAAAAATAAAGACATAAAACACTAATATGCAGCTCTAGTGCGATGGCCTTTATTAACCATCATAGTTCAGTAATAACTTAATCAAAAAGTCGTAGACATTAAATTTTGTTTGCTCATAATTCAAATTTAATGCTTTTCGTAAATTCACAAAAATGTCAGTGTCAAAAACATATGATAGGTATAATGCAACCTATCGTAGATAAACCCTTAAAATTAAAATACTTTTTGGGTTGGATTGGGTTAAATTACCGTCGCAATTAAATTGGTTGAATTATCCTCAGGTAATCTATACAAGAAAGACCCGGCAACGGTCGTCGTAATTTAGAACAACAATCAAATGACGAGCCGACACCTGAATAGGCATCCAACGCTGCTTTAAAGGGCTACATATCATACTCGCCGTCAGGACTTTGGGGAGCATATTTAAAAAACAATGCGTGCTATTCGTCGTACTTTTTGGCTGCATAGAACTTTTATTTTTCGGCAGTTATTTTGACTATGCCCGTTCCCGAACCTGGGACCGTTCGCAATCAAGGCAAGCCCCCTACCGACTAGGATTCCCAACTCTAAAAAAATATCCTTTTTAGAAATAATCGTATTTTGTACTTAAGGTTTTGGTTTAGTTTGAAATATCGTCGCACTAGAGCTACACGAGGTCTATTGGCGACGAGCGTCGTATTTTAGAACCACAGTCAAGTGACGAGCCGACACCTGAATAGGCACCCAATGCAACTGTTAAAGGCGACATCGTACGCAGCGTCGGTACTTTGGAGGGTATTTAACGTGCTTTCCCTCTACACGGGGTATTATTCGTCGAACATTTTTGGATGCACGGGCCGTTTATAGGTCGGCAGTTATTTTGGCTATACCCGGACCCGAACCAGGGACCTTTCGCATGCTAGGCGAATGACTAACCGACTGGGCTCCCCATGCAGCCCTATTTTTTACTTAAGAATTCAATTTGAATATCGCATATTTATTCATTATAGAGCAAAGACATGCTGGCCAGATACATCAGAGAAGTTAACGTCCACGTATACCCAACTACAACAGAACCAGTAACAAAAGACCCAGAAATAAGCACAATGTCTACTTGCAGTATTGCTGGTCATTCAGTTGATGATGACAGAAACGAGCAGCAAGATGGGCTGAGGAATAACATGCTAGTTAACTTGGAAGCTGGAGAGAGGAACCTAGCGAGTTATAATATGAGGTAATTGCGATTATTCGTTATATTCTGTCAGGTTAAATGAAGAGCTTAGTGGAAGAAAGTGCAAAGTGACAAAAAGGTGAAAACGAGAAATTGAAGTTTAAAGTTTTTAGTTTGCACTCAGATCTGTTGAAAACGGTATTTGCAAACCGTAAAAAAGATACTACACTTAAAGTTGATGAAAAAGTGGAAACTTGTTATCGTTAAAGAAGTTAGTAATATGTTCATTGACACAAAAATCTCAATTTTTTAAAAAATGTCACTTAGCACTTTCTTCCACTAAGCTCTTCAAATGTAATGGGACTATTTTAGCTTCCACACTGCGTTTATAACGTAAAAAGTGGAAGGTATTATAATCGTTCAGTCTGTCCGTCTGTCTGTCACCCACTTTCTCAGAATGAACCGCAAGTCGCACAAACAAGTGAGATACGTCATTTTGAAGCAAAACATGAGGCTAGGTTACATCCCAAATTTCATTAAAAAATTTAAATTAGAAGTATATTTAAAATTTAAATTACTAAAAATTTAGTCTACATTCAAATAACATGCAAATTCCATTTTCATTCAATATTTTCACTGTTGCCATTCCGTCAAACGTTCGAGAAACTTTAAAATAAAAAATAAAACTCTTGAAAAAATATTAATTTATGTGATATGATTCAGTTTGGATAGATGTCATATCACAATAGAGTTCTTTTGATGGTTCATTATATATGTATGAGGAAAGATGCACAGCGAATTCTAACTTTGAATAAAAAAAATATGCAAAAGCTCGCTTTTATTTTTAAAGCACCAATTTTACTTATTATATTTATTCTTCTCTTTTTCGAAAGAAAGTTAACGAACATGGGAAATTGTGGCGACTAAACGATATTTATTAAAAAAAATTGCATCATTATTCTTCGAATTTCAAACAAATTTAGCAAACGATAATGAGTAATTATTAATTTGCGAAAGAAGGTTTGAGAAAATAGTAATTTTGGCTTTCAAAAGTTTGAATTATGAATAAATTATTAGCTAAACGCCCTGTTTGGCGAGTTTCTTTCTGAGGTGTATAAATAGTGCGTTTTTTGTTAGGCAAATGTTGTGTGGAAGCGGTTTAAGTGACAGATTATGTAACAAAGCTACTTGTTTATATTTTATAAGGAGTTGGAAGCGTAAGACAGTAGTGGTGTGTAAATTGCAGTTATCCAAAACATTGTACTATTTATTCCTTGAAATAACCAATATTTTACTATACCATCTATATTTATAAAGGAAGAAGTCCTGACTGACTCGCATATCAACGCCAAGCAAAAACTATTTGAGGTCCAGATTCAAAATTTTAGCAGCTTATTCCTTTTGTGCTAAAGGCGTTATTTAAAAAAAGATTTTTCCACATTTGAAGCCAAACGGGTCTTTTAGGGCAACACGTGAGCCGGTTTATCCGTAGAAATAGCATTGCTCATTGCTGTACGATTAGGATTTATGGCAGTTTTTAATTTGAAACAAATTTCAACGAGAGCGAAATTTAAGCATAATTGGTCATAATTAATAATAGTCAGTAAATATTGCTTTAATTTCTTCTCTATATAGTTCACTTATTTAAAACTATAAATAAAAATCATAATTTTTAGAGCAGTTTTTACTTAATTTTATTTTTATAACAGCGTGCAAAAAAGTTCACTTTTTTATATCATATTCATTCATAAATCGCTGTGAAAATGACACTTTACGTGCTTACGTCACGGACAGTGTCGAAAGTATTACTTTGGGCACTAGTGCGGTAAAGTAAATAAGAGTATCTGATTGGTAGAAAAACAAAATGTCATGAATATCTCCATGGAAACTAAATGATGTCATGAAACTCACTTATTTCTATTGGTTCATTACTTACACTTTCTGATATCTCCATGGAAACTACAAGTACTACAAAAATTAAAGGAAATTAAATAAGACAAAAGTAAGAACAAATTCACATCAACAATCCTACTGCATTTTCGATACGCCAGAAACTAATAATGTCTGAATCACTTTCTATTGGTCATACTACATTTTCTGAATCTCCATGGAACTACAGTACTACAAATGGAAACTTAAATAACAAGTAAGCACAATTCACGTCAAAAATCATTGCTCAATTCGCCATGAACTAATGTAGAAATCACTCATTGTAGATACTTTTTGCACGTTATTATAAAAAATATTGTAAGCAAGCACGTGCCAAATAATACTTTAATAAGCTCTTGTCATTATTTCACTCGACCTATGGTCTCGTGAAATAAAAGCCACTCTCTTAATAAAGTATTATTTTCGGCACTAGTTGCTTAAATGACTATTTAAAAAAACTTTATTTACTTTACAGTTCTTACGAGCAAAGTACCAGGTCGGACAAGATAAGAAATTACGCTCCTTTGGCATCAGTATTCCTGTTATTTATTTGCTTTACGTCATATTTTCTAGCCTTCGGTATATTTTGCATCGATAGGAAACTACAGAATGACTACGTCAGATTTATTTTTGTTGTTATGGTCGGAGTATTTATTTCATCTGCATTATGTTTCTGTTTCTTTCTGAGAATTACTTTTGAACAGTTTTTATCAGATTGATGTTTTTAAATTTGTGTTTTAATTGTTTATTAATAAAGTTAACTTTTTGATTTTAATGAGTTTTGTTACAATAGATAAAAAAAATTATATAGTCCCTGTATTACTATTAAAGCTTAGGTTTCCTTAAGTATATGTGGTTATCAACCGGTCCGACTCACATTACGTATAATTTTTAGTTTCCACACTTCGTTTATAACGTAAAAAGTGGAAGGTATTATAATCGTCCGTCTCTCCGACTGTCTGTCCCTCACCCACTTTCATATCCCAAACTACAAATGCTAGGACAAGTGTGATACGTCAAAAAATTCAGAGCATCAAAATTAGAATACATTGAAAATTTCAGAAAAGAATCGAATTCGAAGTACTTCAATTATTTAAAAAAACTGCAACATTCAATGCTCATTTAAAAAGCATAGGCCATTTTTATTAGAATTTAATCATTATTGCCATTCGCAACAATCGCTCGAGAAACTTTAATTCTTTTCGACAATAAATTAAAATAAATTTATTTTTGCGACATCGATCAGTTTGAAATGACGTCAAATATATTTCACTTCGCGATTCTTTGTATGTTGATATGAAATGTTTTCATTCTATTTAAAAGCGAGGAATATTACATATTCTTCGAAATATAAATGGATTTTTGCAAACGATAAGTAATAATTACGGAATTTCCGAAATATAATAAATGAAACTAGCCAAATTTAGCATGTAACTGTTTAATATAGAATTAATGCTGCGTTTGGCACCATTTTACCAGTTAAATACAACTGTTGTGTGGAAGCGGGTTAAGTGGCAGATTCTGTTACAAACCTGCTTGTTTTAATACAATTTCTCAATTTTTAAAATTGCCAAAAATATGTATTAAGTAAAAAAAAGAACCTAAAACATTTGTAAAATCAGCATCCAAAAATACGTAGGAAATAAGCTTATTAAACTTAGAAATTCGCAGAACCCGTGCTATCGGAAACGAATTCTTCGATACTTTATATAAATCAGTTGTTACCCAGGTAACAATCAGGTTTGTTACTTATAGTCAGATTATTTTTTTTAAAAAAAATAGTATATATTATGCCCAATAAACACCATTAGTAGTTTCTGTTCTCGCATTTTCCAAAAGGCATCTAAAACAAGATGTTCTTAAAGAACTAAAATAACCTACTTTCCTGTTACTTAAATACTTACTGAAATTCTAATCGGGAAACAACTAGGTACATAACAGTAAATACCATCAACAATCGTTTCTACACTAGATTTACACACATTAGAAAAAAATCGCTAAACCCAGGATCCAGCTACAATTTAAACTTCTAAAAGCCAAAATCAACTATTTTCCTTAATATTCTTTCACAAATAACTTAATATTATTTATCGTCTGCTCGATTTATTTGTAGTTCAAACAATAATTAAATATTTATTAAAAACAAAAATAATGAAACCACTCCAAAGTGCATTTAAAAAATAAATGTAAATTAAAACTAAGCAGAATAGTATGCAAAACATATGCCTTGCCGTTTTCTTGGTAAACAATTAATGAACAATCAACAAATCACATTGTGCTAAATTTTATGACGTAATTCCAAAATGATTCATGAAAAAATTATTTTGCTTCAAATATTTTTAAATAAAGTTTCTCATGCCATTGTTGATTTGGCAACAGTGATTTAAATGACTCAAAATTGAATTTCAATGCTAATGCAATGGGAAATTCGCCGACAGATAGTAGATTTATGTCCGTCCGGACGTACAGACAGGCGGACAAAAAGTGTGAAAGTTGGGTCTCTGAGGTCATATAGCTTTCTAACAAAAAAGAATTTTTAAGATCCGATGGATAGAACCGATTTTGGAAGGGGGGTACGGACAGACAGACAGACGGACAGACAGACGGACAGACAAAACGGACAGACGGAAAAAGACGTGGACATCAACCGCATTTCAATACCTACAGTGCTTTAAATGACTCAAAATTGAATATCAATGCTAATTCAATGGGAAATTCGCCGACAGATAGTAGATTTATGTCCGTCCGGACGTACAGACAGACGGACAAAAAGTATGAAAGTTGGGTATCTGAGGTCATAGCTTTCTAACAAAAAAAGAATTTTTAAGATCCGAGGGATAGAACCGATTTTGGAAGTACGGACAGACGGACATCGACCGCATGTCAATACCTACTTTTTCATTTTTTTTAATTCTTTCTAATTAAAAAAAAAGAAAGTTAAAAATCCCCGAAACTTAAAACATTGTGAAACATTTCCCCACACTGCCGTTGCAGCTGCTGGGAACAATTTTTTTAGTGTGAAGCCCAGTATGATGTTTTGGACAGTGTAGTTTTTTTTCATGTGTAATTAGCATAGAAATTTATAAAAATTCTAGTTTTGAACACTTTGTACAATTACTAAACGCGGAAAATATTAACAAAAACATTTTTGTCAGTGAATAAAAATTATAGAAAGCCTCTTTAAATGAAACTTCTTAACAAAAGTAAACACAATTAAGAAATAAAATACCGTTACATGTTTTGTTAAAAAGTTACTCAGTTATTTTTGCAATGCATCAAGGGAAAACCTTGTGGGAATGAAACATTTCAATTATCACTTTGTTGAAAGTAAATAACTTTTTTAAGAATGTATTTTTCTTAGCATACATATTGTTTAACTTAACCTTTCCACTGCCTTTTAAATATTTGTGTCATTACCATACAAATGATAAAATCTTGTTTTGAATCTACATCAATTAAAAACAAATAATAGAAGCGTAAAAATCCCTACAAAAACTGGATTTCATTTTTTTTTCTCTGGCATTCATTTTTCGAAAGATTAACTTTGTATTTGAAAACGAGTGAATTAAAACTCTTTATACGGATTAAAAAAGCACGTATAAAATTAAGATGAAAAAAAACAAGTATGCATTTAAAATAATAAAATATATAATTGTACTTTAATTTCGTATTTTTTCCACAAAAAAAATGTTATGTTTTTTTATTTACTAAATGATCTGACACACAAAATTATGAACGCTTTGTGATTCTTATTTGAGGATTTAAGACATTAATTCTGGTTTTTGAGTTATAAAAACTATTTTTAAGTCTTTGATCAGTCTTCCATAATACGAAAGCTCTCTAAAAAGTGTAGAATCATGCTTCTTTGAATGTAATTAAAATCTTTGAAGTTGAAAAATATTAACATTTTATAAGCATCCTTTTTATTTAGCAATATGACAGTTAAAACTGCAGTTGCTCATGTAAAAAAATGAATATACTATATTAGTACTTACTATAGAATTAATGGATAAAACCAATTTTGTGGAAAGAAATATTAAATTCCTGGAACTTTTTTTTTAAATTTATATTTCTACACATTTAAGAAGCAATAAAAACGAATGAAGACTTTTTTTTAATTCAAACTAATAATTTCCTGATAACACAAGACAAAAAAAATTACCTTCTCCATAAAAATCATATTTCAGATTCAAATAACTTGAGATAAAGAATTTGAAACTCCAGTTATTTTTAAGCAAAAGAAAAATACCAATTAAAGTACATAAATCTATAATAATAAAAATGAAGTTGTGTAGGTATGTATGTATATTACTTATGGACTCTTAAACTAGAAATCTGAAGCATAAAGGCCATCGCACTAGATTTGCATATTAGGGTTTTATGTCTTTATTTTTTCGCCAAGTACGTTGCCAAACTCGCCAAATTATTTACTAATACGCAAAAAAAAATGGGCAAAAGGTTTTTTTTATAAATAATTTATAAGCTGGTTGGTTGTTCGAAGGTCATTGTGCTAGAGCTGTATAATGGGTGTGTTTGTAGCTATATTTATTTTCTCGTTAAATTATTTCCCAAAACGCGCCAAATCGCCTAAAAGGCTTTATGTATTTATGAGGGAATTGTGATGACATTTATGAGTGCATTTTATAGCGTATTTTTCATTTTCAAATTTTAAAGCAATGAAACGGGATTTGATACTTTATAACGAGCGGGAACAATAACATAAGCTTAAGATCCTGTAACAGGTTATATGGTACACATACTTGGATCGATTTGATATTTTTTAACCCATGCGGAGAACGGGTATTCATTTGCTAGTAATATTTGCAAAGATCTAAACTTATATTACGAAAAACAAACTTAAAAGATATTGGAAATGAAAGGTTATTTTGGGAATAGTCAAGCATAGTGTTAACGAAATAAGATTTCTAAAAAGAAAACTTCATTAAGGAATTACATACTAACACCTCGTTCAAAGAAGTAACGGTTCGAGAGTTCAGTTGAATTGACGTCGCTCTAAGGCAAGGCCAACTTCAATAACAAGGCCAGAGAAGCGCTCCCAAACATGAGCGTAGACGGAATTTTTGACGTCACTGTTCCGAGTGCCGAAGATCGAGAAACTAGTTCGGACGCATTCGGAACCCTAAATTTGTGGTCAGCCATGAACGAGTGGTTCCGAACAGGTGGTCTTCATTTTCGGAACAACGTCACTCGGAACTATGACGTCAACATTTCCGTCCCCGAGCTTGTTTGGGAAAGCTTCTTTGGCCGTAGTAGTTGAGTAGGCCGTGTCTAGTCATACGAGGGTTATTATCGACGCTAAAACCACAGTCAAGTGACGAGCCGACACCCGAGTAGGCACCCAATGCAATTCTTTAAGAGCGACATCGTGCGCAGCGTCGGTATTTGAAACATATTTAAAGTGCATTTCCTCTACACGGGGTTCGTTTATTCTTCGGACTTTTTGAGCCACATAAACTGTTTAAAGGTTGGTATTATGGCGATGCTTGGACCCGAACCTGGGAACTTTTAGTAAGCAAGGTAAGCGCCTTACCGACTGAGCACCCCACCCCCAAATTCAGAAGAATTTTAAAATTTAAAAAATATAGAATAAATTGTTTCTACACTCTTAAAACAAAAGAGTGAAATCCACTCCTATAGAGAAAGTGCATTTTCGGCACCGGAAAGGAGTGGAATTTAAGTGTTTCCATGGCTACCTTATGCGAATAAAAAAACATTTCGCCAATTGTGAAAAAATATTTCCCAGATTTATTTATCACAGGTTTTTTTTCCTCTATACGTTTTCATTGTGTTAAAAAAAAATGTAGAAATATTTCCCTTAGAAAACAGTTTATTTAACTGAAACACCTGGCACACATTATCCGAAGACAGCAGTTATGAATCTTCCAGTGCGCTACTGTTTAATAGAGAATTTCGCCAACCCCTTTCCGATCCCCGACACATGGGCCCAGGGTAATGGAAATTTAATGGTTCGGGAAAACTTGGAGGCAATGGAGGCAAATGACGCGAGCTTGCAAGTTGTCGGCCTAAACGAACCGAGAGGTTTCGGATTTCGGACGGATCAATCGAAATTTAACGATGAACGCATTCTGTAGTGTGTGGAGATATGTAGTATTCCTACGGGGTTCAGATACCCTAAGTCATGGAAGGGTCTAATTATGAGGTGGTGATGTAGGTGTAGTTTGAATTATCGTCGCACTAGAGCTACACGAAGGCTATTGTCGACGGACGTCGTATTTTAGAACCACAGTCAAGTAACGAGCCGACATCTGAGTAGGCACCCAACGCAACTGTTAAGGGCGACATCGTACGCAGCGTTGGGACTTGAGGATATTTAACGTGTACTCCCTCCACACGGGATATTATTCGTCGGATAGTTTTGGCTGCATGGGCCGTTTACAGGTCGGTAGTTATTATGGCGATGCCCGGACCCGAACCTGGGACCTTTCGCATGCTAGGCTAATGCCTAACCGACTGGGCTCCCCAGCCCCCGGTGGTGATGTAGGTTTGAATATTTGGTGATATTGAATTATTTTGATAATGGGTGAACGTGTATTGTGAAATTGTAATGGAGTTTCGATAATGTTAGTGGATTAATGAATATTAGGGAGACGTTTATTATGTAGAGCTCTCAAAAATTTTGAGAACTTCAGAAATAACGAAATTGGAATGTGTTTTCATAAAGTTAGGATAAATACGTTAATTTAGGCAACCTACTAACTCAAAACGATGAACAACGTTTCAGATATTTACATCCCAACCAATAAATGTACACTAATGCTTCCATTTTAAAACTGGGGACAGATACTAGGATTTCTGTACCAAATTAGCTGCTTTTTTTTCGGTTTTCAGCAATGCCTATAACCACAGCCTACTCAACTACTAAGGCCAAAGAAGCTCTCCCAAACAAGCCCGGGCACGGAAATTTTGACGTCATAGTTCCGAGTGACGTTGTTCCGAAGATAAAGACAACATGTCTCGAAACCTGTTCGGAACCACTCGTTCACGGCTGACCACATTTTTAGGGTTCCGAATGCGTCCGAACTAGTTTCTCCATCTTCGGCACTCGGAACAGCGACGTCAAAATTTCCGTCCACGCTCATGTTTGGGAGAGCTTCTCCGGCCTTGTTATTGAAGTTGGTCGTGCTTTAACCCGAAAAGTTGTATGATAATTTCCCACTGCGCATGTGCAATTTTCTCAAGAACCTTATTTCGACGTCTGACAGACACTGGAAACCACGTGTACCAAATTTCAAGTCCGTAGCTTTTTTTAGTTCGAGCCAAGCAAACAGTCTAACAGGCGTACCAATGCTCGGAAACCAATTTAGCTTCCACACTACGTTTATAACGTAAAAAGTGGAAGGTATTATAATCGTTCAGTCCGTCTGTCTGTCACCCACTTTCATAGCCCAAACTACAAATGCTACGGACAAGTGTGCTACGTCAAAAAATTCAGCGCATCGAAATTAGAATACATTGAAAATTTCAGAAAAGAATTCGAATTCGAAGTACTTCAATTAATTAAAAAACTGAAAAATTTAATGCTCATTTTAAAAGCATAGGAAGCCAGTTTTATTAGAATGTAATCACCATTGCCATTCGCAACAATCGCTCGAGAAACTTTAATTCTTTTAGACAATAAATTAAAATGAATTTAGTTTTGCGACATCGATCAATTTGAAATGACGTCAAATATATTTCACTGCGAGATACTTTGGATGTTGATATGAAATGTTTTAATCTATTTAAAAGCGAGGAATATTACATATTTATTCTTTGAAATATAAATTAATTTTTGCAAACGATAAGTGATAATTAATGAATTTTCGAAATAAAATAAATGAAACTAGCCAAATTTAGCATGTAAATGTTTAATATAGAATTAAAAGCTGTGTTTGTCGCCTTTTTACCTGTTAAACACAACTGTTGTGTGGAAGCGGGTTAAGTGACAGATTCTGTTACAAACCTATTTGTTTTTACAAACAGACCCCTCCAAAATGTGTTGAAAACACGAAATCTCCATTTCGTACTTCCGACTCCATCGCAATAATTTCATTACCTTGTATTTCACTTTAGGTAATTGAAAGTAAATACTACGTTTTTTGATAGATTAGGGTAATGGATTTAACTAAAAGTTCTGGATTTTAACGATGTTTTAGAGTTTGTGGAGAATATTCTTGTGGAGAGTCAGTTAACCCAATTTTGTTGATGGCCCTATTAAATGGAGCAGACACAGATTTGAAGATTTGGTAGATAATACGAGTCGAATAGTACAATTGTGTGTTGTAATGAAAGATTTATTTTAATAATTAATGGACGTAAATAGTTAACTATGAACAGAATAGGGTACTTAACTGTATCGTTAATATACCTTCCAATATTAAATTAATTACAGTTTGAACCCAAAAATAACAAACGTATATATTTTTTCGCAAAATAAATCTTTAAATAATTCATAAAAATCATTTTGAAATGGCTTATGTTTCATCGGTAAGTCACGTGATCACAAACACGTCGATTTTGCTGACGTCATTAGTATATATAAACAAACCGATGTGATGTTTTTTTGCTTGCAATTAAACTGGATTTAATCTAATTTAATATTAAAATAAGAACTATATAGATAATGGAAGGTTTACAGAAGCGGATAGTTCAAATTTGCTTAAAGTAGATTCCAGAATGGTGTTTCAAAGTTTGTTTACATTTACTAGTGACGTCATAGATACCACGTGACAGCCACAGAGCGTTTTCAGGCGTAATTTTTCGCCCTAATTTTAAAATTCATTTTTCTCCCTTTTTATGGGGTATTTGTAAAAAAGAAATACTGGTCTAATATTTTTGGCATAAGAATATTCTAAGCCGATAAAAAAATTTTAGTCAAATACCCTATTATGAAATTGTTTACGCTTAAATAAGTGAGATTTCAACATTAACTCTCTCCAGTTACTCATTTCAAGTTCGAATGGCAATTCGTGAAATTAAAGTAATTGGAACTAGCGAGCAAGTATACAATTTATATACTAACTTTTTAGACATCACACTGAAATAAAAAAAAGAACTTAAAACGTACTACGATCGCTATCTTTTAACAACCTTTAAACTAATAGATGTATGTGGATTTTGCGTTAGTTGAGTTAAATTATATGCTGATGATAAGGTATACTTAAATATCGATTGTACATTCGGATTCTATTTTTAAATAATGTGGAAACATTAAATATTGAATGGATAGTGAAATTGTGATGTGAAAAACAAAATTATCCAAATAAAACAATTAAAAAACGATTAACTAAATTAGATTACTATGTTAGGTTGAACTATCGTCACATTATAGCTACACGGGGGTTATTGGGGACGGGTGTTATAGTTTAGAACCACAATCAAGTGACGAGACGACACTTAAAACCACACAACGCAACTTTTAAAGGCGACTTTCATGTATAGGACCTTGGAATATATTTAGCGTGCACTTCCTTTACACGGGGCACTATTCGTCGGACGTTTGGCTTCAGAGACCGTTCATAGGTTAGCAGTTATTTTGGCAATATTCGAACTCAAACCTAGGACCTTTCACATGCAAGCGAATGCCTTAACCGACAACATTCACGTAGGACTTTGAAATGCAGGGTGTCCGTAAAAGAATGTGCCAGTTTTAATGGGTATATTACGAGTATATTACAGGAGTTTATTTTATACTAAATATAACAAATCATACATTACATTGAAGGAAAACTAACCTAGTTTTTCCTATAAGTGCTCAATGTGTGCGCCTTTAGTGAAACGGCACACATACAACCGAAAATGCAATTCTTCCCATACTGTCTGCAGCATGTCAGGGACCGGAGTCATGGAAGCAACAGCCTGTGCAACGATGTAGCGGTACAAGCGCATGCGCTTATCTGAAACTGTTGGAGTTATTCTTTATTCGTCACCTTCAACCACATTACAATGACCCTTCAACCACATTACAATGACACTTCAACCACAATACTATTACAATTCGAAACTCGGACATTCTTTTACGACACCCTGTATATTTGACGTACAATCTTTATACGGGGTATTATTGATAGGAAAGACGGTTTGGCTACACAGACCTTCTGTAGGTCGGCAGTTATTTTGACAATTACAGCCCAGTAGGTAAGAAATGGGAGTTATCCCTCATCCCTCCACATGTTGCAGAACTCCCATTTCTTTTCTACTCAGGCCCTGACTGATATTCTGGGACCTTTCGCATGCAAGGTAAGCGCCTTATCGACTGGGCTCTACAGCCTTCTACTATGTTATAATAGACATCTTATAAAAAAGTTAAGCTGTTACAAAGATCAGTTCTATCCCAAAACATACAAATATTTTATTCATAAACTCCTCGTGTAAGCTTCTCCAAACAAACGACACGCCAAACAAGTGTCTGCAACCAGCACGGTGTTTATCAAGTCACTTCAATTCGTGTTTTAAGGAATACTTACCCAAAAATTGTTCAAAATAACGTTTTTAGATTTTTAATTCTTTTTATTCCGATATATTTCTGAACATTTACTGAAGTTTCAGAAATATTTTTGTAGAAAAAAGTTTATATATATTTTTGGATCATTCTATAAAATAGTATTTGTCTGCTTTCAAACTGTTTTCTTTGTTTCGCGTTTTTCAATTCTTTGTTTAATAAACCCCTAAGGCTTTTTTGCTAATTAGTTAGAATTTTGAAATTTTTAACCTGTGTTCTTATATAAATGGGGCACAAAATTGTGCATGGAATAAGGTTTACTATGTATAGTGTTTTTTTTTTAAATGTTGAACTCAATAATTTGTAATTTTTTGTGACTTTCAGTATCTAAAAAAACACTTGTAAATATATATTTTTATTGCTAGAAAATGTTTATTTAGAGTGAACATTTTGTAAAACCACTATAATTTACAGGTTTATGTTATTATTTCTAGAAATAATGTTTTGGGTACCGTATCCCTTTAACTGAATTCCTGCTCGACACTACCTCACATAACACGTGATTCGAGCGTTCTCAGCAGAAATAATTCAAAATCGGATAGATTACTATGTCGGTAAGAGTTAAGTCAAACTGTCGCACAATATAGTTATACGAGGGCTATTGATGACGAGGCGACACCTTAGTAGGCACCCAACGCAACATTCACGCAAGACTTTGAAATATATTTAACGTGCACTCCCTTTACTCGTGGTATTATTCATCCAACAAACGATTTAGCTGCACATACCGCTTACAGGTCGGCAGTTGTTTTGGCAATTTCATGCACGGACTAACACCAGGGATTTTTCGTATGCAAGAAATGCACGTTTGCCACCTGGGCTCTCCAACCAGACTGGATAACGAAATTGTGATACATGAAAAATCAAGAAAATTTTAAAATTAGATAAATAAGGATAAGACATCTAATAATTTACATATTAATAAAATATTAAACTCCATGAATGTTTATTTGTATCCATAGATATCATAGTTAAAGTATTAGATTGGCAGATCACGTGACCTCCAATGCTAACGACGGGACGCGCATGGAGACCAGAATAAGAGGGAAAATGGGCAGTGTTGCTGCCACTTTAAGGAGAAAAATACTACGAAAAAATACCATTTAATTCTAAAATTACAACAAAAATACTAGAAAAGGATTTAAAGTCACTAAAAAAAATATTCTAAAATGCAGCTAGTATTTTTACGATATTTTTTTTGTAATTTTAGAATTAAATGGTATCTTTTCGTAGTATTTTTCTCCTTAAAGTGGCAGCAACACTGGCCATTTTGCCCCCTTGTTTTGGTCTCCATGCGCGTCCCGTCGTTAGCATTGGAGGTCACATGATCTGCCAATCTAATACTTTAACTATGATATCTATGGTTATATCCCAACATACTAATATTTTATTCATAACCACATCTCGTCAGCTTCTTCTAAAGCAAGGACATCGCCAAAACAAAGTGTGCAACAACAAAAAATTGCGCTGAAACCAGTCACGGTGTTTAGTCAGCAGTCACTTTCAATTCAGTGTTTCAACTGAATTCCTGCTCGACATAAAACGTTATTCGAGCGTTCTCAGCAGATAAAAAAGACGCCTTCGAGCACATTACAGCTATTCCGACAGCTATTCATCACGTACAACGAGCAGAAACAACATCAGCAACAACAACAATTGTCGATCCCACTGCGCGATCCGATTGAGTATTTTTACTGTTGATAAACGAAAATAATCTGACCAAGAAATACTTAACGAGACTTAATGACAAACACAAACAAGTAGGTTTGTAACAGAATCTGTCACCCGCTTCCACACAACAGTTGTATTTAACAGGTAAAAAGGCACCACACACAGCATTAATTCTATATTAAACATTTACATGCTAAATTTGGCTAGTTTCATTTACTTTATTTCGAACATTCAATAATTATTACTTATCGTTTGAAAAAATTAATTTATATTTCAAAGAATAATTATGTAATATTCTTCGCTTTTAAATAGAATGAAAATATTTCATATCAACATACAAAGAATCTCGTAGTGAAATATACTTGACGTCATTTCTAACTGATCAATGTCGCAAAAATAAATTTATTTGAATTTATTGTCGAAAAGAATTGAAGTTTTTCAAGCGATTGTTGCGATGGCAATGGTGATTTAATTCTAATAAAAATGGCTTCCTATGCTTTTTAAATAAGCATTTAATTTTGAAGTTTTTTTTAAATAATTGAAGTACTTCGAATTCGAAATCTTTTCTGAAATTTTCAATGTATTCTAATTTCGATGCGCTGAATTTTTTGACGTATCACACTTGTTCGTGGCCTTTGTAGTTTGGGCTATGAAAGTGGGTGATGGACAGACAGACGGACGGACTGATCGATTATAATACCTTCCTTTTTTACGTTATAAACGTAGTGTGGAAGCTAAAAATTCAAGTAAATACGGATATTAGTTCTAAAACATCACCGAAGCGTAAAACGTCCCATGCGCCTTCTGTCGGGTTATTTCTTTCGAATTAAAACAGTATATTGAAAATGCAAAGTTACAACCTCATAGTGGGTCTCACATTTAAACCACCGCCAAAAACGCGACAAAGCAGCGAACTATTTACGAAAACGAGTACAGCTGTCACAAAAAGTTATCGGAGTTGAAAATTCAAAAAGATCCCCCTTTCGAATAAAACGACTCTCTCTATTCTGAAAAAGGTTAGAACACGGCCGTTAAACAATGCTCGAACTTCTTTTTCCCAGGGCCCTCAGGGCGCGGGCCGTCTTAACATTTCGGGCCTTAGATCGCGAAGAGAAATATCATCTTCCATATTTCGCCAAAGACAAAAAGAAACAGAGAAGTGACAAGGAGCATTGTTGGATTCTTAAGGATTCTTAAATGGTCGAGTGAAAGAAGGCTGCGAATTTTTTATTGTTGCTGGGAGGTTAAATACAGAATATATATATATTTATTTGTTGTTTTTACTTGTTCTTAAGGGGGAATGGGCGCACTGGACCGAGGGTCTCCAAACTCAAGTGCCTCAGTGTTAATCCTAAGGCGAAAAAACTATTTTCTCTGCCACATTTCTCCGGCTGTATTGAATATTTTTACAAACGATTTTTTTTTAAATAATAAATGTAGATAACTTACAGGTCTCTCCCTTCCCACTTTTTGAAAATGCTTCGATTATTTTGAGTAAAATTATTTATTGAAAATTAAAAAAAATATTCGAACCCATTTCAAAAAGTGGGTAGGTCGGGACCTGCAAGTCAGCTACATTTATCACAAAAAAAATCCTCTTACAAAAATATTCAATACAGCCGGAAGAAATGTAGCAGAGAAAATATTTTTTTCTCCATAGGATTAACACTGACGCACTTTGCTTTGGAGACCCCGGTCCAGCGCGCCCATTCCCCCTTAAACCCTATGGCAAAATGCACACGCAGGGGTTAAGTTAATTTTTACCGCACATGCAGTGACACATTATAGCGAAGTTCAGTCAATGAGATCTTTTACACTCCGAGTGCGGTATATTTGACAGTAGACGGTTAAGATGTTGTCATTCGTTCCTACTCCAGATAACGTTAATATTGATACTGCTTAAAAAATATCGTGAATAAAACAGAAATACAGCAGTTTTCCTTGTCGTAATATGTGATGTGTTATTTTCCATTTTGCGGGCCCATATCTCGCCAAACGAATTTTTGGCGGATTGACTTTTTTGGCGATTTATCGAAAACACAGTATACATAGTTAAAGGACCACCGTATATACACAGTTAAACAATAGTATACGCAGTTAAAGGACCACAAATAAAGGTTGCCATTGGTACATTCCGTTTGGCGTCCGTTGTACATTTTTGGCGACTTTATCGCTTGCATTCGCGAAACGGAAAAGTACCGAAAACGATTATTGACTTAGCTTTTTCACTGTGATGGTGCAAAACCGTAAGTACGGGAGAAATTACCTGACCTGTTGTGTATGAAACTTGCCATAGATCGTGAGATATGTAGAGGAATATCATCTTCAATATACAGTCCCTGGACAAATTATTAGACGCACTGCAAGATTTCATGTAAAATATTAATTACCGGGTGATATTGTACCATTTTATTATTTTAAATTGATTTGTTTTTTATTTTTAAATTATCCAATCAATTACCGATTTATTTGACATAAATAAAACAGCATTCATTTAGAAAAGCATAAGTTTATTAAGTTTTAAAGAAAAGTGAAATGAATGTTAGTAAAAGTCAATATTTAGTTGAGCCACCTTTAGCCGCTATCAAAGCTATAATTCTGCGCGGCATGCTATCAATGCAAGACTGTACTGTCTCCTGCATTTGAGGAGGATGATTCCACACATAATCTTATAATAAATAATTAATATAAATTAATCTTAATCATAATTTTCTTAAAATGAATATAAATATGTGGTCTACAACAATTCTTTTAAATATAAATCAATAATATTGTAGTTTAAATATACCATTATTAAAAACTCGTAAGAAACATAAAATTACTAAAAAAAATACAGTGCGTCTAATAATTTGTCCAGGGACTGTACTTTATCACAGACAAAAGAAAATTAAAAGAAGTTACAAGAAACATTGTTAAATTCTTAAGGATGCTTTGATGGTAAAGATTGTGGATTTCTCTTTGCTGATCGGAATGTCAAAAATCAGAAAAATATTATGTATTGTTATTTATACTTGTTTTTTTTTAACACTCAGTACTTCAATTACTAACTTTTTTTATTAGGATGGAATAACATCTTACTAGAGCTACACTAGTACTAATTGCTGCAGGACTCTAGTTCGGAAGAGCGACAGCGCAAAATATTCACAAAACTTTTATCATCTTGGCTAAACAACACTACTAATCTGAACCTTATTACATTGTTACAGTGCTCCTTATCATAGTGTTACATTGCTTTCTTATTAAATTGTTTCCTTATTACAGTGCTACCTAATTACATTGTCACCTTACATAGTAAAAATGTAAGAAGGAAGCAAATCGAAACGGCAACCGAAATAGTATTTATACATTTAGTAATCGTCGAGGAAATGAATGAAATAAATACAACTTGTTTATTTTTCAAAACACTTAGATCTAATTACTAAAAGGTTTTTTTGTTATTACGATTAAAACACTGAATAATTTAGTTTAGTTTAGTTTGAATTATCGTCGCACTAGAGCTACACGAGGGCTATTGGCGACGGGCGTCGTATTTTAGAACCACAGTCAAGTGACGAGCCGACACCCGAGTAGGCACCCAACGCAACCGTTAAGGGCGACATCGTACGCAGAATTAGGACCTTGAAGGATATTTAACATGTACTCCCTCTACACGGGGTATTATTCGTCGGACATTTTAGGCTGCACGGGCCGTTTTATAGGTCGGCAGTTATTTTGGCGATGCCCGGACCCGAACCTGGGACCTTTCGCATGATAGGCGAGCGCCCACTGGGCTCCCCAGCCCTTAATTTAGATTTACAGAATTATCTGTTTTAATGCATATACAAATAGGTTTGCAATAAAATCGTAAACAGAGGAAACCAATCGTTGAAAAAGAACAGTATTTCGTATCCAATTGGCGCTATTTTTTGTAATAGTTACTCAACAAAAGAGCAGTTTATTTACACTTTTCTTCATTGTTATTTGTCCTTATCTCGGGGCACTGTCTTTTTCTCACGTCTCTACCGACCAGGGTCACCTCGAAATATTTTTTATATGTCTTTGTCGTTGACGATGGCAGTTTTTATCATTGAGGCAAGAAGAGAAAGATATTTGTCGCGAGAAAAATTGAAGCAGTCTGAATATCGCCAAAATGGTGAAGTAGGCCCAAAAGAAAATACTTAATAAGATTTAAGGTACTGCTAGCGTATTATGGCCGGTCTTGATTTGGCGACTTTCCTTTTGAAGACAAGTAGCGAAAACGTACTTAAATTATTAAACATTCCAGTTCAACTCAATAGATGTTTACATCAATCTTGTTGCTATAGCAACCCTGTGTTTACTTTTTCACGAACCCCAAAGTCGCCAAATAGCATTCCGACCATAATAAGCTAGCTGTTCCATATTTAAATAAGAAATAAGATTTTTCCAGCGTTGGAAACTGAAATTTAAAATACTTCTTTTTATACTCTTCATTTATTGATTTTTGTGGTAGTAGTAAGCTGATTTACAAAATCATAAGTCATAGGTTTAATATTTTCTTTCGTAGTTAGAAATTATTAATTGAATATGCATGCTCGCAAACCTAATATACTACATCAACATATGGAGTAACTAGCAAGTAAATACCCGTTCTTCGCACGAACTAAAAGAATATCAAATCGATCCAAGTATGTGTCATTTAATTTGCTATAGGATAATAAGCTTTGCTTTTGTTCCCGTTCATTATAAAGAATAAAATCCCGTTACTTATATTGCTTTAAAATTCCAAAATAAAAATACATCACTATAAAATGCACATCCTCATATCACAAAAATCTTCCTCGATATGAACTTACTGTCATCGCAACTTTCCGGATAAATTCCAAATTAACCGTAATTGTATAACAATGTTATTTCACGTCAAAACCTCCATTCTGGGTTTAAAAGAAACATTCAGCTCATTGGCACGTTCAATTATTTTTCAAATCATTCATTTAGTTTCTGAAGGTAAAGTCAAGAAAATAAAAGCAATTTCAATTTTAATTAATTTGTGTTCATTTTAATTTCTTCTGTCGAATGGCAACACGAAAGGGAAAAAATGATCGGATTTGAGCGAAAGTGGTGTATTTTTTTCAGAAAATTAGAATTTTCTCTAAAAATGGAACAAATATGAAAAACTAAGCCTCAGGTGCACACGTTGGTATTAAAAGGAATCTATCTTAAAAATTTCGAATTTCTGAGGGCAGTATAAGTAGGTCTTTTACGATCCAGAGACAAACAGACAGACTCTTATTATTATAGATGGTGGTGAATGCCACAAATTCACAAACCCTGATGAATTCTTAAACTGAATTTGGAAAATAAATCAAACTTGTTTATCAAATATCAAACACTCGAGAATATTGAATGAATTAAAACTAAACGTTAAAGGGGGGAATACCGGAGAATGTCAAGCTACGTAAAAATGTTTATAACCTGTATTTATGAACCATAATATGCAAATAGCACAACTATATTATTAAAAATAGTTTTAGTTTTCTCATTTGAGAGAGAAAGTTTAGTGTTTAACGTAAATAGTTAGGTACTTTTGGCGAGAAACGGAAACCACAATATTCACGGTTAAAGGTTACCACTAAAAAATATTCCATTTTGAGGCAGCTGTGTATTTTTGGCGACTTTATTGCTTGCTAACGAAAGTGAAAAAATTATAAATAGTTAATTTTCTGATGCAATAGATAGCATTACGTTAGCATTACTACAGGTGATTAAAGCAAAACTAAAAAAATTACTTGTTATTCTTCCAAAGAAATAAGAAACAAATTATTTATTCGAATATCGCAAAATAACCTATTCCTTTTGGCCTATGCTTCAGAACCAATCAATAGC